>OZ026620.1:25644315-25901815 GCA_964020975.1 Hermodice carunculata
ATTTTTCTGCCAAGTCGGGAGAGTAACTCTCCAAAAAAGTATGATGATAAAGAAAAAAGTACTTCCAGTGTTTGAAAAAGAAATATATCAACAAACTAACTACAGAAATTGAAAAAAAAACATTTCCCAGCAGAAGACTGCAGTGATCTACAATGTATGAATCCGGCTAACAGTGCCAAATTTCTGCCTTTGTCACCTTCTGGAATTAAAAAAGAAGTGAAACAGGAACTTTAGACTATCCTAAAACTTTATTGACCTGCTACTGTAGCTAAGCAACCAATGCCAATGGAACCTTAAGTTGATCCAGAACCTGCAAGGAATGATTTTAAGCACGTCAAATATTTCTTTAATTCCAGTCGTTAGTTGTCCTGCGAGAAAATCTGTGAACTATTGGTAACAATAACCGATCAAGCAGAACAGTGTCCAGAGATTCCAAAACGGTTCCAGTATTCATGTCAGTTCCTATCACGTCAGTCCCATGTGAATGGGACTTTAACTTAAGCAGCCAAAACTGAATCAAAACAAAAGACAGAAACAAAATTGGAATTATCATGTGTTTAACCAATGTGAAAATTTCCAGTGTCTGAAATATGTTCACTACAAAAGGAGACAAAAGCACATTTTGTATTGAAGCTGGCCAAAATCTTGAGTAATTTGAAAAAAAAGACGAAATTAAATCATAAATAAGTGATGAATTATTTTTTCACTTGAGTATTGCTTGTATAATTCCTCTTAACTTTTCAGATAGGTGTCTGAATGTTCACATGCATGTACATTGTTCAACCTGTGAGGCAAATTTGACTGTAACTGAAAACTCACAAACAGATGAATAACAATATACTTGAATTGTTCAACCTGTAGAGCAAACTGAAGGTCACATGAATGATAATTTTTATTCATAAATTATTATCATAGGGATCTGAAATCTGTGTGGTCAATATTGTAAACTGTTAGCTGTCATTTGTTTCTCAACAGACAACAATAAATGTCATTTTATATTTAGAATATTGTTTTCTTTATTTACAGTGAAATTCAGAATTATGCATATGATACAGTCACTCAGATAAATGATTCATTCAAGATATGCTTATTGAAATTAAATAATTGTGTCTGTGCCTGACTTTGGAAGTTTACAATAATGACTTCAGTTCTTGCATGCACTGTGAGTTTGTCAGGTTTGTGGATCATCAGTGGTGGCAGTCAGTAGGTGTACTACACCTGAAAAGGAAGAAAAAATGACATTATCCGAAAAATGACATTCAATCATGAATTTACATAAAGAGTACTTTTGAAAGTTTGTGACCCTCTGAAAAAAATAAAGGGTGTGATTTTGCCCCCCCCCCCCCCCCCCGTTAATGTTCAGACCCTCTGAAATGAATATAAGGGGGTCTGAATAATGATTCCATGAAAAAAATGCAGATGCCTATGAACTTTCTTTCATTCTATTCAATATGTTTAACATGTACAATACACAAAAAATGAAACAGCAAAATGACTATCTGCACTGTTGATTCCTAATAAGATGAAACATGCTGATGATAGTCATTTGATTATCATTCAAAGACAAAGTTGATACAGTAGTGTCCTGTCATAATTTTTGCTCTCAAAAATATGTATTGGAAATCTTAAGTAATTATATTATTTTCAAGCTGTTATAGTACATTGTAACCTGCCTATCCAAACCACATTGTTAATATTTGTCAATTCATAAATTATGATTACTTCAGTACGGTTTCCCCATATGTTTGCAGAGATCTGATGTCCACTCTCTATTTCCAGTCCTCATCAAAGTTCACCTGCTTTCATTCTAGGTTGGCATGCCAAATATTAGTGACCCAGTGATGATCCCATGGTGGCAAGGATATATTCCAGTGTGGTAAAATGTCATTTTTCACTGTACATAAGCAGACTAAATAAACATTTAAAGTGTTATTCAATTCTTATAGTTGCTTTATGTTGAAAAAATACACAACAGAACATTTTATGCAGCTAAAATCTTTCAGCTTGACCTATATGAGTTATGGTGAAAGAAGCTTTAGCCAGTCAATGTGGGTTTTGTTTTTGTTTGTTTGTTTTTTGCTTTTTTGTTTGTTTGTTTGTTTTGTTTTCTTTCCATCTTGTAGCATTTGAAAAGACTATCCATTAACTTTTATAGTAATAATGCAATGCTGCTTGAAGTGTTCTACATGGTATATATGAATGATGAAGTCATAATGTTCATAAGGATTCAAATATATGTACATGTGTTATATATTTCTCATTTGAACCCCCACTGTTGGTGATTCCTAATTTTATTTGCAGGTAAATCATATGACATTCATCGGCATGTCCCTATAGTATCTAATATGGCTCCCACAACTTAACAAGGTTTAGTAGGCACTATACAAATTTGACAGATTACTTGCACATCTTACTATTCATATTCTAATTGCCTTTTTTTAAATGGTTTTCAAGTGATGTCTCACATGCCAGTATGAACGGCCAATGCACATGGTTGCTCAATGTACAAATGTGCATGTTCAACATTGCGGGCGTGTTAGTTCCAAGTGGAGACCAATAATGTATAAGTTATAACTCTTTGAGCTCCGATCACAACAGCAGTTGTTCAGTGAATAATTGTAATGATTTCAGATTCAGATAGCCTATCAAAAGCCCTTTCATTTAAGTACCAGCACAACTATGTTTCCAGATGAAAGAAAATCCAGGTCAATAGCTTTCCAAGGAACATTTTGGATGCATTTGGCCTGAAACATGCCAAGGATACCAACTGACTAAGTCTAAAGATTGGCACTTAAAGGGTTAATGTAATTAATTATATGCACAGTTGCCCATATTTTGAGTACCTTACCTTGTTTCTTTGTTGATCTATTAAACTCTAATATTCAGTCCTGCTGTTTTACATGGATGTAAAAGAAAGGAATGCACATGTAAATACAGTAGAATGGAAGTAAGCTTAGTCTTCTCGCCTGCGCACAATTGTATTTTACAGCTATTATTTAGGTTTATAATGTATGTTAATTATATGCATACAAGCCTTGATTGATTAATTAGTTTGTTTTTGATGTCTTAAATGCTTTCCTGTCATTGAGATAATTGAAACATGTGAATGAAGCCAAAATGTAAATACGGTTCTTAACATCTGAGAATTTTAGATCCTGTTATAGCCATATAACCTTTATGAAACCCCCCATTTTGAATAAATTAAGTAAATTTATGCTAATGATCATGCATTGCTACCCCAAAACACTTTAGTATGGTGGATAATCAATAAAATTCAAAGGGTGTATAAACACGATGAAAATTTATGAAGATAAATGATGTTCTGACTATATTTGGTGACGCATGCCTCCAAAATGGTGTTTTTTTGGCATAAATTATGCTAATGATGTAGCCTAATTATGCAAATTAGTTGACCTTTCGTGAAAGATGACCTTGAAAATAAAAGGTCACCAAGAGGTCCACATGTATACCAAATGTAAGGTCAAAGGGTCAAGGGGTTTTTTAATGACATCAATTTGAACACTTTTTTAATTCTCAAAAGTGTCCAAATTTGAACCATTTGCACCCAGTGATCCCTAGTTAAATTCTTTGTTAAATACTGAGGGCTTTGGTCAAAAAAATGTCCTTATTTTTAAATTTTGAAAGCTTGTAACTTTGGAACGGTTGGGTCTGTTTTGGATACATCGATTCTGCTCTAAACTATAGAATGCTAAGAATATAACAAAGTCCAAACAGCCGAGCCTCGAAGGTTTCCTGTAATTTCATTGTTAAACTGTTTTTGCATATACCGGTTGTTTATGCAGTTGATACGTAACAAAACATATTTCATCCACTTAAATGAATACGAGAACTCTCTCACTATTGTGTACAACTGACCTGCTATATTATATTAAATCTACAGAGTAATCACCCGTCCTGATTTTTTGCTCAGCGTGAGAAATCATACATGCATGTTAGTACCAACAGGACAAAGAGCCGTGCTGTATCTTGATGAATAAAGATAAATGGGAGCTACCGTATTATCAGAATGACTGCAACACGTTCAGACTATGTTCAAACTGATTTTTTTCATAGAGAGACTATGGATGCAAGGAGATATATGTAGTCTTAATTAGCCTTGTTTTCTAGCCCCTCTATCGATATGGATTTTCGTGGTGCGAGCGCTCGTGTTGACAGCGGGAAGCCAATTAAGAAACTAAATGCTAAAAAATCTAGGGAGAAATTAAAGCTATTAATCATAACCCTCCAGTCTTAATTGATAAGGAGAATAAATACCTTTTACAAGATAAAACCTGGTGAGGAGGAACACCCCCCCCTTTCAGGAATGTGTGTCCTGTTCAGCCTTCGGATTCATTGCTTAAGAGGGGCCTTTTTTCTGTTTCACCTCACCACACAGGTGGTAACTGATAGTATCTGCAGCCATACAGGTCGCATACAATAATCGCTGGGATTGCAAACTTTACCCTGAAGATATTTCGTTTCAAACATTTACCTGGAAGGTTTATACAGTTGCAAAAAAGAAGCCACTTGTTTGCCCATTTCTGAAGTTTTAAAATATATATTGAATTGTGTGTCTTCCAGAAAAAACGACGATCTATGCAGTATCTATTCTTGCCACACTTACTGTAGAAATGTAAGTTGATGCCAGCAAGGAAACGTTTCAGCACTGCGACTAGTATTTTTGCTCATGTGGGCAATTTCAGTGGATCAGTATTCAACTACCAGTCTGGCGTTCATGTCAAGCACTAGACATTTCAAAACAAAAGCTTTTCCTTTTGGTCGGCTTATCACAAATGTATCTTGATACAAATCAGCTTGTAATTAACAGCAAAAAGTTTTTCCATTAGATGCTGATGTATGAAAATACTGTTAACATTATACAAATACAGACTTCTTTATGTCTTCATCATCTACATCCGTTGATCGTTGCGAACGTCAATTGCGTATGGTTGTGCAAGAGTGTTCTGCTACAAACGATAAACGTCTCATCTATGTTATTTTGATTTTTCTCATAATTTCTTTCGTACGTGCGTTACTGAAAGGTCTTTCTCACATATTTGATCCCTTTCAGTTTTTGATACAGGTGCGAGAGAAGTACATCTATCTATCTATCTATCTATCTATCTATCTATCTATCTATCTATCTATCTATCTATCTATCTATCTATCTATCTATCTGTCTGTCTGTCTGTCTGTCTGTCTGTCTGTCTGTCCGTCCATCCGTCCATCCATAACTTCCAATTAACAGGCTAAATGCTACAGAGGGCAGGCGGGTATCATATTGATTATTTGTGACATAGGCAAGAAATGTATTTTTGTACCTACGCTTCAAGTGTTGTTTTTCGTTTGGGTTTTTGAATACAGCATCTGGGGCCAGACAAAAGTGGTCACACAGGGTAAGTGGTCTTAAATTGTAAGAAAGTCTAGTTTCACGAAAGAGCGACTTAAAAACTAATCTGGTCTCTCGTGAGAGGTAATCTTTAGGGCGATACCACTGCATACGTCAAGACGTTCCTTCGTATAGCACCAATGCTCACTTATAAGGGCCAAAATATTGTATTCATTTTTTTCTTGTACAGCATAATAATCCAAAAAGTCCAAATTATATATAAATATATCTTTGAAAATTTTTATAATTAATTGGTCAGTTCCAACATTAAAACAAAATGAATCGTGTAATAACTGCTGATCCTAACCCTAATGTTACTATCCTGTGTGAAATAATGAATCTAATGGGAAACATATTCCTAAAAAAAAGTTTTGTAAAATTTAACAAATATACACACAAAAAGCAGCAAATGAAAACTTAAATTTATAAAAGACAGAGACAATCTATCTAAAAATTTTAAATCCCTATCTAGGGACTCTCCCCTTTATTTGACCTTAAAAATCAGTCTTGCTACTTACAGTATTTTCTTGCAAGGTAACGTACATACAACTAAAAAGGAATACAGTGGATACTATATTAAAATATGATATTGATCTGAAGAAGACTTGGCCAACTATTAATGAAATAAAATATAAAACCACAAAACAGAAAAAAAAGTTCTTCTTGGATGATTATCAACGAATTAACGAAAAATTCGCTATTACCGACAAGTTCGATCAGTTTTTTTATAATAGATATCAGACCAAAACTTGCCAGGTAAATTCCCCGCTCAAAATAACCAAAACTATATGACATGCCTCATTCATCAACACAACATACATTTCCAATTAATGAATATTACTCATGCCACAATTGATAAGGTTATAGAAAACCTGAAACCCAAAACCCAAAATCCAGAACCAGCTATGACTCTGATGGTATATCCTCTAAAATAATGAAGTTCATTAAAGATGTTACTAGTGAACCTCTTGTCGCAGTTATAAACCAGTTACGAAATACTGGCATCTATCACGATAGATACAAAGTCATTCCTATTTATAAGAAGAACGATGAGACATTACTTACAAATAACTGTCCTAAATCTATTCTCCTTGCTTTTTCTAAAGTAATAGAAAAAAATTATCTACAACCAGTTATATGCCTGTTTAAAAACATAACCTTTTTATAATAGCCAGTATAGTTTGCGAGCTGGTCATTCTACAAAGTATGCAACTTTAGAACTTGTAGATGAAATTATCCAAGAAACGGACAAAGGCCAACTGCCAATGTGTTTATTTTCATCGATTTATCTAAAGCCCTCCATACCATAGACCACCAAATTGTATCGCATAAGTTATCTTATTATGGTATTCGAATTAAATCATTACAGCTTCTTAACAGTTACCTGAACAGCCGTAAGCAATACGTCCAATTAGAAAATGACTCAATGTCATTATAACTAGAGTACCTCAAGGGTCAAGGATATCTTCCCTTTACAATCTACATAAATGATATTGCTCAGTCTAGTAGAATTTCTGAAATTATAATGCACTCGGATGATTCAACGTTAACAACTACCTTAAATTTCTTCAATTTAAACCCCAATGTCAACACAAATGACAATATTAACCTAGAACTTAAAAATGTATATGATATGATCTTCCAGATAATTTAAATAAACTCCAACCCATATTGTCGAAACAGTGAACACTATTGGTTTTCAGGGTTTGCCTAAATATACGAAAATCAATCTTTTACAAACTTACCAAGTTATATGTTATTTAGAAAATTGTCATGTTTGTCGACATCAATAGCTGATCAAAGTAGTCTTTTAATTTTTTTACGAGCTATTTTCAATGGTGCTAAGTCAGTGACGCATTTTAATGTTATTTTCTTCCTGTAAATGCCTATAAGTAATCATTCATGATTAACTATTTTGGGTGGCATAGTATCAGCATCAAAATGTCTGAATGGAAGTCTCCGTGGCATATTCAAATGGACATCATGTAAAACTCACTATGTTTCATTTCTATTCCCTTTTATATTAGTGAATAGTCTCAATAAAGGATAACCGAGTTATGAGTTCTGAATTCCATCTTTGTGGATGCGATTATGCCATATGAGATGAAGATGCTCAAAATATTACACATCAGGGTCATTACAAAATTTAAATCTTGAATATAATAAAAAAAATGACACATGTTATGACAGACAGACATCCTACTTTGAATTCATTACGTATTTCGTATACTGTGCATCCAATGAATGTCAAGAAAACGTTGTAGCCCTTTAAATTTTGTACTAGTGCCATTTCAATCAAGTCCCCTTACAGAAGTGGCTTAAACCAATTTGATAGGATCTCTAAACCTGCTCTTTGGAGGACACGTTGGAACAAGCTAGTTTATATGTATAAAAATATCTTGTACTATGTTTTACATTAGCAACTTAGGCCTAAACACAGTAAATACATCCAGCTTAGAAGATACGTTAGCCTAGCACATCATGCAACATTGAAATGTATGCACACGCAACTACATACTTTGTTTACTTCACCATTAAGGTAAGTATCACTACTACGAAAGGGTACACCAAAATTAAACACATTGTGTATTACACACCTAACACAGTTATGCCTAACTTGCAGTGTACCATTTAAATGGAAGTGCAACTTAACCTAAAGTTTGGTAAAAAAAAAAATCGGGAAAATTAGAACATGCGTGCAAAACCGGAATTAACTTTGACACATAGACACCATCATTATCATGGAAAAGAAGTTATTCAAGAAATAGATATGATATACTAGACTCTATGACGTATTTTATTACGGATATTTGTGTGTTCATCCTATGTATTAAAAGAATTTCCGCAATAAATTCAATACAATATGATACTCTGTTGTTTTCTTCAACTCCAATTTATCAGGAAAGATTGTAGAAATGTTATCTTTATGACACTGTTAACAAAAGGAATTGAAATATCCATCAAATATTTAGTGCCACATTTTGGGCTGAGTCAACAGCTTTTCTCGGCACACTTTGGGCACATTACGCCCAAAGTATGCCAAGGAAACCTGTTGACCTGGAAAATTATACTCTATGTAAGTACAGACATGTTGATACTTGAATGAAACGTCTTTTACAAGGAATACGAATCTAGCACTCTCATCATAATCCAGAGGAGGCCGAGTTAAGGAATGTGACTTTAGTCGCAGTTTGCACTGAAAGGGTTAAACGTGAAAAATGTCAATCTAGTTACTATGTAAACACTATCACCCTTTTTCACTTCCTACAAAAGTGGCTGCTTTTAAACTACACCCATCAAATTTTAAACTTTTAATAACTTTAATCGTATATGTTATAGATTACGTATTTATGTATTTGATATTATTTCACACTCCTGGTTTCTTCAAATTCAAGTGGGTTGTCCTCAACAAATACAAGGTAAAGGCAAACAGCTGCCATAAAAAGCATTTCGGGGAATTTAAGGCTTCCAAACATGCCAATTCAAATTTAAATTTACCCTGAAAAAAGGATTCCATATACATTCATGTACCTTCTCAAAGAGGAAAACCAAATGGACCTGACAGCCGAACAGCCAAAGCACAGAATGCCCGTCATGCAATTTCATCTTACACAAAGGTGTCACAAATCAACCTGACCCCATGTAGGCAATTAATGAGAAACCGTCAAACTGTATTCTCCGATTGGTTGTTCTACATAAATTGAAGCTGTAGGTTACAGACCACAGTTGTGATTGGCTGGTTGCGCATCCCAACGGAGATAGTCCGTAATTGTGAAAATACTGTGTTTTCAGCATGCTGTAGCTTCTGTTTGAATAAAGTTAGCGAAGTCAGGTTTGTTGCATCACAGAGTTGCTTCATTGGTGGTCATATAGATGCACTGCCGTCCAGACCAGGTGGGGAATTTATGGTGGGGAAGGACAATGATGTGACCCTGGCAAAAGCACAGTGCATACACCTGTATGAAGCGGACATCCAGGTGCTGTTCCGTATTTCAATTATCACAAATTAACGAGCTGGGAATAAATGACAAAAATCCATCCATGTTTGACTGACATTTTTTTTGTGTTAAATGTCGTTCACGGAATTTTAAAATACCAAAATGCTGATATTTTAGACTGAAAAATAGAAAGATTTATAACTGTGGTCTGTGGCCTGTACGTTGTTAGATAACCTGCACAGTCACAGACCAGAAACCTGAACAAAGCAAACCGTTCAAGTGAATGTATCCAAAAATGGATAAGTATGTAAAGAGGCGTTTAAATAGAAGTTGTGACCTTTTGGAGTTATTATGCACGTGTGCCTTTATTCTTTATTCTTTTATTTAAAATTCTAGCTGTAGATAGCGTCCACCAAAGCAAAAAAGCACTCTATATGGCTCTCTAACTAGTGTTCAAAATATTAATGTATATGCATACGGTGAAGGAACAGATTGGATTTAGAAGTGGATTCACATGTCTAAATGCGGTTGGAACCCAGTTCGAGGCTTTCTCCCAACCCACAGATAGTTTCTACACCAAAACAAGGAGCCAGGAATGCCAAAATCACAATTACAAACACTTCCACATATTTAATAACAACTGAAGTAGACTATTTGAGGGTTAGACTGAAAAAGAGGAGGCGTGTAGGAACCTAGGACAGGTTCGAAATATGGAAGAAAGTGACAGAATAGCTTGGATGATGAAGGCTAAAGGGAGAAATACCAGGAAGTAGAGTAGGCGTACACTTAGGGAAGGACTTCCTGGTGGAGTGCTGGGAAAGGAGATGCAGTGTGCTGGGTTTTAGGGAGACAGAATCTAGCAACTGAAGGAAGGCAAGGGAGAAGGTAGCCCTTGTGGGGACTCCCATGACTGGCTGTGGGTGTGCCAAGTGTGAGATGCAACAGTAGGAACGTTTCTTTTTCTTTTTCTTATTTTTTTTAAAACTTCCTGTTTGTCATTAATGTGGGACTTTTCAAAGTAGGAAAGTGACAAGGTTTATCATTTTGACCAGTTGATTCACGCTTTGTTTCACTGTAGACATTGGAGATGTACTGCGTAATAATAGTTTCATCTAATAGATTGAAAATGAGAATGTCAGAAATTTTGTTTTCTCGAACACCCAACGTGGCCAGAAAAAAAAAAAAAAAAAAAAAAAAAAAAAAAAACAAACGCTGGGCCATTTCTTGAGAAATACCACACAAACACGTAATTTTACATAAATAACATGATATAGCATCTGCAGGAACATAAACGTTATCACTACAAAGAAGAGATTCTTTCAATAAAAAACTCGTGCATGTATAAAATCATGTGTACAAACTTGTAACATATAAGTCAGCATTTAAGGACGTAAAAATATAAAAGATAGCTGTACTAAGTATAGATTATTTTCAAAGTGCAAAATTTAACACAAGACAAATATATTCTGGTTACACATGGAGTAAGCATTCTGCTGTATTTAATTGATTAATCTGCGATTTAGACATTTTTACTTTAATAGCACTTGGCTGATGATTCCGAAGTTTAAGTCTCTCTACCTCTTTCTCTCTGTCTGTCTGTCTCTCTCGCACGCACACACACACACGCACGCACACACACGCACACACACACACACACACACACACACACACACACACACACACACACACACACACACACACACACACACACTTCCATGAGCGACTCGAATGAGGAATGGTAAGTTTGATTACTTTGCCATCACGGAAATTGTAAACTCTTTAAAAAAGGTATCTAACAAATTGTTTTCAATATGTAGAAGTGGATAATGTGAAACCTGAATGATTACCTGTAACGTCAAGGTTCCATTTAAGACAACCCCTTTTCATTATCTACATAAATGACATAGCTGAAGCCAGTAAAATTTTTGAAATTATCTTGTATGCTGATGATTCCACTTCAACATCCACTCTAAATTCCCCTTTTATGACAACACTGACAGTAACCTTGATTCTCAAATAAAGCAAGAACTGATGAAAATTACTGAATGGTTAAATCCTAATAAATTATCATTACATGTTGAAAAAAAATTCATGATTTTCCATCAGCCAAATAAAATACCCAAGGTACCAAATAAATTCAT
This sequence comes from Hermodice carunculata, assembly GCA_964020975.1. NCBI lineage: Eukaryota > Metazoa > Annelida > Polychaeta > Eunicida > Amphinomidae > Hermodice > Hermodice carunculata. Next base: position 25,655,784 of record OZ026620.1, read on the forward strand.
TAACTCAGTTCCAGTGGAACATGTAGATTTTTGTTATCTTTCTTGGAATAATCATAAACAAAAATTAAATTGCAATGCACATATTGATAGATTAGCAAGGCAAGATTCTACGGGTTTGGGCATTCTTAACAAACTCCAATATACTTTGCCCTTAAGGTGGAAGCTGTGTAGCTAGTGCGCAGTGAGACTGGCAACTTTGGATCGCAATTACCCATTTAATTTTTTCACAAGTGCATTAAACTTACATATTTTCTGATTACTACATATCCATAGATTTGTATCCATAGAGTTTTTTTGCAGGATTGGAATTTTTGGAGATTTTATAGCATTCTTTATGACTTGGTATGATTTTCATATTTTTCGCGCAGAAGTCACATAAAATCGTTTTTTTCCAGTTGAAATCAGAAGAAATTTAAAATATGTATCAATATCCAGGATCGAATTCAATGGTTAGTCCTGAAATAGCATAAATATAAAAAGTTATAAAATGTTTAATTTAGTCCTGACAGGTTGTTCATTTTCCTTCTATAAATTGCTCCAAAAGTCACGGAAGGGGTTGTCAGAAAAAAAAATCCTGGGAACCGTTCCTGGATATGATATTTTTCTTTTAATGTCCGTTGATTTTAATGTGATAGGGCAATTTGTACGTTTGTGAGGCGAGATACAAATTGCAGAGGTTGAGCAAAAATCAGTTCCGAGAAAATTGCATTAAAAGAAAAAGTTGCCAATTCTAACGCATTTATGGCTGTAATATGACACATACTCATTTCTTCTGTCCTGTGTTTTAATTATTGTGCGAAATAAACTTGTAGCTTTACCTCTGTGATGTTGTCATTAAACAAAAGTATATTTTGTGGCTTAAATCTCGACTTTTTTAACTTGGGAACCCCACACTTGGCTTGTTTGGGCGTGGGTTTACATGCGGCTTTCCATATTTGGGGACCAGTAAGTGGATTGTGCTAATTTGTTTTTACATAAATAGAGAATTTCAAAGTAATTAGGACAATGGTAGTGATTAGTCTGAACTGGCCCATTCTTCTCTTCACAGCTAATGGTTTCCTATGACGGACCCTTGTCAATAGCTCAATTGGTTTCCAGGGTCACGGACTAATGACTGTGCAAACAATGACATGGTTCATTATCATGCCCATGCAAACAAAGCCATGTGTCCGGCACTGTTTAAACTTTCCATTGTCAACAAAAGTTTTAAGATCAGTTACCTCATATAAATTTTATATTCACACATCTGAGTTTTTTGGGAGCATGCAGTTTAAGTATCAGACTATCCAAAAATATGAAAAAGTGATTTTAGGTTATCCAAAGGTGCGGCTTCAGACCTTCCACCTTAATTAAAAATCTATAACTCTCTCGTGCCATCTCATGAATTATGAGATACATGAGCCTTGTGTGTTTTCGGACCATAACACATGTGTTCCGCCCACATTCCAAAAAGCCATGCCCACCTGGGTTTCCAGAACTTAACACTTGAATATATGCTGGGCAAATGCGTTTTAGGTCGTTTCTCTTAATTCTATGTATTAAATTTCTTAATTTCATTCAATCGAGCTGAAAAATTAAGGGGGAAAAAGCTGGCATCGGGCGAGGCGCACTGGCATGCGCTGCACCCACGATGTCAGCTTCAAGTATGTGCGTCATTATGCCATAACATTCACAAAATTGGCCTTTATTTCTTAAGTGCAAACATGCAGGAAACCCACTAGTAATTTGTTACAACTGCTGCAAGGACTGAACATTGATAGGCAAACACCCAATTCACAGTGAGACATGGTCACACTTTTGTCAAAATGTTTGTGCACACAGCTTAAAAGGTATAACGGTGAACTATGCCAAATTCATGTTTCTTGACAATACCAAGACACTCATACTATACCAAATGGTTACATCTGTGCTCAACATCACCATTAATTTGCTTGTAGCCTCCACATCAGCTTGATATAGATAAGTAAGACTACCTGTTCTTACAATAAATTTGCACTATAGAGAATGTGTAAACTTGTAACGATTTTATGTTCTACTTGACTAGAACTATAACTTCTGTTGGGGGTGTCTTCCATGATAGTGGTAATACTTGTCTTAGTGGAAGTCTCAGGCCATCAACTTGTTAATTCACGTACTTATGTAACTCTGTACTGGTCAAATAAATTTGAGTTGAGTTGAGGTAAACATTGTTTTTCAATTTCGAACATGTTCCATAGGACAGAACAGCATATATTATTTATTAGCGACCCGTCAGCGAGCTTGTACCATTAACACATGTAACTGCAGGACATAACAGAACGGTAAATTATCAAATCAGAAGACTATAGTCATAACTGGTCATAACAATGGTACATTCTATTGTGCGTCACTCAATATTCCTTTCTCCCCAGTACTTACTAAATTCTGAATTTCATATATAGTATCCTTGATGCCTTGTTCTCTTATATGTTGTGTTGTATTGCATTATTTCTGTTGCTAAATATCATTTTTATTGATTTGCAATTGCCTCAAAATATAGAATACATTATCATTGTCAAGCCAAATTAAACTTGTCGAAATACATGAAAGGAAAAGTATCCCCAGGAACGATAGAATGCACAATCTACCACAAGGCAAATGGGGTCCGTGCTATGGCTAAATCAAAATGGCAAAAGTTGAAGAAAAAACCTGAAGTGCAATTTTAGACCCCTCGGGGATTGGCAACTTCAATGATTTGTATGAATTCGCGACATATCCATTTGTTGAAATATACGGTAAAAACGTTACCGGTATACATTTTAGGAGCAGGAATCTTTGTCTCTTGTTTAGTGTGGTTAATTTATGGGTGCTTGTGTCAAAATATCGTTGAACTAACCAGGCAAATTGTTTTTCAAGTTATAGAAAGTACAATTTCAGAGTTCTATATTTACATAAATCTTCAACTTCAAGAAAATATTGCTTTCTTTAAAAATGTATCTGTATGGTTATTACATTTAAGTAAAACATTCCAAAGTTACATTTTAGCATTTTGCAGCAAATGGCTTTTACATCAATCATTAACAGAAAAATGACCGTAAGTGACGGTGCGCATCGACACATTGAGGTTCCCAAATAGCTAGTTCTGTCAGTTTTTTTGTGTCTTCTGGCTTCAGTAATATTCAGATTTATGTGGAAAAGTTCGCAATAATTGTAAAATGCATCAATGCCCAATATAAGTAAATGTTTTGTAAAACCGATGTTGTGTTAACAGTTCTCAGACGTACAGACGCCTTCACACCCAGCCATGCTACATTATGTAAGTCTACAGACATTGACCAATACTTCATAAAACGTAATTTAAAAACCCTGTACGATTATTTGGATTTTGATTAAAGCTTAACATTTTCACGCCTTTTTGCATAAATACAATTTTGCTAACAAAAAGACGTTTGGTACACTCCCTGAGAGACCTGAGTGTGTTGTTATTCCCCGTACCAAAGTTTGGTATCCATTGAGCATGCGCATCCGGTCTGCGTTTCAAATAGTGTGTAGAACCTCTTTGAGACTCTCAACAGTGCAAGACGTACACCCGCATGGTAAAGACTTATAACTTTGTACAGCCTTTCGCCATCTACTGTACATCAAAAAATTGAAACAACTATTACCAATTGCAACTGGAACGCGAATCCAAATCTTCAAATTAAAATTAAAATCTACACAAGACAATACACCTCAAATGTTGTTCACGGTCTAGCCATAAGGTTTACAGGATTGAAATACTTTGACGTAAATTCAGGGGCAGACCCACAGAAAATACAGAAAAAAGCCACAGACTTAATTTTAAATGGTTAGAATTGCTTATCCTAGTTTACGTAATAAATGACATACAACGGCATGAGCCACAGTTTTGAGTAAAAATAAATGTGTTTCAGTTCAAACACAGAAAATAAAGATCAACTGGTTACACTGTGAAAGACCCACCGTACCACACGTCATATAATGTCTGACGGTGGGGCACAAATGTGGCAGTTCCACAACTGAATGACACCCATCAAGTATGAAGGTAATGCACATGGAGATTTTTGACAGGTACACATCTACACATACACCACCGTTCTCCTTGACGCATACTTTGATTCATCATTGATGGTCTAGGTACACATTAATAATAACATGCAAGTAATCAAATTACAGTGTACCCATCTGATGTATAAGGTATTCCGGGACCTCCGAGATCATTATTCCGACTTGAATAATCCAGCTGGCAGTGTTTGTGGGAAAAGACTATACTAATGATGATGATACTACTACTACAACTACTACTACTTCTACTACTACCAATAGCAATAATAATTCTTAGTCATTATTATTATTATTATTATTATTATTATTATTATTATTATTATTATTATTAACATTAAATTGCAAAACCCCATGATGATATTTTAAAGTACTTTTCACTATTAATAAATATGTTTCCTTTATGCCCGGGAAATTGCACAAAATATACGTAGGAGACCATTATGTGTTTAAAAGGCAATGGTTGCAAAGGTCAGCTGACCATCATCATCAAATTGTTTCACATCATTTCCTTTGGCACAAGGATTGACATTGTAATGTATTCAGGTTTAAATGGACCTATTGATCTGTTATCACACGCTTAAACCCGACAGAGTATATAAATTTTGAAGAACTGATAAAACCAGAATTTTAGGTGAATAATTTCTATGGTTAGTTGGACACAAAAAGTAAGGTAGTTGTCACTGATAGCTTTCACAATCAAAACCCTAAAGGCTTCGCTGGAATATGGTGATATGTGTATAATAAGAGCGTTTGAGTGAAAGATTAACATGACCATTTACTTAATAAGGCTTGGAAATACACACGCGTGTGCATGTTTTTTATGTATATTTTTATCCATGGAAAACCGTGGCACGTTAGAATTTTAGTCAATCATGTGTTTGTATATTTTCAGAGAATGACTTTTAGTCAATTAAGTATTTGTATATATTCAGAGAAGGTCATTAAAATCAATTGGCTGGAAAGCGTTAGTATCTGGTCATTTCTTATCATGACTAGAAGGTTGAGTATCTCTTCGAACCGTCATTTCGTGTACAAATCAACGGCTATGAAAATGGGCCAACCTTTTGTTTTAATACTTTCTCAAATATTAAGCATTAATCACGAGGTTTCTGTTTAAAGGCTGAAATACGTATAAAGTAATTCAACTTTAAAAAAAACACATAAGTTAAAGCTGAAGTAAATCTGATGAGAAAAAATTATTTGAATGAAGTCAATTCAGAATAGAAATTTTATGATGTAAACATAATGCAAATCATGGCATTAGAACGGAACTTATTATGAAATGAAGTACAATGTTCTTACATTTTGCATGAGCACAAGGGTCAGTCACTTTGGCCAAATAGAAATCGTTTAATGCTGCATTGATGGCACTATGTCCCTCAATGCAATATTGTAATATTTCAATTGACTACTAAACTTTCCGAGATTGAAACTGTCCAAATGGTTGTATTTGTTTATGGATGTTTACTATAATAGTTGGGATATGTATTTGTGTCTTTTTGCCAAGAACCAGTTCCTAGTAGTCATTACCCTATTCCGCAGTCCGAACTCTTTACTCTCCATACGCTAACCTGTCCCTGTCTAACCTATAGACATATGGAATAACTATTGTCAATATTTCACACGTTCCTCTGTAACATTTTGACCTTGGCTGTTTCAGCCCAAATAAATTAAAGGGTCTTTAGCGGTTAGCTACTCAACATGTTTTGGAGCCTATTACCCGTACATGTCTCTCTGAGTAGGGGCCCCTTGTCTAAGCTAAATATTCAGCAAAGACAACCCACATAATAATGAATAAATATGAAAGTGGCAAATGATGAATTAGCAAAATACGTGAAGGTTTGCTTATAGATGCAGAGCTTCATTATGAAAGAAAAATACCTGTCAAACAAAGAATAATTACTAAATTTGTATAGTACAGGTTCAGATAAGAACAATTTTACTTACCCCTGAACCAATGTGTACTCTTTCTAGCTGGGCAGCTTATACTAGTTAAACCACCCGCCAGTGTATGCCTGAAGTGGAAACAAGCTGGGGCATTATATTCAGTCCCAGTGATTGTAAAATAAAAATTTGCAGCTAGACCACCTGTACAAACTAAGGGAGATTCCTAACAAGGACTGCAACAATGGACATCCAGCACCAGAACTGTAAAACAAACTCCATAAAGACACCTACCCCTCACACAATTAAGCTCTATTTCACTGCCAACCCTGAGTCAAGGTATCAACGTAATGTGTCAGGTTTGTGACATTTGAGAAAATACTGTCAATTTTGATTTTTTTAATGAGTAAATGTGCATTTAAGCATGTCAGAAAAGAATGAAAGTCATTAGTATTTATGCCAAAAACATGTTATCAAAACAATTTTACTTAACAGGATTTTGAGTACAATTAGCCAAACATGTAACTGTCATAGACCGCTGCTTGCCACTGATAGCCCCCGCCCCGGGGGGGGGGGGGGGGGTAACCTGACAGAAAACACGCAAGCCTAAAATATCTGAAAGTGAATATTTAAACAGAAAGATGCCAAAAGATACAGTTAAGTAGCAAAACAGACAAGTCTAAAAACTGTAAATTATTGTAGCCAAACTCTCTAATAATCTTTGGATATTAACAGCAAAATTATAGGGCAAGTCAGAAAAGAATGAAAGTCATTTACTACTTTACTCTTTAGCTGTAAATTTAGGTGACTGACAAGTCGGGAGAACTAAAAGGTGATAGGCCTAACAGGTCTCTTTTTATTTTTGGCAGAAGTATTGAAATTCGTGTTTTTGGTGGTTAGGCCTGTACATTTTGGAAATGCACTAGTGTCTGCAGTTAATGATGAATATTTCTAAGGTTGAGAGGACCGGTTTAAAACCACCAGTTGCCTTTTATGGGTGACTGCCTGTCTCAAGTCAGGTGTGAAATTTGTTTCTTCAAATTGGTATTAGAAATGAAATGTTGATGCTTTGGCAAGTCTGGAATCTCTTTGCTGTCATTGTTGGGTTTGGAATTAATGAATATGGATCATGTTTTTCTGTACTATTTGAAAATTACTTCATTGGCTATGTTGTGCTGTGGGCTTTGTTCTCCGACTCATAGTTATAGTGGAGGTAGAGTGTGTTTGTAATGTTCCAGATTCATAAATATCACAAAAACGATATAGGCCTACTTTACTCTTTAGCTGTAAATTTAGGTGACTGACAAGTCGGGAGAACTAAAAGGTGATGGGCCTAACAGGTCTCTTTTTATTTTTGGCAGAAGTAATGAAATTCGTGTTTTTGGTGGTTAGGCCTGTACATTTTGGAATTGCACTAGTGTCTGCAGTTAATGATGAATATTTCTAAGGTTGAGGGGACCGGTTTAAAACCACCAGTTGCCTTTTATGGGTGACTGCCTGTCTCAAGTCAGGAGTGAAATTTGTTTCTTCAAATTGGTATTAGAAATGAAATGTTGATGCTTTGGCAGGTCTGGAATCTCTTTGCTGTCATTGTTGGGTTTGGAATTAATGAATATGGATCATGTTTTTCTGTACTATATTTACGTCAAGAGACTGTAATGAAAATATAATATTTCTCAAATAAATGCCAAGTACAATTAGGCAAGCTTGTAACTGTCATTAGTAGCTGCTTGCTTCCTGTAGCACCTGGGGGTTTGCCCTAACGAAAACAAGCTACCTAAAATATCTGAAAGGTGAACATTTAAACAGAATGATGCCAAAAGATAAAATCTAGTAGCAAAACTGACTACTTTAAAGTCAAACTCATCTATTTTGTGATAGACCTTAATACAGAACCTGTCATGAGAGACCTGAATATCCAAGTCCAAAAACACATCTCTGAAACCATCTGAATTGTTACCCTCCATAGGAATATCTTTTGGGTAAATTTCTTTGGCAATTTCACTGAAATTTTGTACATTTACACAAGCAATGTCATCAATATATCTTCCGTTGTTTGATAATTTTGTGGCCATTTGAAAGTCTTTTTTCATCAATTTATCCATATACTTAAATTCAGGGCAGGTTAAATATAAATCTGCTAGTAAAGGGGAGCAGTTGCTAACCATTGGGATGCCTTTTATTTGTTGAAAAACCAATGGGCCGCATTGAACAAAAGTATTATCCAATAGAAATTTTATAGCATCTTTCAAAGTTTCAACAGTGTAAGATTTCACTTTCTTTTTTGAATATTTATTGTGTGACCAATATGCTTTCTTTGTTTATGAATTAATAGTTATGTTTGGTTTACCATTATGTTTAAACATTTTGCTTATTAATTCTGAAAGTGAACTTTTGACTTCATCTATGGGTAGTTTGTGTACAGTGTAGAAAAATTAAAACATTTGATATTTTTTGCTTTTACATATTTGATTTTAGATACAAACTCGGAAGAATTGCTAATACTCCAAAAACAATTTATTTCACAGTTTCTAGAATTTGCATTACAGTATTTACGAAAATGATTCCTAATTGCAGTCAAACACAATGTTACTTCTTTTGATAATTGTTTTATTGTACATTTTGAGGCACCGGCTATGAATCTAGATTTTAAAGGGTTTTTATGTAATTTGGGTATCCAGAACATACGCGGTATAGAGGTGTCCTCTTCAGAAATTTTGATATTAAAATTCCTTCTGATCTCATCTTTATGTGTATCTATCAAATTATCAATGGATTGTTTGTGTAATTTGTATACGTCATTTCCTCTTATGTCTGAAAAATTGTTTATACCAAGTTCCTTTTTTAAAACAGCAAGATTAAATATTTTGCAGATGATCCAAAAATTGTTACCTGCCTTATCTATGTTAGTGACTACAAATCTTTCTTGTAGTTCTTTGACTACTTTTGAAACTTTAGGCTGGTTTAGATTAACTGTATTGATATTCTTATATGGGATATGTAACGATAAATTCTATTTTTAAAGACTCTTTTCAAGTTTGATAACCATCCTTCGAAAAATATCTGAAATTCCATTTTTTTTTCTTTCTTTGCCTATATCATACAGTAATAATCAAATGGATCACATATGTTATCAATTAAAGTACAGTTCACAGAGGTTTATTTGTCAAAATTTTAAAACCAGTTGTGAGGTTGTGCATCATCACTGCTGCAAAGATGACAGCCTCGAAGCCAACCCATTGTTTACAATATATGTGACACTTTTAACTTCCATAACGTTTGTTCTGCAGTTGTGATTTGCATAATCGTCACATCAGAATATTTCCATTCTCAACAAGTAACCTATGGAAACGGGGTTTGGTTTATGTTTTTTGGCTTTAACTATCTTTAACAACTGAATGTTTGACTTATGATTAAAAATGTTGGCACTTAAATATAACTGAAGACTTAACATAAAGGGTTTATTTGCCCATATGGCAATGGCTACAAGGAAGAAAAATAACACAAAATGGACCAGATTTGCTTTATAAAGGCACCAGAGTCGTCTGACAATTATGTTTGGTCAGATCTACATCAAAAAGAAGACATAATGGTAGTATGAGACCATTACACGTCAATATCATCGTCGAAATCATTCCAAGTTGAAAATCAATCAAATCTTGACAGTTCCATTAACATCAACCTCACCAGATATAACAGCTAAACTTGAGCATCCATCAAACAATGCATTATTCATTGAATATCTAAAGAGGATAAGATGTCATAAGTACAGCATACAAATAATGACTGTCATGAAAAATACAAGTGGACAAGTTTTCAAGAATGCTAGAGAAACTGCACCGAAAATTCGAGCAAAGAAGAACCATCCATGATAAAAACCCTTCGGTCATCAAACAAGCAAGGAAATCCAGAAGTTCAAGGTAGACATCCCAACAACGTTATGATATTATATACCAGGCAACTATTTGGTACGCCAAAGGTTTGTTGGCTGGGGGAAACCAATCCCTGTTTACAGCTGCAATGTTGTTCCACACCAGGTGGGATTCCTTATGTTCTTGACACTGCTTCAAATGCAATCACCTTGGCTTGATCCGCACATGTCTGGTCAAATGGTGCAGGTGGACCGGGTGGTTATGGGTCCAGTTCCATGCCGACTGTTAAGCTGTAGGCTTTCTCGTGAAAGGAGTCACTGTCCATTGGTTTGCAGCAGTTAGAGAACATCCTTGGTCATGTCCTAGTTTGAAAACGGTAGACAGAAGGAAATCTGTTTCAGTGAAAATATCTGAGTTCAGGGTGGGATTCCAGTCTTCTGGACTCTTCTATAATTTTACCATACATAGACACTCTGTCAAAAGTCTGACTGAAGCAAGCAAGAAAGTCAGATTTGTATCCGTGTAGCAGGACGACTCAAGTTCCATTTATTGATGGCACTCTTGTACTATTACTTCAATGGTCTCTGGACGGATATATCAAGAAGCTGCAGGCGATGTGTGCAATGTGGTGAGAAAGGGATGACTTCCACTCCTCCATCTCTTGACATGTCTACTGCTTCTTAACTTAAATGCGTTTCATGATTAACTATTAAAAGTACAGCTGGGTGATCTTCTGAACAAGTCATATGTTATGTGATATTTCCCGGTGTTTTGGGAAACAACTTTATACTCATCCACCCCTTGTTGATGACCAGACCAAGATTACCTTGAGGTGCCCTGGTAGTAATGTGACTTTCGAAGTTGACTAGTAGAAATAATGCCACAGGAGCAAGTGCATAGCCAGCGTCACTAACACAACGCACAATGTGACCAAAGTACCTTGCTCTGCAGAAGCTATCAGTACTATTTGTTTCATTTACTTTGCTGCCATCACTCTTGTTGATGCTCGAAATGTCGGTTTTCCAAGTGATTAAAACAAACGCTACAATACTGTCTTGAAGTTTAGAGCCCTGGCCATACTTGTACCTTCTGGGTGGCTTCATAAGTTCAAAGTAACATTTGAACTGGGAATAACAACTTAACACATTTCTGCATTTTATATCACTTTTTAGACTGTAAAATAAACACTGAATGAATTATGAGCACAAATCCATTGACATTTTTGTGCCTTAAACAAGTAGAATAACAGTGTAGCTACTCATGTGGAGGTTGCCCTGTGTTTTTGAGAATTTTTACATCTCAATTTGAAGGAGGGTTTCCACTTACAGTGAGTTGGTGTGTCAGAACAAATACCTGACCATCTAGAAGCATTGTCACAATCTGGCCCTGTGGGTGAGGTGCACAAGTCTCTCACTCTCTCTTATATATATAATATATATATATATATATATAAATATATATATAATATATGCATATATATGTATGTATGTATGTATGTATGTATGTGTGTGTGTGTGTGTGTGTGTGTGTGTGTGTACATAAAACAGTCGTTAGTTGCACAGTAACAAATTACATTTTCAAACGTGATTATTTAAATATTTCCTTAATGAAATTGGTACATCCAACTTGGTCAATAACTTAAATAAAAAACCCAATTTCACATCGCACACATGAAAACAACCCCATGGAAAACCTGTGCGTGCACACTAGCTTCAGATCATCCTTTTCCATCCAAGGTTGTAAAATTTTATAAGCATAAGCATAAACAAGACGACTGTGAAAGTCCTGTGCTCAGCTGGCCGTTCATGCAGAGACTGAAGTAGTTCTGTGATTTTCAAAACGATGTCAAGGTCACCTTTGTTAGAGACCGTCATCAGTATTGCTTACATGTACTGATCTTCTTACTGATTTTCATAATTTGTTAAAATCAGAACATGACAGTGGTGAATATATATTTGGTGAAGATCAATCCCATGAACACTTCAAGTAAGTTTGAAGAGAATCCGACTTACTGTGTGGGAGACAAAGTAAAAAAAAAAAAGTGAAAATGCACAAAAAATCTTTAGAAATTTAATAATAATCACAGTGCGGCATGTAGAACAATTCAGAGCTGGAGGTCCTCAGAAGTGTCTCTATGCAATTCCACAGTAAAAAGCCCAGCGGTTTTGCAGATAAAAACTTTAAAAGATTTTACAGAAAAATGAACAAAAAAAGGCGCAAAAAATCGTTAAATCATTGGAGCTAGACTGTTTGAACAAATTCTATAGAGATCCACCTAAGGTACATCTCTCCCAAGATTATCTGGTTGACAGTTTTTGTGTAGAAGTCGAAAACGTTAATTTCCATTTCAATCCCCATTGACTTGCATGGTAAACAATAGGAATGCATTAACAGACAGGCCCCCAAACTGAACAATCATTGAAATTGGATGGACAAAAGACCCTAAGATAGATTCAGCTAACTGACAAGTAAGCTGAGCTAAAAATCATGTTGGATCACCCAGGGCATTATAGTATCCATAACTAATAGGGATGGACTAAACAGAGAAGTGAAGAAACCCGAAACAATTTTCATGAATATCATCAACACATACAAACCTAACCACTTAAACAATATTCTCACCAAAAATATCAAACAAGCAAAGAAAACTTTTCCTGCTTTAATAGATACATAGGAAACATAAATGAAACATGGGAACCAATTAGTGTTATCATTAAAAAAATTACAAAGGAGTCCAATTATCCGGACTCCTTCTAAATAAATAGAGAAACAATAACAAATAAACAAACAATTGCAAATATCTTTAACAAGTAGTTCTCTGAAATGGACCTTAAAATTGCTGCTCTTATAAATCATTTGAATGAAAACGACGTTTAAAATTAATTATAACCTCTTTGCATGCATCCATTTTGCTTCAGGCCTATTTTAACAGACACATCAGAGAAGGTAACTGATTCATGAAATCCAAAGGCACGTTGTGGTTATGTTGGAATTTCTGTCAATTTATTAAACATTTGGAAACTTTAAATCATGAACGTCGCACTGTTTTTATTAATCCGTCCTTTTCTTCCGAGTTTTTCTTTTCTGACAAACTGCATAGATGGCAAAAGTTACTCCCCTTATTTCAAAATAGAAGATGTGATGGCAATTTATTTTGTAACTACTGACCAACATACGTTTTGCCAATTATTCGGAAGTTTTTGAAAAAGTTATGTTTAACCAATCAAATGATAGTTTCATATACATCATTTGCGTTACCACCAGTACGGCTTGCATGAATTATATTCCACAGAATATGCTTCCATCGAACTTAATTGACAGGATGGATACCAATAAAACTCCCATCAGTGTATTTATCGACCTGCCAAAAGCATTTGACACCCTGGGCCACAAAATACTAACACACATAAACTACAATATTGAAGTATGTAACTGACTTGCATTAAATCTTCAATTTTTTTTAAACAAACCTCAAGCAATATGTGGAAACCAATGAAACTAGATCAAGTACATTGAAGGTACTGGTGTGCCATGTAGTTTATTTTTTTTATACCATTGTTATTAATATTTTTGTAAAAATGGTTTACTCACAGTATCCAACCTCTCAAAACATTAAGGTATGCCGACTCTACAACAATATAAAAGTCAGTACTTTTCAAGTTATATAATGACCCGACATTGCTTGCCTCAATTCAATACATATCACATACACGTTATAACTCTAAACCAACTAGATCAAGGTCATTCTTGGGATATTTATAGCCACATATGGACGTTACATGTTGTCTGCATCCGAAAATTGTGTATGTTCTTCATGTTCCAAATATAAGTTCATGCACGTTTGTATAAAAATAATATTTTTAAGTAACAAAATACGCAATATTCACATAAACATACATGCAATTTAATGCCCGGGGTTATGATATTTGAGGAGAGAGAGAGAGAGAGAGAGAGAGAGAGAGAGAGAGAGAGAGAGAGAGAGAGAGAGAGAGAGAGAGAGAGAGAGAGAGAGAGAGAGAGAGAGAGAGAGAGAGAGAGAGAGAGAGAGAGAGAGAGAGAGAGAGAGAGAGAGAGAGAGAGAGAGAGAGAGAGAGAGAGAGAGAGAGAGAGAGAGAGAGACTTGCTTGGCCAAATACTCCCTGCGACACCAGATAAAGGATACATTACAGTTAACGATACTCCTGGTTATCTACGCTGTAAACGACATGCTTGTTGTGAAAGTGGTTTCTCATATGCCACACGATATTACATTAATAAATAAACGTATACTTGCTCAATCCCTACCTGCTATATCTGAAATTAAAACAATGCTTAATTTTGAAGGATTTAGACAGCCTTCAAAATAAATTGAATTCTTTGCTCACGTCACGTTTTATGATAAACATTACATATTTTTCAATTCTTGCAAAGAAATTTCACTACTAAGAAAATGATTGTATCACGTATTCGTTTGATTTATTGTCCAACTATAAGTTTTGTATTATCTAGCGTACTTATGTGGTTCTCATGCTGGCAGCTTTAAGGCCTTAATGAGAGTCTCTTGGTTTATGCTTTTTGAATCTACACACATGACCAAATATAAGTTCCTCCACTCTTCAGTCTTGACTCCGACCCTTTTACCAAGTTGGCAACTAGCACGATGTATGTGACAAAGATCATTGATACTAAAGATGTGTGTACTATGGTTATACATAGTTAGTAAAGTGGACCGCTAAAACTATTCCGAGATGTTTACCCAACTCTATATAAATCATGAACAAATTTTGGCATGCGCTTTGGTATTCACGTCATGGGAAGATAATATTCATGATTTATACGTTCTGTGCCCATAGACATGCTGAAATTATATATCCTTTGAATTTCAAACGGAAGTGTAAACTTTAGTAACTAAAAATACCTATTTGTCAGTCTTGTTATAATCAAGGAAGAAATTTTACCCCTTCAGTGCTAAATCACTATTTTCCTCATATGTAAAGTCAGGCTTCATGCAAGTTGCAATACAAATAACGGTAGGATAGGCATTTGGAAACGTCACTGAAATAAGAAAAAAAATGCTTCCTTGATTAAGCCAGAGGAGAAATAATACAATGTCATAGAGTGCTTTCACCACATTTGTGTTTAAGGAAGGAAGTCAGTTTAGTAGTCACAGTGTATAAAAGATAGCTGCGATTGGTGCAACATGTGAACGTGTAAAAAGTATGAAAGTGTTGTAGTAATTATGTACAGTTCACAATCTTTGAGTCCCATACCTTTAATAAGGTTTATTAAAGGCCAATAACATAATTGGACAGAGCAGGAAAACCTGCACGTATTCTGAAGGGAGAGATATTTGTCACCACGTTCCTTATGCCACCACACTTGGAGTATGCCGATGCATTGTGGTGCCCTAGCAAAGCTCAAAATGATAAAAGAACAAAAGAAGTGCCATGTTTGACAAATTTAAGCCCAAATGAATGTCTAAAATACATGGTCTTACTGTCCTAACATGTCGCAACAGATTGGCAGGTAACATGATAGAAAGTGTTAGATTTTCAAAGTGTAGTACTAGAGGCTTTGCTATGTGATTGTAAGGTCCGCATTCAACAAAGAAAATCAGATAAACAGCTTTGTTAACAGTAAACATTTCAAATAGTTCGCCGTGCCTGAAAGGGTAGCAACGTCTTTCAACTGTGATGCAATTTGAAGCGAACTTGGAGTCTGGAAAATAAGAAAATGTTAAATATAAGTACCATGCAGCACCCCCAAGTAAACCCAGTGACAGTGGAAGGAACTGTGTAACACTGTGTGGACACAGAGGTGTTCATACCAACGTTCATAAATGAACTTTTACTGAACTAATGTATGTTCCTCCGACCACAGTCATATCAGCACATGGTCTTACGTTTTGGGTACGGAACACCAGGAATGTGTTAAGGAAAGGTCCCTGGGTACACATACTTCCTAGTTGTTGCATGCACGAGTGGCTAATGAACATGCCATTCAAGGACAGTAGCCAAGTTATTGCTTTGTGTCAATTTTCCCAGGTGAATAACTAGGCAAGACCGTGACGTGTTGCATAGTGGTTGTACTTCTGATTTATTCTTTTTCTTGCAGCAGTTGATCAGTACAGACGTATATGCTACGGTATGCGAGCACGACAATTATTTCAAGGTACAAGCACCTCAGGAAGTACAAGCTCCTCTCTCTAAGAAGATCCAAAACCTTCTCTGGCAAAATTACTGCCAGGGGCTATTTTAAAGATATGTTTAGAAGCAATTTTGTTTTAAACAATAATCTAATCAACGTCTCTCGCCAGGAATCACTAAATTATTCAATGCTTAAGCAGAAGACAGCAGATAGATTTGTACTGGTATAAACAGTTAAATATTTAGAACATATAATTGAAGCTGAGAAACGTGAAGCCAAAGGTTGGTAAATTAGATCATCTTGTTCAGCGATTTCCTGTATACTTAGTTATTAATTCAGAGCTTGGACACCAGGCAAGGAAGTATCGATTTATTTAGCAGATCGTCCATCAAAGATATATTTTAAAGTCTTCACTCTGTAAGATAAATTTTTGACTTAAAGATAACTTTTCCATGTAGGCAGCAACAGTCATGTTACAGGACCAGGAAGTATCATGCGGCAGTTGAAGAGCTGCTGCATGTGTACCCAAAAGCTAAACAACTATGTCTTGTTCCTTGTCAAGTTCACAGGTCAGGTGATCATATCCTTTCTGTTTCACAATAAAGTTAAAAGCCAAAGGAAATGTCGCATTTTCCTTTAGGTGTTTCAAAAGACGACACTTTTAGCAACGTTATCGTGACAAGAAAAATGCGTTATCTCCTAAAATGAGCAATTAAAGTTGCTGATATCACTACTGTGCCTAGATAGAAACTTCGTCATCGACATATTGTGGGCACAGAGAAAGTGGAAACAACGTATTCTGAAGGCCCACTAGTCTGAAAGCCCATTGGTCCGAGGGTCCATTGCTCTGAAAGCTGATTGGTCCGAAGTCCTATTTGTCCGAAGATCATTTTTAAAGTTGCTTGTTTCCGATAATTCCCAACGAATGCCCAGGACAGTATTCAATGTATTTCCAGTAAAAATAGAAAGGAGGCAGGTTTTCTGTGACTTATTATTTTTAAGGGTCTGCCCCATGGGGGCCCCCTCTCTGTTTTCAGGTTGTCTGTCCGTGTGGATGTCCGTCCGTATGAGCACATGCACGTTACTGCGATATCTACAGAATGCCTCCTTGTATTTTGCTCAAATTTGGCAATATGTTTATCGTACGTGGCAAAATGAAATTAGATGTTGGTGTCACCATGACCTAATTTCAACAAATGGCAGATCCATCAGTCAACGCTTTGCATTGAAGGTATGTCTAGTTCAATCTAGTTTCATGTGAAGTGAGAAGAGTCTTGACAGATTACTAATATATACGTTTACTAACGGCTGTGAATTCATCTTCAGGCTTAGGCCTATAATATGCGAGACGGGTGAAACCGTAATTTAAGCGGATGCAGCACTTTTTTTCAGCCGTGAAGACCATGAAGGCCTACTACTGGGGCAACCTAAAATAAACCTTACAGTATGAAAACTTTCAAATTTCTAATAGTTTATCCCAATCAGGAGGCTCGCTGTTTAAGTGTTAAGCCACTGGACAGTCACCAGTCAGTTCTGCGACCAGGGTTTGATTCTACCAGCGGAACTTTTTTCATTTTGGGAAGCTCCCAGTCATCATTACGTTGTATACACTCTACCCGACACCTGCTGAGCTCTCTTATCTCCGGATGGTGAAAAATTAGGGAATTTCATTGGTTAGTCGGCCCTTGCATGTGTTCTCAGGCTAGAGCTGGCCTCACCACGACACCAGGGTCTTTTTTTTTCTGTAGCTTCCGGAGTACCCAGGGGAATTCCTCGTGACGTCATTTTAGAGCCTCGTTTTACGTTCAACCCAGACAACTTTTGAGGAGGACATTGTGCGGGAAAAACTTTACTTGTGAGGGACAAAAGACGGGACAAAAGACCACAAAACTGCCAAAAAGAACTTTAGGCAGGTTTTGGTTGAAAATGGCACACATGAAGGATTTGAAGAGATGGAAACAGCGGAATTGGGAATTTGGGTACTTGGCTGGGATGATATTACTTTTCGGCCTGAACTTTGGAAGGAGAACTTTATAATTGAAGGGCTTGGTGCAAAGACCTGTTAAGTCCCGCTTTTGTGAAATCGAGAAAATGGGGTTTTAAATGATGACTGTGTTTTTTTGTATTTTTTGCATCAAATTCCCTTTTTCTTCACTCTTAATCCAAAGTTTATAAGTAAGTCTTAAGTTTTCCACGAAGATTGACCATGAAAACATCCCAAATGACAGATAAAATAAAAAAAGTAGTAATTATCATATTATTGCACCATAACTAGACACCATTTCTAGAACATTGCAGCAACCTCAAACATTATGTGCACAGTTACCTCTTTTTTGCACTCCGATAACATATATCGGGCCCATGTATGATGCAGCAAACAAACAAATCCTCGTACTAGTCATAGAACTTTAGTTTTGCAAGAATTGGGCAAGTGTATATGCACGTTTTGAGCACTACTCTGTCATCCCTGATGTAGACCTGGCTAAAAATTAAAATCTACAACTCGGATATTATAAATACTACGACGCCTTTTGGATTCTGCAAAAGGTACAATTTGACATTCGTTTTCAGTTTTGTAGGAGAGGTGCTGCAAACATGCGCAACGTGAAAAAAGATACTTTTATCGTGGAAACTGATGCCAATACAGGTAAAAAATAAATCAACAATTTAAGAATTAACAAATTGAACGAAAATCATAACGAAAATGGCAGAGAATCTTATGGTGGTTTTATACCAGAAAATCAAGACCATGGAAAATGTCCAGTGGCTTTATATCACTGTCAGGTGCTACTTTCTCACCTAAGTCCGGACTGTGAAAGCCCGTGGCAGCGACCTAAATCTAATATCACTGTAGAAGATGACGTGTGGTTTTATGCCGTTCTCCTGGGTAAAGACATTCTGAGTAGTTTTATGATAAATCTTAGCAAAGGATGTGATCAGTCACAAATTTTTATAAATCGTTCACTGCGTGTCACTGCCATTACACACCGGAGTCTCAATAACTACTTTGCACTGAATCAAATTATGTCGGTATCAGGCCACAGAAGTGTCAATTCATTGGCGCTATACCAAGGCAAGGATATCATCTGAAGAGAAATAATGAAAATGCGAGACACTTTAGGGACTGCTCTTGGTGTGTCCAGTAACAGTAACAGTGACACTATCGACGTATCGTTCCATATACATCTGAAAATGTGGATTTTTCAACAAGCCCATATCTCAGGCATCTTTAAAATACTTTTCCGACGATTTGCTACTACTAGGGCTGTGCAATCCAGCCTACAATTGTTGTTAGGCCTACTGTACTATTCCTGACACTGTGATGCCACAGTTAGGCCTGCCAACGCGATCAGCTGACAGTGATGAGCCAGTACTGGCAGTAGTAACATCAGTGATCAGGTCCAGCTTCTGCATGTTCAGTGCCTTACCATCACACGCAGTAAAAAGCGCCAGTCCCAAACATGTTCAGAGACCTTTACAGACTATAAATACAAACAATATGAGCCCAATCCTGAGAGACCTGGATCTGGACGATTTATTTTCAGTTTTTGGGGGTGAAAGTAGTCCTAGTGCCCATGGCAGCAGTGTAATGCCTGATCAAATTTTGTCTTGTCGAACTGAAAACACTGCAAATTATGCCCATATTTCAGAAACTAGTGTTACAAAACCAGTCAGACCAACTATGTCCCAAGGATGCTACATAAAAGAGTTAGATGTCCACATGCATTCTAGCAAATTGTTTGCATTCAACTGTTCATTCCGGCTGTCTTTGCTTGAAAATTATACCCATGTAGTCTTTTATAGATGTAACATTTGTTTCATTATTAATTATATTATTGAGCCAATGGCTTAAGCCTAATTCTCTGAAATGTTAGCATAATGTATTATAAATTTAAACGCAGAAGGCATAGTCTTTGCTTAATAATATAAAAATTGTCACATTGTATTAAATACCTGATTTATTGGCCTACATGAGGGACAGTCAGTCTGTCATTTTAAGTGTCCGTGCCAGTGCAGGTTCGGGAATTCTGATACATTTGGTTTTTCATCAATGGCAGAAGTTTCATCCAGTTTCTAGACATTGAAGATCTATAATAATATGCCCTGTAATTTTGAAGGGTTGGATAATTTAGGCCCCCACTGTAGTTATGAAAACTTTGCAAAAAATATTATTGTTAATTTCAAAATTGAATTTACAGTCAATTATTCCTGTCATGACAAACCTTCAGAATCCCAAATGAAATTCCTTATTTTTCACCATCCGGAGATAAAATCGTCACACTGGGGTTGAGCCGGTGATATGGCAGTATGGATCACCCTGATGAAACTGAACGTGTAGACTCTTCATGCAAACCATCCAAGGAAAATATCGGCCCTTCAGACTTCGCCTTCAGGGCCTACATTTTCCTTCGATTGTTTGGCTTCAGGATCAACACTTTCATCAGGGTGTTCTGTATTGCTGTATTACCGGCTCAACCCCAGTGTAACAGATGATGGTTCCTTTTTTTCCATGTTCTCCGGTCTTCCTCCTACGTTAAGCTCGGGTTAATGGGCTAACATCTTGCCTGTTGGGGCCCTAGGCAGAACAGCTGTGGCACTGATACTTTGATAGAGCTACCCAGGATAAATATATATGCAAGACATAATGATAAGGCGGTTGCAATGAAACGCACGATCGACCGCGTTGGTAATAAATAGTGAACCTGCTTGTAATGCATTTCATGTTTGTTACGCATGAGCGCTGGAAAATATACAAAAGATTTCTAAAGTTGATTCATACATATATATATTTATATACGATAATTTTAAAAAGGATAAGTTAGGAAAGACAAAAATAGGAAAAGATGAGTTTCCACCCCCTGATGTAGCGTAGGCCTCAGCTTAAAAAGAAAAAAAGTTAAAAGGTTACGTCAGGTACCGGTACCCTCTACCTAATAATAATATATGTCACTTCAACCTTACGTCAGTAATATAGTTGGAGAAGTTGGTAAGTTTTATTGTTTCCTTTTGGCCAGTTATGTCAAAGGAGAAAGCCAATGTCAATAGATTACTTTATTCCCGATTGTAATAGTACAGATAGGCCTAGGTGGGGGGGGGGGGGGCACATACTCAACATCAGGGTGGGTGTGTGCCTCGGACATTTTGTATACAATACCCTATCTTAATCCTACACCAGATGTAAAAAGGTACCCTTTCTGAATCCTGTAATGTGTTGAAAGGAGTGTTGCATTGATGCATCCTAATTGTTACCCCTATCCTAATCCAGCTGTGCACATTTTTTTTTTTTTTTTTGGGGGGGGGGGGGGCTTTTCTGATCCTGGGAGTAATGAAAACAGGGCCTTTCCCGCCGCACATACCCAGTACAATCCTACATGGACGTTTCCCCCCCCCCCCCTCCCCCGCCTAGGTATCAACAAAATTATGTACTAATGTAGGTTTAGGTGTACAGATAATCAGATCTATGAAACCGTTTATGTGGACAAGAACGTAAGCCTGAATATATTTCAGATCACGTACTACACATAAGTTGTAACTGGGGAAAGCAGGGGTTAAACAGATTAAATTAAATGCAAGAAAAATGGTACCAAGATGCTGAGGTGACGGGCCACATTAGGCTACTTCTTTTAAACGTAGGCCTATGCCTTATAAATAGTGCCAAAGAGACAATGAACAATCTTAGTAAAAAGTTATTCATGGTCTGCAATAGTCACATTTAAATCTCCCAAGGCCTTCATGATCCGTTCAAAAAAAGTGTGATTAGCACTTTAACGTTTAATTGGGCAAGTTTTATTGCCCCCTTTTTAAAGGAATACAGTCACACCAGTTCCGAAATTCTCAATAACTCTGCATACTTTCAACTTGATATTAGTAAGCATTTATTCATAATGCAATAAAATTTGGCGCCAAACTATACCGTTACGTGGCCACTAGTTGTTTTCTGCATGTTTTTATTTACCTGATGACAAACTCTATGGCTATAGCTTGTCATTAGGTAAGTTTTTATGAAAATTTAATGAAAACGCTTTCTGCCATAGTATTTATCTCTAGTCTTTAAGGTAGGTCAGTTAAAGCTAAACATTAGACCCATTTTTTTTGAAAAAAAAACAAACAAAAACAAATATAGTTGACGGATATATTCCAAAATACTTATGGTTAAGCCATGGCACAATTTTGACTTGACACATACAAATTGTAAAATGTTGATGCTCGCTTGCATATCTCTTTTCAACAGGAATATTAAAGCACGGACAAGACCAAGTGTATTAGATGCAAAAAGTGACCTGCCTTTTCTTTGGCTTGAAGGCTTAATCTTGAGAAATTCCCTTATAGGTAATACCTCCACGTGCGTGCGCACGCGCGCGCGCGCACACACACACACACATATATATGTGTGTGTGTGTGTGTGTGTGTGTGTGTGTGTGTGTGTGTGTGTGTGTGTGTGTGTAAATATGCTTTGTGCTCCATTTCGGAGCATATTTAATGTTGTTTGTCTTATAAATTTGGAGTAGATATTATTAGCGTCAGAAATTCTAAAATATATGTATACGCATTGTCCAAATACACAAAATAAAATATGCCGTCAACTAAGTACAGGTGGGAAGATCGATATGAACATTCCTTTTTTGACCTGGGTCACTGAATCTGGAAACACGACTGATTTAGAGAAAGGTATATGTCATATTACGTCACAAGTTAAAGTCAGCAGACTTGCATCAATTGATTGGACTCCGCGCGTTTTACTAAGAACGTAGAAATCTATGTGGTTTTTAGCAGACTTACATCGATTGATTGGACTCCGCGCGTTTTACTAAGGACGTAGAAACCTATAATGGTTTTTAGCTCCGCGGACTTGTCAGTCAGCCGGGCTTATAAGTAAGTCATTCGTGATTCGTCCGTTTGTCCCTCCGTATGTCCGTTCACAATTCACATTTTCGACTTCTCCAAAAGCTTTGGTCAGATCCACATCACACTAGGTGGGGATCGACCTTTGGTGGATCTGTAATGGTCAGGTTCCAGTGTCCTGTGCTTATTTTTTACTTATGTTTTGTGTCGGAGGGGCGGGCAAAATCTTCAAAAATTTTCCTGGAAGAACGCCAGAGCTTAACCGCTTCAGGAAATGGCACTGCAAATTAATGCATGCATTCTTACTGTTCAAAATGGAAGTTAATGGGGGATTGGAATATAATTTGTTGGGAGGTACATGTATCTTGTGTAGATTTCGCAAATTTGTCAAAATAAGTGGCGCTGCGGCTTTTCTTTTCTTTTGTGCGTTTTTGCTCTTTCCGACTTCTTTTCCCATACTGTATCTTGCGTTCTCTCGAAAGTTAGTGCCAATGTACCTGGACTCAATTTCCACCAAATTTGTTCACTACAACGTGCTGCTGTCAATTTCTGATTTTGATGAAATTATTGAAATAAATCAAAATCAATACATGATCGCATTGTTACAATGGGGATAACAGCAGAATATGACATATTGTTTCATACAGCAGCAATAGTGGGTCCTGGGCCAATGATTACTATTAAACACTGATAGGACAAAACCTATCAGGTTTATTTTGGTGCTGTTAATTTGACCTTGAGTGACATTGAAGGGTCAAACTGACAGATTGGATTGGCTTATATCCTGATAATTATTGCTCCTGTCACATTTCGTTTAAAAATGATGACTCGAGATTTGTATGAGTGAAGACTTTTATGTTGCAAACAGCCATGGTGTCTCAACGAAAGGTAAACTTGATATATTTTTATGCAGGTAAGAGGATCATTTCAATCATATGCTCCCAAGGTCAGCTGAGCAAAACACAATCACAGTCCTCCTTTTATTGGGTTTGAGGCATATTTTTCATGTGCTTGATAAATAGAAAAAAGTCTCCCAGACTTTTATATATATATATATAATATTTGGGTCGATTTTAGTACTATAACAGGCTTGTATAAATACCGTATCATAGGCCTAAAGCTACAGTGCCGCGATATGATGTATCGGTACTCTACCGTTGGTATCGGCACTGTTCCGGTGGTATCGATACTCTTCCGGTTTCATCGGTAATTGTGTTGATGAGCAGTAAAACTTTCTGCAAATGTCGTTCTTATTTTTGCTTTTTGTATTGAAATGTACAAATCGAACCAAACATGAGATAAAAATTGTATAGCATGCTCTGTAGACGACATGAAGTTATCAACTCGCACTGCATACCATATAGCACAACTCGCTCGCTTCGCTCACTCGTTCTGCTATATGGCATCCAGACTTCATATCGTCGAAAAAGCATGCTATAATCTATAATATATATATTGTGCGTGTGTGTGTGTGTCTTTGTGTGTGTGGCTTTTGAGATGTGAATATATTCTACTCTCTATAAAATTCTTACAGATATGCAGACTGCCTTATTCCATTACATTACAATACAATTTAAATCACTGTTTTGTTGAAGGAAACATATTAATAAGTCGATCAAGAATGGAGTTTTTTCTTGTCACAAACTGTTGATGCAGTTAATGTTTAAAAACATATCTTTTTATGATATTTTGTCATGCCCTGAAAAGTGGTGAAATAATCTTTTAGGTGTGTGTGTTTTCATCATTCTCAGAAAGAGGGTTTCCATTGTGTTTGTTTAAATTATGCATACATGTATTGTGTTGTTTGATTTCTGTCTACAGGTCAATTTTTCTTGCAGGCCGTTGAGTAAAATGTAATTGGTTCTTATACATACATGTTCTACGGAAACAAACGTTTGCCTCCCAGCACCTATACCCTTGCCACAGTACTATCAGTAAGGTGAACAAACTAATCACCTTGGCATATAATTAACATGTGTTGTTACGTTCCATTAAATTATGGGTACAGTGTTGTGTTAGAGAAATGATTCCGGAGTCGTGTGAAAGGTGGGGGATATTTTGAAGGAATTGTTAGAGTAAAACCACTAGTCGCTGGCCGCTATTTCGATTTTGTTCCCTATTATTTAAAGTCCTGATCCAAATATACGAGACGTTATAGGTTAGATTAAAGGTTTTTCTTTGTTTTGATTTTTGCAGTTTCATTTGTTTTTGTTTTGTTTTATACATATCAATGTGTGTGAGTATGTGTGTGTGTTTGAAACGGATTTTTTTCCATGTGCACATATGATTATAAGGCAAGAGAACACAGCAATTTACACTGAAGATGGTATATATTTCACATTGTACACAAGTAAAAAGAAAACATGAAGCCACGACTGTTTATTTTTCAAATCAGGTCACTGGTTTTAGACATGTGAACTAGCTGAGCTTTGCCTGTCTCTTATCCTATTGTACCTGCTATGATTCCGGTGGCCGTGCTGGGTACGATATGTGAGATAGCATTGGATAAGTTAGTTTGTTTAATTAGGTGAGATATTTTTGCTTTGTTTTATTTTTTTCTTTTTTTTTTCTTTTTTTTTCTTTTTTTTTTCTTTTTTCTTTTGTGTGTATGTATGTGTGTGTGTGTGTGTGTGTGTGTGTGTGTGTGTGTGTTTTGGGGTGTGTGTGTTTTTGTCTCTTTTTGGGGGTGGTGGTTGTTGTTTGTTTGTTTGTTTGTTTTTATGGTAATGCTGCCCCTCTTTTCCAGCGTTTACTGTGTTGCTGATCTGCTAATGCCCTGATCCATATCTTCACAGGCATTAAAGAACAAAAACCAAGCTTTGTGTCAGGCACAACACGATCATTAAACCAATTTTTATATTTACAATATTTATTTTAACTCTTTAGTTTTTTCTAGCGGGAAATAAATTTAATTTAAAAGCAAATAAAATATGACCTTACTTTCATGCTAGTGTTTGCATATATCCATAGAAATCCGGATGAACGTGCCGCGCATGATCATTGCTCGTGGTTATGTATAATTTGAGCATGTTACTAAGGTAATATACACCAACTAAGAAAACATCTTGACGGTGGTTACAATATGACACTCAGTTCCCTCGACGAGAAAAGGAAGCTTAAATTGTTAGGTATCCATTCCTTGTTGAAGCTTTGTTGATAATGGGCCGTCACATTGTCACGCAGAAAATTGTTTATTCACTACTCATAGACTGGTCGTTTTGCATTATTTTACATGATTTTTTGTGTTGTGTACTAATTGTTGCGATAATACAAGAGGGAAGTTTTGTAAACATTGCTATTTGTAAAGGACGACGGCAAACTCTACTACATGTAATATCCATGTATCCCTGTTGCGCTGCTTATGCAGCAGTCGTGTAAATGATCAAGCGCTTTGCTTATATAACAAATACAATCATAGTTCCCTGGATCTTGTGTCTTTGATACGACTGGAAATCCATTGTCAGCCGCACAAAGAAAACTTTGATACACAAATTAATTGACATATGTTCATTTAGCTTTTACGATACATGATACAGACTATTGTTGTTTAATGCTTTCTGGTGTTCAAATGATTAAGAACTGACATTGTTCCTACCTGCCTTTAGTTTTACTTTTTGTTTGACAGCGTCAGTATGGTCATTCAATACATTTACATTGTTTTCATGTGCACACTCAGCACAATGTAGAAAATGTTACCATTTGCTTGTCCTTTGGAATGGTGGACATATTCCCATTTATAGATTGAAAGTTGATGTTATCTCTACCGTAGAGCAAGTACAACGAGTGATTCTTGTAGCCTAGAATTAAAATGTATCATTTTCGATTTTTAAGCTCAGTCGATTTCTTTACGGGAGTCACATTGACGTGGACCCTCACCAAAATATGGTTGTTTTGTAATTAGGTGGATATATTAGCTTTCATCTTCATTATTTGTTAAAATGTGTCAGTAAAACATATATTACATGAAGAGCGATCAGTAAGAGTTTGTTGTATCTTTGGAGTTTATAATTTCAAAATCAGTCAACAAATGTAAAAAATCACTTTTCAAAATTATTGTTTGGTAAAAATGACAGTGACCTGGAAATTGCACCTTTTCCTAAACATAATTTACGATTACCCAAACATTACCCAAAGTTTGTAACCTTTGGAGTGTGTAATTTGAATCTCTCTCAAGGTAATTATTTTGGGTAACACACTTAATATATTTTACGATGTGTATATGCAGCTACACATTTGAATGTTTTCCTTGCGTCATGTCTGAAGTCCTTGTGATGTTTCATGTGTGACAAGTAAGCCTGGTAAATATTCTTTAGTTGATCTAGAATGAATCTATAACAATTCTTTTCTGGCACAAATTCAAGACGTAAATATACTTTAATTCTACCAGCCTGTCATCTGATTTTGTTTCACAATTCACTTCCCCTCAATGTTCGTAACGTTTTCCTTGTGTGATTAAAATTCACATTGCAAAATGAAACTTAGTTTGACTAATACAAATGTGATGTTTCTATTGACACAGTAGGATAATGGGGTGTAACATTTTCGGTAATATAGATCATAAGTATTTGAAAAACATGGGCTCTTTTACACTCGTTCGTCATGGTGCCATTGATCATATAAAATACCAGAAAACTGTCATTTGGGATCATTTTGTTCATCCGGTGAGATTCATTTTTTTATAATTGACCCCATAGACCACAGGAGGCTAATTGCCTTAAATGATCTACTTAGCAAACATCAAAATCCTATTAAAACATTAGCATAGTATGTGATCGAAGTGAAAAAAAGACCGTTGCATATTTTCAGCATATATGATCTTGGAATGTAGTCATTTTATACACACTTTACATTTTAGTGTTCTTTCTGCACTTCCCCAAACCCAGCCACAAACCTTTGCTGGCACTGCCTTAAATTGTTTGGGAATGTAATTTCTATAAGTGTCTGCCATGTTTTGCCATTATGATGGCGATCGAGGTTTGGGTTTTAAGCAAGTTGTTGCTGTGTTGCTTTTGGTTGGGTTTGAGTAGGATCTTGGAAAGCAAATTCGATGTGCTGATTTTTCTATTTGGTGAGGTTCCTATATGCATACATTCTTTCCCATTTGTTATCATAACACAAGTGACGGAGTAGCATTCACTAAAAAGTTTTTGGTTTTTTTCCCATTTTGGAAGTGCTTTTGATTTTTCATTCATTATACAGGTCAAAATATATGGCTTGTACAGAGATGCATAAAAGGAATCGAGGCTATTTTCATAGTCTATGCTGCGTATGGCATACCTTGAGACTCCTGACACTCAAAGTATTACAATCGGTTTTCCGAGGTTCCGTACGTTCCTCGCACGCTGGCTTAAACGGAAAGCTCTCTGAGTGATACATCCGATCTAACTTACCAGAAATCTTGGCAAGCCACAAACCTTGTCCACTATAAGCCAAAGACATGACACATTATGCCGGGCTATGTTGTACGAGATTCTTAAACTTGATAACCAATTACTCTTTTACTCACCCCAAGCGATTTCTACTCACAATATCAGTAAGTAGATGCATTATCATAGTATAACTTGCTATAACCAAACCAATTTAAAAATTCTTACATTCTTGAACCCTTGAATAGCATAGGCCAAGGAACAGGAAGTAGCAGACAACACCACTGGTCGAAAGGTATCACCTGACCTATCCTGACAATATGATTTGTCAGAATATGTCAGGTGACCTTTCTTCTACCAGTGGCACCTTGTGTCCCTTGTCTCCAGGCTAATGCCGTTAATAATGAATGAACAGCTTTTTGACCAATGGTTTTGTATGTGTGCGATTCTTGGTTTTTTCAAACTACAATGCTCACCCGCGAGATTGTGGTGATTTTGGTGATTGTTGTATTTACGTATATCTTACGTATATTATCACATATTCAATTATTTCGTAAATTGAGCAATAAAACATTATCTTTTGTCTCACCTCATCTCATATCATCTCATCTTACCTCACTGCATTAAGATTATGATGTTTTTTAGTGATCTTTGTATGTTCGCATATGGCTGTATATCATCACATATTCAACTATTTCTTAATGTTAGCAATATAACAAATCTTGTTTCTTCTCCTGTCATTGCATCTCATCTCATCTCGTTTTATTTCACAGCACTTTATCTTAATTATGATGACCCCAAAATCAGCTTGCAAAAACAATGGTTTTGATACATTTGTGCAAGAAAGGTATTACTACTACTCCTACTACTTTAAAAACATATTTTTGAAACGTTTTCGCAAAGTCGGCTTGTGTCATTTCGGAAAGTATGTTTCTATTTGCGTGGTGTCTCGCTCTTTTCGTTGTTTTTCTGTCAGTATTTGGGTTCACAGTTGCCGCAGCTGTACATGGTTTTCAAATACACTATTATGGGTAATTGTGGTAAAGAAGCAAGACAATACGATTTACTAAACAAACGATGAAAAGATACGGTTTTAAAACATTCTTATCTTTGATTTTAAATATACACATTTCCATGACATTGACGACGAGAGTGTAATAAGTGAGACATAATTATGTTTGTTACAGAACTATTCTCTGTGAAGCACGGACGTATGTCATGTTTAGCCATTTTTTTTCTTAATACAAGTATTTATAAAGATATGATACATTTCAAATGTTTTAGAGACCTCACATGGAACGATTATTTCCCAATCACACAAAGTCCCGATCAGCATTAACTGAAATCCAGAACAACAACAGAAAGCACACATCAGTCTACAGGAAATCTTATACCAGATCTATTTCTGAAAAGGTGCTTAATGTTTCTTAGTACTTAATTTCTTGAATGTATAAAGAAAGCAAACTAAAAACCACACAACTGAAAATATATCACAGGCAATGCTAAAAGGTCTTCACAGTGCGGTAATAACCATATCAAAACTATTAATACTTTTGTATGGTTATATTGCTTGTCACCCCAGCACGTCCAACATATGCCCGCATAAACTGATAACATCTGAAGTGCATTGTAACCCTATTATCTGAGAATATGATTGTCAGGTGGTAATAGTAAGTTGTCAGCTTACCTTAGCAACATATAGAAAACACAAGTCTCAGGACATAATTGACATTTATTACTACTGCCTGTCAGACACATTATTCTTAAAGGTAGCGGCACTTGCTTCATGTTTCACATGATATTTTTGAACTAATGAATGAAGCAGGATCTGTTTATTCACCAGGTGTGGCCCCCTGGATACCAGGGGGAAGTTACTTGTAGTACCAGCTACGGGTATCTTGCTCCATTGATGCCATGCTTTCAGTAGAACATTTATCGGAATAGTTATTTCATTTATTTTTTTTGTCTCTGCTTTTTCAGGAAAATAAATCGTCAACATGTACGTACTAGCAGCAGCATGGGGTTATTAGCGGTTTCTTTAACATTTTCCATCATAGTCCATCTTTTAGGTGCAAGTTCCCATACAGGTCTACATTCACATATACTCGTATATTTCAATACAGTCACGTCTTTCTGCCTGCAACAGGTACGGCCTGACGTGACTCTTACGTCAGCAAATACAGGTAAGATCATTTGTGTCCTTAAACACATGGTTACTGAAAATGCTTTCGCCCTTAAACTGCATTCAAGAGATGCTTTGTTCAAGAATGAAAATACAAAAAGACTTGTGACGTTACACCGGCCACTGAACAGAGTGATTTTTTTTAAAGGTAAGGGGCCAAGTAAATGCGTGACCTTTGCTATTATAGCACCTCCACCACTGCAAATAAAGGTGACTATTGTGGAAGCAAGGCTGGGAGTGTGCAAGCGTTACACGGCGTCCATACCAACAGCAACATTTTACAGATGTCACCACAGAAAAACTGTATTTTATGAATTATGTGGTAAGATTATCAAGAACAATTTTCTGTCCCCTGGTCATACTGCATGTTTCTCGTTTAATGCGTATTTTACTCGGGACAAGTTACGCATGATCTATGTGTTTGTTGCATTAAATTCACAAAAACGAAAAAACACGAACTGGACAGTTAGGAAAAGTATATGGTCTATTGTGAAAGAGTGTTTTCAGCAAACATACTTATCTGTCGATAGTGAACTTGAACGTGAACGCCACATATACGTCCACATTAGTATTCCCCAAACAAAGCTAGCGAGCTTTCTTAGTTGTTTCAAACAACTCCAGCAACTTGTGTTACAATACCGTGAAAGATGTAGCTTTGCCAGCAATAAACAGACCAGATGGATGTACCAAAATGTGTCCTTGTTCACCATCATCACAGTAGTTTGTGGAAAATTAAAATTTATTTCATCCTGTGCAACCGTTTGTGAGCACTCTCATTCCACGTGGACGCTCATAGGGCCTCTCAATAAAGTATTCTTGTTCTCTCAAGTAAAAGTATATACAGTTTACAAGAGACATAAGTGTATTTATATGTTTTTGGAATTCAAGAATCTTTGGGATTCGAGGCATGACAATAAGAAATTATGTGGCAATGTTACACTTAGTGACTTTATGATGTCATCCAATGAAATCAATATAATTTTGCGCTGCCACCTTCTTCGTTATGTCATGGACATGGCGGACAGGAATGGTCAGGTTTACATTTTGGCTAAATTCTCCTTCCTATGGAATGTGGTGAAGCCAACTGCATCGGTGGTACTAGTAAAACATATAAAGTCTTCGGTGTCAGTATTTCCGTTGTATCAAAGCGATTTCGATGTGACACGCTATAGTTCGTCGTTTACATACACCTGGGTTTTTCTGACAAGGAAGGATTTTAACTGTCAAATACGGATCAGTGGCTCGATTTTCAGTATCAAACCAATACATCTAGCATTTTTGGATGGGTTTTATCTTGTGAGTAAAGGGCTGTATTCATCCCTATTCACTGGAACAAAAATTACACTTTTCAGAAGAACATTAGAGTCTAGTGGCTTTATCGTATCAGTATGTTTACGGCCATTACCAGTTACAAAATGTGAAGTTATTGTGCACCTACTGACCTCTATTAATAACAATGCAGAGTTTACAAGTTTGTACACTAGACGTCAAGGCAGAATGATATCACAAATACCATTACAACAAGGCAGTTTCTTCAAGAAAGTTAACACGGTAGAAATCATTTTACTGATCGCGCCCCGCTTCAAATATGTGCAGTTAAACTTTGCTGGGTTGTTTTGGACGGGGCCGTCTGATTGCGCTTTTGCTGGAGTTGTATTATATGATGGGCCAGATATCACCGCTGAAAAGATAGGAACATTTTGCGCGAATGGTTCAAACTTTTTCATGGTCTCTTCCACAAACTGTTTAACTATGATTCACTACATGTTTCCCTTGCCGATTATTTATACCTTTAGATTACGTTATTCGTTTTCAGTAACCAGCTGTGTTGGTATTCAAAACGTTGCGGAGAGAAAATCTTCACGAAATGAATTGCAGGGTTTTCGAAATTCCGGACCTGGGTCCGGAGGAATTATGCAAACGTATTACCTAATGAACCACACATGTTTTATAGCCACCCAGTTTTTCTTGGACGTTGGCGTTCATGTGGCATGGGGTTTAGCTATGATAGCTCTTGTTTCCCGTTTGCAGTTTCTCATTACTGTAACAGCTAATTTTTTAAAAACTGAGGGAAGGCGTACACCTAAGTTACAAATGTACGACGGTTTTTGCGGCCGGAACATGCAGGTGGATTATAACAACTATTTGCAATTTCAGGCAGATAGATTCCGACTGATGTTTAAGTGGCCGTCTAGTTCCTACGCCGAGGACTATGTTCTATTTGAAATTCATCCTTTCAAAACCTGCCTCTCACATCAATTTAGAGATTCAAATATGACGGTATGGATTCAAGATGTCAAACTAAACTGTTTCAGCTTTTTGTTTCCTGGTAACATTCAGACAGCGACACTTCTGATTTTTTCCCACTACTGTCCAAGCCGAATGAAACTGCGTATAAATTACGATGACGGCAAAATACATGAATGTAAGCCTTTTGTTGTTAAAATATCTGAAGCAATGCCAGTTCACCTTTATCGCGAAAATAATTCAAACATTGTTTTTCATTTTTGGGAAGAGAAGAATCTGCTACAAAGAGATATTCGTATCATATGGACGTGGCGTGCTGAATTTGATTTCGCCCTCGAACGGGGCATGGCGTTTACTTATTCCAGTGAGACTAAATATAGCGCAATACAAATTAATCGCATGGAACAAAATACCCTGCGGCCCGGATGGTGCCGGTGGAACGTGAACATTTCATTCAGAAATTATCATATTTTACGTGACGAAACCCGGAGTGAGCATGCTGAGGGCTATTCGTCTATTTCTCTGCCCTACTACACAGTAGACGTCATACGGTACACATATATGTCTTCGTACAGACTCTTGCAGAAAGCAAACATTGAAAGATTAAATTGGAATCAAGCTTTTTACATTTGTCAGAGTCGACGGGGTAAAAAAATCATTAGGCAACTAAGTAGTAGAGGGGAAATTGAGGTCCTGCATCAATTGGCCCAGGAAAATTTTGTTTTCAGAGTTATGTATGTCAATCTATTTACATCAGCCCAAATATTCATTGGTTTGCAAAGACGAAAGGTGTGTATCGATTTATTGATTGTAAAATATTGATACTAGGTGACCCACTCAACCTTCTGCTGTTGTCACGTGGCGCTTGCATTTGGTACTGGAGTCATAGAAGCGTACTGTCAGGTGCAATTAAACTTCCAGTGTCAGCTATTCTGACCAATACTCAACATGTGTTCAATTGCCATTTCGTATTAGGTGGTTGATTTTTACGTTATAAGAAAGGAAGAAGATAACATCTTTTCAAAATACAAGGATTAATTGTGACCTGACTAGTGAATTATGTCAAAATAGTCACCAGTCGTTCAGAATCATGGTCCACATGTTGTAACGGGGCATTTGCTTAACGTTATTTCGCCGACATGTAGAGTTCCTTATCAAATTCCGCTACATGTTGTATCTGTGAACTCTTTCGGTGCCAAATCCAACTTAAGTCGAACTACTAAAAACGAACTGCTCTGAATTACAATAAGGGTCCTAGACTCATCTTCCTTGTTAAAAGACCTTTGATTCAAGTACCAGCATGCCTGTAGTTACATCGAGTGTAATAGTCCATGTCGATGGCTTTCCTCAGCGCAAAATGCCCCCAGAGCGCGCTGAGGAAAGACGCTGACCTAGTCCAAAATGTGGTACAGAACGAGTTAACTTATTTTAAAAAATTCAGTTCTGCCGTAATAGCGCAGGGAATGTACAATACACGAGCAGTAACTTAGTTATAACACGTTTGAACAAAAAACCTGTTTAAACTAGCATATAAAAAATTGGAGCCGCTTCACAAGGCTGACACTTGGCCACTTGAAGCATAGTATATTTTGATCATGTATATCAGCATAAAGTTAAAAAAAAAAACAAAAAAAAACAACAACACCATAATCACAAATTTCAACGGAAAAATGAGAACAAAGTTAGATACAGAAGAAGGCAGGATTTCAAGAATACCAAAACATCAACATTCATCTTCCAATGTCAATATGAAGAAGCAAATTTCACTCCTGACTTCAGACAGGCAGTCCCCCACAAAAAGACAGCTGGTAATTTTAACCCGGTCCTTTCAGCCTTTGAAATATGTTTCATTAACTAGAGACTTTAGTTTATTCCACAATATCTAGGCCTATAACTGCCTAAAACCAAAAATATATCTCCTCCGCCAAATATAAAAACGGACATGGTAGGCCTTTCATTTGTTTTCTTTTGTTTTGTTTTGTTTTCCTGGCTTGTCAGTCAGTGAGTTGAAAATAAAAGATGTTGTGATATTTAAAAATCTGGGACATTATAAAAACGCTCTATATACGGCTGAACCTTACACAAATTATGTATTTGGTCTCTTTTTCTATACTTATCAGTACATATGTCTCTGAGCACAAGTGCTGATAAGACAGTCCACTCAATATGTCCAAGAAGCCTATTATAGTGGGAGTAAGCTGGGGGGGGAGGGTGTTTTTTTTTTCTTTTTTTTTTTCTTTTTTTTTTTTTTTTTCAATTCATTAACCGCTGTTGCCTTTAATTTACTGTGGTTCCACGTGATATATTTTCCTGGCGAATGCGCTCCTCATGCTTTTATGTCAAATGGGCAATCTTGTTACTGTAACATCTGGCGACAATAAATTGAAAAATAATATGATAATATCATACATGTTTCTATGACAATATTGTTTGCTCTTGTACGAATACACAGATTCGTGGCACGAATGCTTTACCAAGTATTAGTATTATGCAAAATTAATTTAGATTGAAGTCATTACATTAAGAAACGCTCAAATATTAAGATTTCAACTTCTCACCGATGGGAGCTCTACCTCCTTGTTCTAACACAAGGTATCTTAAAGGCACAACCAGTACAAAATTAGGCCACATTATGAAAAAGTAATGCGCGTGGCCACGCAGGATTTTTTATGTCTCCCCGAGCAACGGCGGGGCATATTGTAATATTGTTTCTTCTTCTTCTTCTTCTTCTTCTTCTTCTTCTTCTTCTTCTTCTTCTTCTTCTTCTTCTTCTTCTTCTTCTTCTTCTTCTTCTTCTTCTTCTTCTTCTTCTTCTTCTTCTTCTTCTTCTTCTTCTTCTTCTTCTTCTTCTTCTTCTTCTTCTTCTTCTTCTTCTTCTTCTTCTTCTTCTTCTTCTTCTTCTCCTCCTCCTCCTCCTCCTCCTCCTCCTCCTCCTCCTCCTCCTCCTCTTCTTCTTCTTCTTCTTCTTCTTCTTCTTCTTCTTCTTCTTCTTCAACACATTTTTGTGTGCGTTGCAGACGCGATAACTCAAGAAAGAATTAACTTGGGAAGTTGACATTTTTTGTGAAGATGTTCGTATATAAAACTTTGCTTGGGATTGCAGATGGGTGACCCTGACCTATTTTTCAAGGTCACATGGGCATGTCATGTAAAATTGACGCCGACGCAATAACTCCGCAAGGATTTGACTTAAGAGGTTGAAATTTTGCATGATTATGTACCATAATATGAGCTAGGTTGAGATTGCAGATGGGTGACCTTGATCAATTTTTCATGGTCATATGGGCATGTCATGTAAAATTATCGTGGACACAATAACTCCGTAAGGATTTGACTTAAGAGGTTGAAATTTTGCGTGATAATATACCATAATATGAGCTAGGTTGGGATTGTAGATGCGTGACCTTGACCTTTTTTCAAGGTCACGCGGCTGCTTTTTAAAAATCATTGCAGACGCACTCCTGAAAGATTCGACTTAAAGAGGTTGACATTTTGTGTGATTATGTTTCTATGCAAGACTTTTGTAAGACCTTGCTTGTAACTTCAGAGGTATGACCATGACCTATTTTTCAAGGTCACGTGGGCATTTCATCTAAAATCAATGTGGACGTGATAACTCAAGGAAGATTTGACTTCGGAAGTTGAAATTTTATGTGAAGCTGTTTCTATATATGATCTTGCTTGGGATTGCAGATGGGTGACCTTGACATATTTTTCAAGGTTACATGGGCATGTCATCTAAAATTGACACGCATGCAGCAACTCTGCAAGGATTTGACTTAAGAGGTCGGAATTTTGCATGTTTATGTACCATAATGCCAATTAAATTGGGATTGTAGATGGGTGACCTTGACCTATTTTCAAGGTCACGTGGCCACTTTTTAAAAATCATTGCAGATGCACTCGTGAAAGATTTGACTTAAGGAGGTTGACATTTTGTGTGATTATGTTTCTATGTAATACCTTGCTTGTAACTGCAAATGTATGACCTTAACCAATTTTTCAAGGTCACATGGGCATTTCGTCAAAAATCAACGTTTTGAAATGTCAATAAAGAGTGTACCTTCACCATATCTGTGGACCATTGAAATCGGTATGCCTATTTATAAAAATAAGGGTGACAATAGTAAGGGCGCACGGGGAGAAATTTGATTTTCTGTTGGAAAATCAGCCTGTTCTAGTTTTAACATGTACTTCAGCTCACTATACGGTCTGCTTTTCATATGTGAAAACGATAAGTCAGATGAATATTAAACGTTTTCCTTTTGGCCATAGGGAAAGAACAAACAAACAGCAAGAGGACTCTGTGAACAGGCCGTCCTCAGCTGACATTTGCCTGACCATTCCTAAATTTTATTTGTACTGAAGCTTCAGAATACATATGAACAATAATGTTATAAAAATACCCGTTAATATCGTAGTTGAGTAACTTGTTAAATAATCCTTCGTGCCATGCTGTATCAAACGCTTGTGTGAAATCAATTTTTTTGTTCCATTATCGCCACCAGAGAGCAGTATTGATAATTTTTTTTTTTAAAACTTAGTTTGTATGAGCATTAACGTAAACAGGTGCTTAATGCTCGTTTATGTAGGGCACCTTTGTACTTTATTTGTGTGTATGTGTGTGTTTGTATTGACAAAATGTCACATTGTATTATTTGTGATACAGTCAATAAAGTTTATTATTATTATTATTATTATTATTATTATTATTATTATTATTATTATTATTATTATTATTATTATTATTATTATTATTATTATTATTATTATCATTCAGCCTGTAATAAGTCCCACCATGGTCTGGTGGTGCCCATAATTGCTCCTATACAATCTCGAAGCACCTGGGCAATCATTTTTTCAAATCTAATCACCGGTCAACCAGACTCACGACAAACTTGGTGGGGATGTGCTATGGGTGGGTCTCTACAGTTTTGTTGTTCGAAAATGTGAATTAACATTGCAATGCCCACTTACGTATAGAGATATCAATAGGAATGCATGCATTAACCGATAAGTATTCAAATTGAAAAATGCGTTAAAAATCAAGAATCCACGCCATCACCACCTCGTGAACAACTCTGTTTGACCCTACCGCAAGATACCTTTTATCGAATTTCAGCACAATCTGAGACACCTGTTTGGAGATGTCGAAAATTGGAAAAACAAACAAACAAACAAACAAACAAACAAACAAACAAAAAAAAACACCCGAAAACAAACGAAACAAAACAAAACAAAAAAAAACCCACAACCCCCCCCCCCAACCAATTACAGCGCCACCTGCTGAACAGATTAAGGTGGGGGAGGGGGGAAACAAAAATCAAAAACAAAAACAAAAACAAAAAAAAAAAAAACCCCAAGAAAAAGAAAAAGAAATCATTAAAAATCCAACAAATCAATTTATAAAATATTTGTAGAGAGCCACCAATGGTTCCTTCGAACCAAGTTCAAAGTGGATCTGGCGCCTGGTTTTGGAGAAGTTGTAATAATATGAATTCTGGACGACCGACGGACGTCTCTAAGAAACCAATTGTTTCCATACACAAATTTTCAATAGCTCAGAAAAACATGGCCCCATTCAAAATTCCAACCGAACAATGAGAGCAAGTTAGAAATGACAGAAGGCAGAGATTCAAGATTTATTTCCAGTACCAAAATAAAGAAATAAATTTCACTCCTGACTTGTGACAAACAGTCGCGTATGAAAGGCAACTGATGGTTTCAAACCGGTCCTCTCAACCTTTCAAATACATTCTAATTTAAGGACGGACGGACGGACGGACGACGGATGCCTAACCACCACATCACTTCAACTGACTGACAAGTCAGCTGAAGCAGAAAGCTAGCAAACATAAAGCGGGTGTATGGTTTGCAAGCGGCGAAATTTGGAAAATTTGTCGGTCTAAAAGTCTCCGGGCTGCAGCCAACACGTGCATAAAATGATGTCCCCTGTGTACTCTTAGGCCATATAATAATAATAATAATAATAATAATAATAATAATAATAATAATAATAATAATAATAATAATAATAATAATAATAATAATAATAATAATAATAATAATCTTTATACATGTACTTGTTAGCCTGTTCAATCAAGACTACTCTTCCTCGCGGTGCTGCACGCATGTTTTAGCACGACGTCATTGTATCAAGTTTCCGAAACTAGAGAAGGCCTGCTGGAAGGAGACCTACCTGTAGGCCTAGATCTAGTTAACCCAACAGGTGTTCCGCAACTTTGTCACGTGCGACCTGAAAAGTGAAATACTGACTCTTAGAGAAATCGGACTAAACGAAACGAAAAGGAGCTTCCTAGGACGTAGCATGCGTGCCGTGGGTGAGAGTGAAATGCGTGTTACAGTTGTGGCTATGGCAAGTCAAACCTGCAAATATTCATTCTTAGACTACAGAGAGTTTTTAACTCTCTGCAGAGGGCTTTTAAATCATTGCACCATATTTAGATACACTGTAGCCTTTTCAAATAGTTCTAAATATACTGCAGACTATGTAAATACTATGAAGTGCATTTACACTGTCTGTAAAAAAAAATCTCTCTAAATATACTGCAGACTATGTAAATACTCTGAAATGCATTTACACTTTCTGCCAAAAATTTAAACTCTCTGCAGAGTAAACAAAACTTACTGCAATATGTTTCATTCAAAAATACAGCGCAGTCTGATTAAAACTCTCTGAAGTCTATTCAAAGATCTCTGGGGTAAATTAAAACAGTGCAGCCTATTTAAAATGCTCTGCACAGTGTGTTTAAAACTCTCTGCAGTCATTCATAAATGCACAGCAGCCTATTTAAAACTCTCGGACATCTATTTAAACCTGTCTGCAGTGAATTAGAAACACTCTTCAGAGTATTAAAACTCTGTACAAGTACGAGTGAAATAGACTGCACAGACTTTTAAACACACCACAGAGTTTTTAACTATGTACAGATTGTTATAAATCGTCTGCGGAGAGTTTTAAAAAGACTTCAGAGAGTTTTGACAAGACCGCAGTGCATTTGCGGATTACATGGACTGAAGGGTGTTTTTAATTCTGCGCAGAGCTCTTAATTCACTGTAGAGATTCTTAAATAGACTTGAAACAGTTTTTTTAGACTGCACTGCATGTATAAATGCAATACACTGAAGAGAATGTCAAACTATCTGCAGAGAATTAAAAGCCCTTTGCAGTGTAAAGATTTCTGCAGTCTAATTGTCCATATTGGCACGTTTGTCTTGCCACAGGTTTCGGTCAGTGCTCGGCCACCAGACCACTGAGTGCCCCAATGTATCAGATCC
Source organism: Hermodice carunculata (assembly GCA_964020975.1). NCBI lineage: Eukaryota > Metazoa > Annelida > Polychaeta > Eunicida > Amphinomidae > Hermodice > Hermodice carunculata. The sequence goes on from OZ026620.1 coordinate 25,695,644, forward strand.
TTTTATTGGAGAAAACACCAAGACATTCGTTTTTTCTCTGATGAGCTGTTTGCACATGTTGGTTAGAAGTCATGATAATCGCCCAGAAGACCATATAGCGACCTCTGACGTAGCCTACTGGTAACGAAACCTGCCTTTGATGTCACTGTGTGACGTGACAACAATTATCATTATCATAGTCCAGTGCAATGTTTTGAAAAATTCTTTTCTCACATGAGTGAGGTAAATTTATGGTTTTAGGGACCTGAAGCCCCCAATGGCACGTAATGGTCGAAAACTGGTTACTGTCATCGATCAACAGGATCCCACGAGATCACTACTGTTTGTGATATGCTCTCGACGAACGGTCTCAGAAGAGCGCAACAGCAAGTCTGGGGGATGCTTAGGAGGCAAAATAATATTCCCCTGGAAACAGGAATTCACCAAATTAAAAGACTAGAATTGTCAGATTACGTTATTGTAATAAATACTGGGTCCTAGGGTGATACAGTAGACCTACATGCCCGAGAGGGAGCAACCGTGTTTTTTCGCACAAGTGGTCCTTGTTGATGTGGAAAAAACACCTTAACTCCCAGTCAGACATGTAAGATTTTATGAAATCTATGTTTGAGAGGGAATTTACCTGGATTTTTGCTGTGCCCATCGCTTCCAGGGTGCCACCATTTTGAACAACAGGCCGAAAGCTAACACAACTCTTGATATTCATGCACGGTACGCTTAACGGCTAGTATAATTGCATATCAATGCATCAAACATAGGGCAGGTACATTGGTGCGAGTATCACAAAGTATTATTAATGTCTCATCATAGAGAGACATATTAAGGACAGTATAAAATCCGAATATTCCATGTACACTTTGCGAAAGTTGTTACAGCATTATTGCCCGACTAGCCTGTAATCTATACTTTATTTCTAGTATTGGTGAAAATGTTTCAAAGTTGTCACCCGTTGCACACACTTTTATCGGCAAGAAACATTTACCTGCGAATCGCACAACAAATTCAGGAAAATAAAACGTCAAAACAGGATGTAAACAGGACATTATCAACATTTAATAATCCTGGCAACTGTCAGTGTCACTCTCGATAATGGGAACAACTCTTCTGCGATGCGGATGCATGACACGCGGATTGAGTGAGGAGCCTTAAAATAGTTCGTAATAGCGCACGGTCTGATTGGTTGGTTTAACAATGAACCAACCACGTGGTTGACGAGATTTAGCGAGAGAAGGTTTGGTTTCTGAGCTGCCATAAATGTAGTGGAATTTTGGCAATTTTTGACAGAATTTGATCGAATTAGAAAGGGATTTGTCTTATGAATGTATAGTGATAGCGCAGGGAATGTGTTAGTGGGAAAGAAGGTTATTTTTAGGAATTTTGAATCAGAAAGTTGAACAGGCGAAAATATGTCAGTGAGCATGGGGGCCGCCATTTTGAATTATATTACCGTTGAAAAAAATAAACAAACAGAAGATCTAGTATGTCAGGACGTGGATTGCCACAGAGTAGCTGGGGTACAGGGCGAGGGAAGGCAGCAGGAGGGAGGTCTTCTAGAGGGGGAGGCAGGTAGTGGGAAGAGAGGTCAAGTCATGGTGGGAGCAGACAGGAGGGGGGATGAGCGCAGGGTAGAGCGGGGGGGGGGGTGAGTGGGATGACCACATACAGTATGAGGGGTGCTGTATATGGGTCAAGTTCAGTGCTGCAGGCTGCTCTCTAAATGATGCAAAACAGGAAAGTTTTCAATTTAGGTGTGGGAAGTGCAGGTGGGTGGAGATTTTGGAGGCACAGCTGGCAGCCCTCAAGATAGAATTAGAGGAGGCTAGGGATAGTGTTATGGCTGCAGCTGTTGTCAGGGAGGAGGTCCAGGATAGGGTGAAACAGCCTGAGGGGGGGGGGGGGGCAGGATGGGGGAGAGGTCAGAAGGGAGTTGAGGATGAGGACAGACAGAGAGTGGTAAGGCCTAGCAGGAGGGGGGGACAGGAGGGACCTAGAGAATAGGATGGGAGGAGAGGTCAGGAGGGAGGCGAGGATGAGGGAAGGCAGAGAGTGGCAGGGCCTAGAAGGAGGGGGGAACTAGAGGGGCCTAGGGAGGCAGTGGTGATAGGGAGCAGCATAGTAAGGAAGGCAGATAGGGTCTTTTGGACAATTCAAAAGGAAGATAGCAGAAATAGAAGAGGTAGCTGAAAACAAAAAGATGGATATTATAGCACTGGTAGAGACACATATTGGAAAAGAAGAAATAGGAAAGGTGACAAGCCCCGCAGAATATGATATGACAGGTAAAGAAAGAGAGAGTGGGCAAAAGAAGGGAGGAGGAGTAGGGTTTCACATAAAGAAAGAGCTGAAGTGGCATGAAATCTGGAAAGTCAAATGGGAAGATTACAGTGAGATTAAACATGAAATACAACAGAGAGGAGTAGAGTCAAATTGAAATAAAGTAGCGTTAGGTGCAGCGTATGTGGGTTGCAAGGGGTTACCCAATAAATGGAATGACCAGATATATGATAGGATGAGAATGACGAGTAGTGATATTCATCAGCAAGGCTACCAGATTATGATAGCTGGGGATTTTAATGGGCACATAGGAAATGGAATTAGTAGAATTGAGGGAGGGAATCAATGGAAATGAAACCAGGTTACTGAATTTCACAAGAGAATTTGGTCTGAGAATAGTTAATATGCATATACAACACAAAGGAAAGTGGACATGGGCATCTGGAGAAAGGCAGACAATAATTGATTATATTCTAATAGACAGTGAAGTATTTCAAATAACACAAAGATGTGAAATAGATGAGGAAGGTAGGTTGGATATTGGCAGTGACGATAACTGGATGAAAGTCTCGATTAACATGCAGTGTCAAAGATGAAGCAGAGCGGGGATTAAATGGGTGTGGGATATAAAGGAGGAAACAGACTGGGTATCAAGAAAGTCTAAAATTGGAATTGCAGGAATGGAAAAATAGATGGGAGAATGAAGGGAGGTACAGGAAATGACTGGAGATCTGGTCAGAAGGATTCTTAAGGTAACACAGGAAAAGATAGGTAGAAAGTCCCGGTTGAAAGTCTAGGGTATAGAATAGACCTAAAGCTGAAAGGAGCCATAAACGGAAAGAAGGCTAGAAATAGAGAATGCAGACAGCACAGAATGAGATGGAGAAATGGATACTGGGAGCACCACCATGTACAGCAACAGAAGCAGTCCTAGGAGAGGTAGGATGGAATAAAATCACAGACAGATTTGCCAAAGCAAAGCTTAACTACTGGGGGTATTTACAAGCAGTAAATGAAAAGAGGTGATGCAGGAAAGTTTACAATGAAGTAGTCAAGGAACAAACAAAATGGGTAAAAGACATAAATAAGTTGGCAGAAAGATATGAATTGAAGGCATATGATGAGGTTGATGACTGGAAAGTGTATATTGGTAGGACTGTTACATAGGGCTGGAAGGAGGACTGGGAAAGAGGAGTCAGGCATTAAATGCATACAATGTACTAGAAAAGCCAAAGAAAAGCGTGTGTTGGGATGGAGGGAAGAGACCCAGGCTCTTCTTTCAAAGTAGGGCAGGAGTGATCAATCTAAAAAGAGAAAACAGAAGTCAACAACAGGTAGTAATGGTAAATATAAGGTATGTAGACAAGAGGCAGATGAGACAGTGGATCATTGGCTGTTGTGGTGTGATGCACATAGAGAGATAAGAGAAGAATTTTTCAGAAAGTGGCACAGGGAAGATTATAATAACAAGGGTCTAGAAGAGGTTCAGTGTTTAGAAGAAGAGGAACGTGTAGCATGGGTTTTAAGTTTGAAGGGTGGCTATCTGGGAGGCAGGGAAGGTACTAAAAGTGTACAGGACTGCCTAGTGGGGTGCTTGGAGAAAAGAAATGAACTGATAGGCCTTGATAGCGACAGGGTAAATTAGAATGTGAGAGTGCAGGGAGGAGAGGGAAAGGTGGTAGTCCTTATAAGGGCTCCCTTGGGGTCCCCCATGGGAAATGCCTGAGTCTTAGAGGCGGAGGAGAGGGTGTATGGGTGTATGAGGGATTTTTTTTTGGGGGGGGGGAGACTACAAGCGATGAGTGTTGGGGGATATATCCACGAACAGGGGCCCACCACAGCTGTGAGAGAGTGTGATGGGCCCTTTGCCTCGGCTCTGGTCCCGGAAAACATGACAGCACAAGCTGATTAGGATAACCATGGTTCCCCCACCTCATCTTTTTTCTTTTTTTTCTTTCCTTTTTCCTAGGCTACCTGTGTCACACAGGGCCGCGGCACACAAGCAGAGCCACAGCAATATTAATGTTACGTGGTTTGGGTTGCGGGGGGGGGGGGGTAAAAACTCTTTTGGGATTTCCCTTTGGGATCCTGGAATTCCCTCTCAAACATAGAATAAACAATTCTGTTTCACTGTTTTTTTTTTTAATCATGACTTCTAGCGTCAGGCACAAAGAACTGGGTGAATGTAAGTGTTTAGAGTACAATTTTATGATTTTGTTTTTCAGCCAAAGTGAAATTTTGAATTCCGAAATTATGATATTGAAAAGAGAAACTGCATATTTTTAACGGTTTAAAGTAATTTCCAGATCATAAAGGATGCCATGTAACACTGTCTCTTTTGATTCTAATGTTTACTTTAGGGGAATGTAAGCTGGATTGATGGTCAACCTGTAACATTCACTGACTGGTATGGGGGCAGTTATGCTGATATTCCAGCAATGTATGTCAGACGTCAGAATACATTAGTAAATAAATTAACAACAGTACGCCAGTATCTTATGAAGAAGCAGCCCAGTTGGCAAGATGGCGAGTGCGTAGCCATGGTGTTTATAATTCCTATAAAGAGTTCAAACTGGATTGTCATTCCATGCAATCATGCTTTCAGAGGTGCCTCATTTATTTGTGAAAAAAAAAAAAAAAGTCCACTAAAAAGTCCCAAATGGCCTTCACATCGGTATGAACTTTGGTATATAAAGAAAGTTGAATGTTTACCGGGATGGCTTCCCATTGGACCACATTGTTTTTTTCCCATAGTCAGTGCAGTTGATCCATATACTCTGCACAAAGCTTCAAATGTTTGTAGCCGTTTAGGTGGATTTATTGCTTCCATAAATTATTCGGGGTTGCAGAGATTACAGCATTTTCAAATGTGGCTCCAACTGATACAACCGTGGCATTTACGTAAGAATAACGTGCCAAAATTCCAGAAGAGAATTGCACAAATCTGTGGAAAGTTTTATGCAACCCCCTTCAATAAGCTCCTGCTTACTGATGAAACCACCACATTCTTTTCCCGTCTTTTAAATGCATTTGAAATTTGGCAATTGCACCATTACCACATCTGCCTTTTCATCATATGTGTCTACAGTTTAGGCTCAAATTCATCCACAGTTCTGCCTTACTCTGATTTTGATGTATACAATTATAATAAATACAAAAATACACTTTTATTTCATGGCCTCGGTTTTTCTATTCCACCAATTATATTAAAATTGGGAACTAAACTAGAAAAGAACAACCTGACAGGAGAAGCTGTCTTGTGTTCCCGAGAGCCCACATTACTGTTCCATCAAAATAAATCTCTTTATCAATGTGACAAAGCCGATTATATACTCGTGCATCATAGATGTGACGGTCAAAATGACTGCAATGGTGGACATGACGAGGAACGCTGTCCTATCATATGTAAACACAATGGTAACCGTGTCGTAAATGTCAAATTCTGTGCATTTGAATGTGACAAGATAGACTGTGCATGCCACTTTTTGTATTTTCATTGCAAAAGTAAGGGATGCATACCGATATCCAAAGTTTGTAATCAACAGGCAGACTGTGTTGATAATAGTGATGAAAGAAATTGTCCCCGGATAACACCCATCTCTGAATGGAATGATGGAATTCCTTCCCTACGGGAACATTTTAGAAACACAGAACGGAAGTCTGTCTCTTTCTATCTGCAAGATCGTTATTTTTCTTGTGAAAATCCTAACTGGCTTCCCTGTTACGATTATATGTACAACCTGAATCAAAGCAGAATTTGTTTCCACAGATCTAAAGCATGTGTTTTTAAGCTCGATAGAAACAGGCATATGATGTACTGCCCCAATGGGCACCATTTGCAGACATGTATATATATGTCTTGTTCTGCTAGGTATAAATGTCCTAATTCATATTGTATACCCGTAGAGTACACGTGTAATCAATTCTGGGATTGCACAGGTGGTGAAGACGAACAAAACTGTGACAATTTTCGTTGTTTGAATAAATTTCACTGCAAAGGCCAAACCAAATGTTTGCATCTATTTGATGTGTGCGATGGAATCATAAACTGTCAAAAATCTGTGGATGATGAAGATTTATGCGATTTACATGAGTGTTCCTCGGGCTGCAAATGTTATGGACATGCCATTGAATGTATAAGCGGGAATGTTGTATTACCCGTTACTCTGTCAGCAGTACGGGCGATTGCCGTACGAGGACAAAATGTTCGTTCATGGAGAAAAAGCTTCATTATTTGTCAAAACTATCTGCGGCGATTAGATATTTCCCAAAATGCAATAGGATACCTGGAAAAACGCGTATTCTCCTGTTTGATAGGCTTAACTGATCTTTTCCTACAAGATAATCTTTTGTATGCCATTCAGAGTTACCAATTTCTGGGTTTATCCTATCTTAAAAAGTTAAATGTGAATGGAAATCCCATACAAGAAGTTGCATCTTCTGCATTTATAGGTGTCATATGCGTACGCGTGCTAGATCTGCACATGCTAGGTTTGAATCGGATTCACAGAGGTGCATTCAGTGGGCTGCATAATCTCGTGAGATTAGACTTATCCCATAATAATCTTGTCGTGTTGGAAAAATACAGCCTTACAGGTTTAGACAAGTTGAATTTGCTTAACCTATCAGGAAACAAAATCACACAATTTTCGATAGACTCCTTTATACCATTATTACATCTGAACGTGATGGTAGCAGACACATTCCATGTTTGTTGCTTCACAAATGCAAACACCACATGTCACCACAGATCAATAACATTGTACAGCTGTAAAGGAATCCTAAATAGCGACACATTACGACTGCACTTATCAGTGTTTTCTTGCATGTGTATGTTGTGTAACTTAGGAGCACTTTCGTTCCAACTTATTAAACCAAAGTTTGAATCTAAGAGACATTTGGAATTGGCGGTGCTTTCAGCATCAGACGGGTTAATGGGGATATACGGGTTAATTTTGCTAATGGCAGATACCATTATGGGTTCTGAATTTGTTGTCATATCGCTAACCTGGCATCACACCTTTCTCAGCAAGCTCATGTCGTTTGTCTGCATTTATTCCTATATTTTCTCACTATATGTGATAACATTTGTAGCATTTCATCGATTTTGCGTGATTGTTCTTGTCTTTAAATTCAAAGGATTTACCCAGGGTATTATACTAAAAGTCATTGTAACGGGGGCCTGTATATATGCAATTATGTTGGTGGCCACTATGCGAGGTGCCTGGCTCCCGGTTACATTTTATCTCCAGGGATCGCCTTTTGCAATGACAGCTTGGCTGTGGTCTAAAACGTGGGTTGTCTATATATTTTTGGCATTGATTGGGCTTAAAATAGTGATCATTGCAGTATGCTGTGCATGGTGTGTGCTGGCGTTACACATAAGCAGACACAGGAGTGGCAGAAAGGATAGACAGATGACCCCTGTAGCATTTATAGCTGTACAAGTGACAATATGCACAGCTGGTTACCTCATACCAATTATCATAAGGCTTACTTACACAACCATTGACTACTCTACACAATATGTAGTATCTGTAATGATAGCACCCATACCAAGCATAGGCAATCCATTCCTGCATACCCTGTTGACGCAGTCATTCAGAGCCAAAGTAGCAAGGTTTATACCAAGCAGGTCTTGATGCATGTGCAATTCTTATGTACCAACAATATATTCATGTTAAACTTTAAATTTTCATTTTTTTGTCCTTTTGTTTCTTTGTTTTTTATTTCATCGTTTGTGCAGTTGTTTATCATTTCATTTGACAAAAAAGTAGCAAGCCATTTGAAGCACATTCGAATGCCTCACTTTCAACATGCCGCCCTCCCCATTTGTCCTAAGTCTCGATTCCATTTTTTCGAACCATGTCAACTTGAACTCCAATACAACTGTGTAAAGTACAAGTGAAATGACCCAGTTTAAACAGGTTACATGGTTTCATAACGTTTGTCGTCATAAAGTACAATATTACCCACTAGTCATCAAATGTGGCTATTGTGATTTCCATAAAATGTATTAAATCCACAAAAATAGCTCTAAAAATGTGAATTTTCACCACAATTAGCAATTTTTTATAATTTGGACGAGCTGCCGCGGATGACCCTTGATCATTATACACCTTAACAGCCCCCGTTGTGTGTGCTAAGCCCTTCCTCTTCCAGTTAACAACCACGCTCTAAACAAGTGTTCGGTCAAAACTTACAGTAGCTTTTACCTGTGTGACATCATCTATTAGAAAACTGAAAGGGTTTCTCTATATATCTCTGTAAAATCAACAGATATACGCACCAAACAGTTAAGGGGCACTTTTTTTCTCCCTTCACATTTATGTGGGACACATGTGGCAAAAGGACTTTACAGAGTCTCGTTCTGGAAATCACGGTATAACTACTCCTTTTCGGGAGATTTTTAGTCTGCTGAGTATGTAATTAAAGTTCAAAAAGAAAGCAACAAATGTTGGAACACGCTTATTTTAATATGTTTGTTCTTGTTTAAATTATTATTGATTCGCCTTTGGCAGCGGTTTGGTTTATAGGATCAAAAACCGTATTTCAGTTTTCTAAATGGTATGAATGGACAAGTAAGTTGGAAAAGGGGCCCAGTAAAATGCCAACAGTACTAACCTGTGGACTACAGCAGCGAAACAGAATTGTAGAGCCCTGAACATGCATATTCATATTTTGAAAAACACGGACTCAGGTTTCTGTTTTCAATTATCTCCCTAATAAGTTGCTGCTTGTGACAAGGGCAGTGACAGCAACAATAAATCATCATGATTGAGCCAGCTAGAATTTAAGCAATTTAGTGGTCTATACACCGATCTAGTTTATAAATTCAGTGTTGCATTGTTTTATACACCAAGATAGTTTGTAAATTCAACTTTGCATTGTTCACTGATAATTTTATATGGTGATGAAAATAATGATTAGCGCAAATTGATGCTGCCTAAAATTATAGCTGGCTGCCTTGTCTATCAACAAAGTTATACAATCATGTACATGTGTGTACTACACTGTCACTAAAAACCTACCATTCCAGCAGGGAAAGCAAGAGGGCTGTGTGAACAGCCCATGCTCAGTTGACCTAGACATTCATCACACTTGCAGCTCTGTGAACTTGGGATAGGATCAAGGTCATCCATACACTCAGTAAGTCTGACCTTTACAGAAGACCACTAACATGTTGAACATCAAAGTCCCAGTTCAAGTAGTTCTCAAGTTATAATGAAGAGTGAGATTCATGTATCTTGCACTGTGACCCCAGAGACGAGGTCAAGGTCACTCATGACCTTCACATTGACATGTGCAACATAAGGTCCTAACTGAACACTTATCTCAAGTTATCAAGTGAACAGTATATTTCGTGTCAGTTGTCCTGTGACCTTCCCATATCAAAACTTTCTTAGAGATTTTCGAAAAAATCATAAAAAAATTACAAAAATCACGAGAGCGTGATCATTCGAACAAACTTGGTAGAGACCCACCCAAGGTACATTGCCACAAAGTTTGAATTCAATCTGACAGACAGTTGCACCAGAGCAGTCTAAAATGTGAATTACCAGATGCATTTACTGATAAGTACCCGAATTGAAAAAAAAAAAAAAAAAAAAAAAAAAAAAAAAAAAAAACATTAAAAATCAGGAATCCATAGCAGTGCTACCTAGTGAATATCTTTGCTTGACCCTCTAACAAGGAACATATCCACAAAGTTTCAAGTTAATCTGAGTAATGGTTCTGGAGAAGTGACGACTAACGAAAACACACAAAAATTCCAAGAAAAATTGGGAAAAATTTGCAGCACCACCTTGTGAACAAATTAAAAACTAGGAGTCCCTAGGAGTGTTCGTCTGTAATATCAAAATAATTGGGTGAGCGGTTGTGGAGAAAATTTTTTAAGATTTGTCAAAAAACCCCTAAAAAAATTCATTAAGAATCCTAAAATCACTGGAGTGTGACCATTTGAACAAACTTCGGAGAAACCCACCCAAGGTACATTGCCACAACGTTTAAAGTCAATCTGGATGATGGTTTTTGCTAAGAAGTTGAAAATGTGAATTGGCATTAAAATGCCCATTGACTTACATAGTAATCAATAGGAAAGCTGCATTGACCGATATGAACTTGAATTGAAAAAAAATCATTGAAAATCAGGAATCCGCAGCAGTGCCATCTAGTGCACAACTTTTTTTGACTCTTCCACAAGGAACATATCAACCAAGTTTCAGCTCAATCTGAATGACAGTTCTGGAAAAGTCAAAAAAAGAAACAACACTGAAAAAATCATAAAAAATTAGGAAAATAATTGCAGCACCACCTGGTGAATAAATTGAGAACCAGAAGTCCCTAGGACTCTCCCTGTCCGATATCGAAGCGAGTGGGTGAGCAGTTTGGGAGAAGATCTTTTATGATTTCCCCCCCAAAAGAACAAAAAAATTCATAACAAATCCAAAAATCAATGAGCGTGACGATTTGAATAAACTTGGTAGAGACCCACCCAAGATGTATCCCCACCAAGCTTAAAGTGGATCGGGCTGACGGTTTTGGAGAAGTTAAAAATGTGGTACCGAAAATGTGAATTGTATGAAAAATACAATAAATTTATGTCGACCTGTATGGGATTTGAACCCACTACCTTCGGCACACTCCCCTGGCCAAATGTAAAGTCCAACACGCTGACCTCTAGGCCATTGGGACAACCCCAAAAAGGTTGACCAAGGACCCAGGGTGATGTTATAGCAGGTGTGGCTCGTACATTGACACGGTAGGGCACTTCCACAGACCGACAATTTATGAAATACACCTCTAATATAATTTCGAAGTCGGAGCAATGGCCCACAGCACTTCGAAACCAATAGAGTATTATCAAGTGAAAAATACGATAAATTTATGTCGACCTGTATGGGATTCGAACCCACTACCTTCGGCACACTCCCCTAGCCAAATGTAAAGTCCAACACGCTGACTTCTAGGCCATCGGGACAACCCCAAAAAGGTTGACCAAGGACCCAGGGTGATGTTATAGCAGGTGTGGCTCGTACATTGACACGGTAGGGCACTTCCACAGACCGAGAATTTATGAAATACACCTCTAATATAATTTCGAAGTCGGAACAATGGCCCACAGCACTTCGAAACCAATAGAGTATTATCAAGTGAAAAATACGATAAATTAATAATGAAACATGAAGTACACCTCTAATATAATTTCGATGTCGGAGCAATGGCCCACAGCACTTCGAAACCAATAGAGTATTATCAAGTGAAAAATACGATAAATTTATATCGACCTGTATGGGATTTGAACCCACTACCTTCGGCACACTCACCTAGCCAAATGTAAAGTCCAACACGCTGACCTCTAGGCCATCGGGACAACCCCAAAAAGGTTGACCAAGGACCCAGGGTGATGTTATAGCAGGTGTGGCTCGTACATTGACACTGTAGGGCACTTCCACAGACCGACAATTTATGAAATACACCTCTAATATAATTTCGAAGTCGGAGCAATGGCCCACAGCACTTCGAAACCAATAGAGTATTATGAAGTGAAAAATACGATAAATTTATGTCGACCTCTATGGGACTCGAACCCACTACCTTCGGCACACTCCCCTAGCCAAATGTAAAGTCCAACACGCTGACCTCTAGGCCATCGAGACAACCCCAAAAAGGTTGACCAAGGACCCAGGGTGATGTTATAGCAGGTGTGGCTCGTACATTGACCCGGTAGGGCACTTCCACAGACCGACAATTTATGAAATACACCTCTAATATAATTTCGAAGTCGGAGCAATGGCCCACAGCACTTCGAAACCAATAGAGTATTATCAAGTGAAAAATACGATAAATTTATGTCGACCTGTATGGGATTCGAACCCACTACCTTCGGCACACTCTCCTAGCCAAATGTAAAGTCCAACACGCTGACCTCTAGGCCATCGGGACAACCCCAAAAAGGTTGACCAAGGACCCAGGGTGATGTTATAGCAGGTGTGGCTCGTACATTGACACGGTAGGGCACTTCCACAGACCGACAATTTATGAAATACACCTCTAATATAATTTCGAAGTCGGAAAAATGGCCCACAGCACTTCGAAACCAATAGATTATTATCAAGTGAAAAATACGATAAATTTATGTCGACCTGTATGGGATTCGAACCCACTACCTTCGGCACACTCGCCTAGCCAAATGTAAAGTCCAACACGCTGACTTCTAGGCCATCGGGACAACCCGAAAAAGGTTGACCAAGGACCCAGGGTGATGTTATAGCAGGTGTGGCTCGTACATTGACACGGTAGGGCACTTCCACAGACCGACAATTTATGAAATACACCTCTAATATAATTTCGAAGTCGGAGCAATGGCCCACAGCACTTCGAAACCAATAGAGTATTATCATGTGAAAAATACATTAAATTTATGTCGACCTCTATGGGATTCGAACCCACTACCTTCAGCACACTCTCCTAGCCAAATGTAAAGTCCAACACGCTGACCTCTAGGCCATCGGGACAACCCCAAAAAGGTTGACCAAGGACCCAGGGTGATGTTATAGCAGGTGTGGCTCGTACATTGACCAGGTAGGGCACTTCCACAGACCGACAATTTATGAAATACACCTCTAATATAATTTTGAAGTCGGAGCAATGGCCCACAGCACTTCGAAACCAATAGAGTATTATCAAGTGAAAAATACGATAAATTTATGTCGACCTGGATGGGATTCGAACCTACTACCTTCGGCACACTCGCCTAGCCAAATGTAAAGTCACACACGCTGACCTCTAGGCCATCGGGACAACCCCAAAAAGGTTGACCAAGGACCCAGGGTGATGTTATAGCAGGTGTGGCTCGTACATTGACACGGTAGGGCACTTCCACAGACCAACAATTTATGAAATACACCTCTAATATAATTTCGAAGTCGGAGCAATGGCCCACAGCACTTCGAAACCAATAGAGTATTATCAAGTGAAAAATACGATAAATTTATGTCGACCTGTATGGGATTCGAACCCACTACCTTCGGCACACTCGCCTAGCCAAATGTAAAGTCCAACACGCTGACCTCTAGGCCATCGGGACAACCCGAAAAAGGTTGACCAAGGACCCAGGGTGATGTTATAGCAGGTGTGGCTCGTACATTGACACGGTAGGGCACTTCCACATACCGACAATTTATGAAATACACCCCACATATAATTTCGAAGTCGGAGCAATGGCCCACAGCACTTCGAAACCAATAGAGTATTATCAAGTGAAAAATACGATAAATTTATGTCGACCTGTATGGGATTCGAACCCACTACCTTCGGCACACTCGCCTAGCCAAATGTAAAGTCCAACACGCTGACCTCTAGGCCATCGGGACAACCCCAAAAAGGTTGACCAAGGACCCAGGGTGATGTTATAGCAGGTGTGGCTCGTACATTGACACGGTAGGGCACTTCCACAGACCGACAATTTATGAAATACACCTCTAATATAATTTCGAAGTCGGAGCAATGGCCCACAGCACTTCAAAACCAATAGAGTATTATCAAGTGAAAAATACGATAAATTTATGTCGACCTGGATGGGATTCGAACCTACTACCTTCGGCACACTCGCCTAGCCAAATGTAAAGTCACACACGCTGACCTCTAGGCCATCGGGACAACCCCAAAAAGGTTGACCAAGGACCCAGGGTGATGTTATAGCAGGTGTGGCTCGTACATTGACACGGTAGGGCACTTCCACAGACCGAAAATTTATGAAATACACCTCTAATATAATTTCGAAGTCGGAGCAATGGCCCACAGCACTTCGAAACCAATAGAGTATTATCAAGTGAAAAATACGATAAATTTATGTCGACCTGTATGGGATTCGAACCCACTACCTTCGGCACACTCGCCTAGCCAAATGTAAAGTCCAACACGCTGACCTCTAGGCCATCGGGACAACCCCAAAAAGGTTGACCAAGGACCCAGGGTGATGTTATAGCAGGTGTGGCTCGTACATTGACACGGTAGGGCACTTCCACATACCGACAATTTATGAAATACACCCCACATATAATTTCGAAGTCGGAGCAATGGCCCACAGCACTTCGAAACCAATAGAGTATTATCAAGTGAAAAATACGATAAATTTATGTCGACCTGTATGGGATTCGAACCCACTACCTTCGGCACACTCGCCTAGCCAAATGTAAAGTCCAACACGCTGACCTCTAGGCCAACGGGACAACCCCAAAAAGGTTGACCAAGGACCCAGGGTGATGTTATAGCAGGTGTGGCTCGTACATTGACACGGTAGGGCACTTCCACATACCGACAATTTATGAAATACACCCCACATATAATTTCGAAGTCGGAGCAATGGCCCACAGCACTTCGAAACCAATAGAGTATTATCAAGTGAAAAATACGATAAATTTATGTCGACCTGTATGGGATTCGAACCCACTACCTTCGGCACACTCGCCTAGCCAAATGTAAAGTCCAACACGCTGACCTCTAGGCCATCGGGACAACCCGAAAAAGGTTGACCAAGGACCCAGGGTGATGTTATAGCAGGTGTGGCTCGTACATTGACACGGTAGGGCACTTCCACATACCGACAATTTATGAAATACACCCCACATATAATTTCGAAGTCGGAGCAATGGCCCACAGCACTTCGAAACCAATAGAGTATTATCAAGTGAAAAATACGATAAATTTATGTCGACCTGTATGGGATTCGAACCCACTACCTTCGGCACACTCGCCTAGCCAAATGTAAAGTCCAACACGCTGACCTCTAGGCCAACGGGACAACCCCAAAAAGGTTGACCAAGGACCCAGGGTGATGTTATAGCAAGTGTGGCTCGTACATTGACACGGTAGGGCACTTCCACATAACGACAATTTATGAAATACACCTCTAATATAATTTCGAAGTCGGAGCAATGGCCCACAGCAC
Source organism: Hermodice carunculata (assembly GCA_964020975.1). NCBI lineage: Eukaryota > Metazoa > Annelida > Polychaeta > Eunicida > Amphinomidae > Hermodice > Hermodice carunculata. The sequence goes on from OZ026620.1 coordinate 25,710,870, forward strand.
TTCGAAACCAATAGAGTATTATCAAGTGAAAAATACGATAAATTTATGTCGACCTGGATGGGATTCGAACCTACTACCTTCGGCACACTCGCCTAGCCAAATGTAAAGTCACACACGCTGACCTCTAGGCTATCGGGACAACCCCAAAAAGGTTGACCAAGGACCCAGGGTGATGTTATAGCAGGTGTGGCTCGTACATTGACACGGTAGGGCACTTCCACAGACCGACAATTTATGAAATACACCTCTAATATAATTTCGAAGTCGGAGCAATGGCCCACAGCACTTCGAAACCAATAGAGTATTATCAAGTGAAAAATACGATAAATTTATGTCGACCTGTATGGGATTCGAACCCACTACCTTCGGCACACTCGCCTAGCCAAATGTAAAGTCCAACACGCTGACCTCTAGGCCATCGGGACAACCCCAAAAAGGTTGACCAAGGACCCAGGGTGATGTTATAGCAGGTGTGGCTCGTACATTGACACGGTAGGGCACTTCCACAGACCGACAATTTATGAAATACACCCCACATATAATTTCGAAGTCGGAGCAATGGCCCACAGCACTTCGAAACCAATAGAGTATTATCAAGTGAAAAATACGATAAATTTATGTCGACCTGTATGGGATTCGAACCCACTACCTTCGGCACACTCGCCTAGCCAAATGTAAAGTCCAACACGCTGACCTCTAGGCCATCGGGACAACCCGAAAAAGGTTGACCAAGGACCCAGGGTGATGTTATAGCAGGTGTGGCTCGTACATTGACACGGTAGGGCACTTCCACAGACCGACAATTTATGAAATACACCCCACATATAATTTCGAAGTCGGAGCAATGGCCCACAGCACTTCGAAACCAATAGAGTATTATCAAGTGAAAAATACGATAAATTTATGTCGACCTGTATGGGATTCGAACCCACTACCTTCGGCACACTCGCCTAGCCAAATGTAAAGTCCAACACGCTGACCTCTAGGCCATCGGGAACACCCCAAAAAGGTTGACCAAGGACCCAGGGTGGTGTTATAGCAGGTGTGGCTCGTACATTGACACTGCAGGGCACTTCCACAGACCGACAATTTATGAAATACACCTCTAATATAATTTCGAAGTCGGAGCAATGGCCCACAGCACTTCGAAACCAATAGAGTATTATGAAGTGAAAAATACGATAAATTTATGTCGACCTCTATGGGACTCGAACCCACTACCTTCGGCACACTCCCCTAGCCAAATGTAAAGTCCAACACGCTGACCTGTAGGCCATCGGGACAACCCAAAAAAGGTTGACCAAGGACCCAGGGTGATGTTATAGCAGGTGTGGCTCGTACATTGACCCGGTAGGGCACTTCCACAGACCAACAATTTATGAAATACACCTCTAATATAATTTCGAAGTCGGAGCAATGGCCCACAGCACTTCGAAACCAATAGAGTATTATCAAGTGAAAAATACGATAAATTTATGTCGACCTGTATGGGATTCGAACCCACTACCTTCGGCACACTCGCCTAGCCAAATGTAAAGTCCAACACGCTGACCTCTAGGCCATCGGGACAACCCCAAAAAGGTTGACCAAGGACCCAGGGTGATGTTATAGCAGGTGTGGCTCGTACATTGACACGGTAGGGCACTTCCACAGACCGACAATTTATGAAATACACCTCTAATATAATTTCGAAGTCGGAGCAATGGCCCACAGCACTTCGAAACCAATAGAGTATTATCAAGTGAAAAATACGATAAATTTATGTCGACCTGTATGGGATTCGAACCCACTACCTTCGGCACACTCGCCTAGCCAAATGTAAAGTCCAACACGCTGACCTCTAGGCCATCGGGACAACCCCAAAAAGGTTGACCAAGGACCCAGGGTGATGTTATAGCAGGTGTGGCTCGTACATTGACACGGTAGGGCACTTCCACATACCGACAATTTATGAAATACACCCCACATATAATTTCGAAGTCGGAGCAATGGCCCACAGCACTTCGAAACCAATAGAGTATTATCAAGTGAAAAATACGATAAATTTATGTCGACCTGTATGGGATTCGAACCCACTACCTTCAGCACACTCGCCTAGCCAAATGTAAAGTCCAACACGCTGACCTCTAGGCCATCGGGACAACCCGAAAAAGGTTGACCAAGGACCCAGGGTCATGTTATAGCAGGTGTGGCTCGTACATTGACATGGTAGGGCACTTCCACAGACCGACAATTTATGAAATACACCTCTAATATAATTTCGAAGTTGGAGCAATGGCCCACAGCACTTCGAAACCAATAGAGTATTATCAAGTGAAAAATACGATAAATTTATGTCGACCTGTATGGGATTCGAACCCACTACCTTCGGCACACTCGCCTAGCCAAATGTAAAGTCCAACACGCTGACCTCTAGGCCATCGGGACAACCCCAAAAAGGTTGACCAAGGACCCAGGGTGATGTTATAGCAGGTGTGGCTCGTACATTGACACTGTAGGGCACTTCCACAGACCGACAATTTATGAAATACACCTCTAATATAATTTCGAAGTCGGAGCAATGGCCCACAGCACTTCGAAACCAATAGAGTATTATCAAGTGAAAAATACGATAAATTTATGTCGACCACTATGGGACTCGAACCCACTACCTTCGGCACACTCGCCTAGCCAAATGTAAAGTCCAACACGCTGACCTCTAGGCCATCGGGACAACCCCAAAAAGGTTGACCAAGGACCCAGGGTGATGTTATAGCAGGTGTGGCTCGTACATTGACACGGTAGGGCACTTCCACAGACCGACAATTTATGAAATACACCTCTAATATAATTTCGAAGTCGGAGCAATGGCCCACAGCACTTCGAAACCAATAGAGTATTATGAAGTGAAAAATACGATAAATTTATGTCGACCTGGATGGGATTCGAACCTACTACCTTCGGCACACTCGCCTAGCCAAATGTAAAGTCCAACACGCTGACCTCTAGGCCATCGGGACAACCCCAAAAAGGTTGACCAAGGACCCAGGGTCATGTTATAGCAGGTGTGGCTCGTACGTTGACACGGTAGGGCACTTCCACAGACCGACAATTTATGAAATACACCTCTAATGTAATTTCGAAGTCGGAGCAATGGCCCACAGCACTTCGAAACCAATAGAGTATTATCAAGTGAAAAATACGATAAATTTATGTCGACCTGGATGGGATTCGAACCTACTACCTTCGGCACACTCGCCTAGCCAAATGTAAAGTCCAACACGCTGACCTCTAGGCCATCGGGACAACCCCAAAAAGGTTGACCAAGGACCCAGGGTGATGTTATAGCAGGTGTGGCTCGTACATTGACACGGTAGGGCACTTCCACAGACCGACAATTTATGAAATACACCTCTAATATAATTTCGAAGTCGGAGCAATGGCCCACAGCACTTCGAAACCAATAGAGTATTATCAAGTGAAAAATACGATAAATTCATGTCGACCTGTATGGGATTCGAACCCACTACCTTCGGCACACTCTCCTAGCCAAATGTAAAGTCCAACACGCTGACCTCTAGGCCATCGGGACAACCCCAAAAAGGTTGACCAAGGACCCAGGGTGATGTTATAGCAGGTGTGGCTCGTACATTGACACGGTAGGGCACTTCCACAGACCGACAATTTATGAAATACACCTCTAATATAATTTCGAAGTCGGAGCAATGGCCCACAGCACTTCGAAACCAATAGAGTATTATCAAGTGAAAAATACGATAAATTTATGTCGACCTGGATGGGATTCGAACTTACTACATTCGGCACACTCGCCTAGCCAAATGTAAAGTCCAACACGCTGACCTCTAGGCCATCGGGACAACCCCAAAAAGGTTGACCAAGGAAACTGGGTGATGTTATAGCAGGTGTGGCTCGTACATTGACACGGTAGGGCACTTCCACGGACCGACAATTTATGAAATACACCTCTAATATAATTTCGAAGTCGGAGCAATGGCCCACAGCACTTCGAAACCAATAGAGTATTATCAAGTGAAAAATACGATAAATTTATGTCGACCTGTATGGGATTCGAACCCACTACCTTCAGCACACTCCCCTAGCCAAATGTAAAGTCCAACACGCTGACCTCTAGGCCATCGGGACAACCCCAAAAAGGTTGACCAAGGACCCAGGGTGATGTTATAGCAGGTGTGGCTCGTACATTGACACGGTAGGGCACTTCCACAGACCGACAATTTATGAAATACACCCCACATATAATTTCGAAGTCGGAGCAATGGCCCACAGCACTTCGAAACCAATAGAGTATTATCAAGTGAAAAATACGATAAATTTATGTCGACCTGTATGGGATTTGAACCCACTACCTTCGGCACACTCGCCTAGCCAAATGTAAAGTCCAACACGCTGACCTCTAGGCCATCGGGACAACCCCAAAAAGGTTGACCAAGGACCCAGGGTGATGTTATAGCAGGTGTGGCTGGTACATTGACACTGTAGGGCACTTCCACAGACCGACAATTTATGAAATACACCTCTAATATAATTTCGAAGTCGGAGCAATGGCCCACAGCACTTCGAAACCAATAGAGTATTATGAAGTGAAAAATACGATAAATTTATGTCGACCTCTATGGGACTCGAACCCACTACCTTTGGCACATTCCCCTAGCCAAATGTAAAGTCCAACACGCTGACCTCTAGGCCATCGGGACAACCCCAAAAAGGTTGACCAAGGACCCAGGGTGATGTTATAGCAGGTGTGGCTCGTACATTGACACGGTAGGGCACTTCCACAGACCGACAATTTATGAAATACACCTCTAATATAATTTCGAAGTCGGAGCAATGGCCCACAGCACTTCGAAACCAATAGAGTATTATGAAGTGAAAAATACGATAAATTTATGTCGACCTGGATGGGATTCGAACCTACTACCTTCGGCACACTCGCCTAGCCAAATGTAAAGTCCAACACGCTGACCTCTAGGCCATCGGGACAACCCCAAAAAGGTTGACCAAGGACCCAGGGTGATGTTATAGCAGGTGTGGCTCGTACATTGACACGGTAGGGCACTTCCACAGACCGACAATTTATGAAATACACCTCTAATGTAATTTCGAAGTCGGAACAATGGCCCACAGCACTTCGAAACCAATAGAGTATTATCAAGTGAAAAATACGATAAATTCATGTCGACCTGTATGGGATTCGAACCCACTACCTTCGGCACACTCTCCTAGCCAAATGTAAAGTCCAACACGCTGACCTCTAGGCCATCGGGACAACCCCAAAAAGGTTGACCAAGGACCCAGGGTGATGTTATAGCAGGTGTGGCTCGTACATTGACACGGTAGGGCACTTCCACAGACCGACAATTTATGAAATACACCTCTAATATAATTTCGAAGTCGGAGCAATGGCCCACAGCACTTCGAAACCAATAGAGCATTATCAAGTGAAAAATACGATAAATTTATGTCGACCTGTATGGGATTCGAACCCACTACCTTCGGCACACTCGCTTAGCCAAATGTAAAGTCCAACACGCTGACTTCTAGGCCATCGGGACAACCCGAAAAAGATTGACCAAGGACCCAGGGTGATGTTATAGCAGGTGTGGCACGTACATTGACACGGTAGGGCACTTCCACATACCGACAATTTATGAAATACACCTCTAATATAATTTCGAAGTCGGAGCAATGGCCCACAGCACTTCGAAACCAAAAGAGTATTATCAAGTGAAAAATACGATAAATTTATGTCGACCTGTATGGGATTCGAACCCACTACCTTCAGCACACTCCCCAAGCCAAATGTAAAGTCCAACACGCTGACCTCTAGGCCATCGGGACAACCCCAAAAAGATTGACCAAGGACCCAGGGTGATGTTATAGCAGGTGTGGTTCGTACATTGACACGGTAGGGCAATTCCACAGACCTACAATTTATGAAATACACCCCACATATAATTTCGAAGTTGGAGCAATGGCCCACAGCACTTCGAAACCAATAGAGTATTATCAAGTGCAAAATACGACAAATTTATGTCGACCTCTATGGGATTCGAACCCACTACCTTCGGCACACTTCCCTAGCCAAATGTAAAGTCCAACACGCTGACCTCTAGGCCATCGGGAACACCCCAAAAAGGTTGACCAAGGACCCAGGGTCATGTTATAGCAGGTGTGGCTCGTACATTGACACGGTAGGGCACTTCCACAGACCGACAATTTATGAAATACACCTCTAATGTAATTTCGAAGTCGGAGCAATGGCCCACAGCACTTCGAAACCAATAGAGTATTATCAAGTGAAAAATACGATAAATTTATGTCGACCTGTATGGGATTCGAACCCACTACCTTCGGCACACTCGCCTAGCCAAATGTAAAGTCCAACACGCTGACTTCTAGGCCATCGGGACAACCCCAAAAAGGTTGACCAAGGACCCAGGGTGATGTTATAGCAGGTGTGGTTCGTACATTGACACGGTAGGGCACTTCCACAGACCTACAATTTATGAAATACACCCCACATATAATTTCGAAGTCGGAGCAATGGCCCACAGCACTTCGAAACCAATAGAGTATTATCAAGTGAAAAATACGATAAATTTATGTCGACCTGGATGGGATTCGAACCTACTACCTTCGGCACACTCGCCTAGCCAAATGTAAAGTCACACACGCTGACCTCTAGGCCATCGGGACAACCCCAAAAAGGTTGACCAAGGACCCAGGGTGATGTTATAGCAGGTGTGGCTCGTACATTGACACGGTAGGGCACTTCCACAGACCAACAATTTATGAAATACACCTCTAATATAATTTCGAAGTCGGAGCAATGGCCCACAGCACTTCGAAACCAATAGAGTATTATCAAGTGAAAAATACGATAAATTTATGTCGACCTGTATGGGATTCGAACCCACTACCTTCGGCACACTCGCCTAGCCAAATGTAAAGTCCAACACGCTGACCTCTAGGCCATCGGGACAACCCGAAAAAGGTTGACCAAGGACCCAGGGTGATGTTATAGCAGGTGTGGCTCGTACATTGACACGGTAGGGCACTTCCACATACCGACAATTTATGAAATACACCCCACATATAATTTCGAAGTCGGAGCAATGGCCCACAGCACTTCGAAACCAATAGAGTATTATCAAGTGAAAAATACGATAAATTTATGTCGACCTGTATGGGATTCGAACCCACTACCTTCGGCACACTCGCCTAGCCAAATGTAAAGTCCAACACGCTGACCTCTAGGCCATCGGGACAACCCCAAAAAGGTTGACCAAGGACCCAGGGTGATGTTATAGCAGGTGTGGCTCGTACATTGACACGGTAGGGCACTTCCACAGACCGACAATTTATGAAATACACCTCTAATATAATTTCGAAGTCGGAGCAATGGCCCACAGCACTTCAAAACCAATAGAGTATTATCAAGTGAAAAATACGATAAATTTATGTCGACCTGGATGGGATTCGAACCTACTACCTTCGGCACACTCGCCTAGCCAAATGTAAAGTCACACACGCTGACCTCTAGGCTATCGGGACAACCCCAAAAAGGTTGACCAAGGACCCAGGGTGATGTTATAGCAGGTGTGGTTCGTACATTGACACGGTAGGGCACTTCCACAGACCTACAATTTATGAAATACACCCCACATATAATTTCGAAGTCGGAGCAATGGCCCACAGCACTTCGAAACCAATAGAGTATTATCAAGTGAAAAATACGATAAATTTATGTCGACCTGGATGGGATTCGAACCCACTACCTTCGGCACACTCCCCTAGCCAAATGTAAAGTCCAACACGCTGACCTGTAGGCCATCGGGACAACCCCAAAAAGGTTGACCAAGGACCCAGGGTGATGTTATAGCAGGTGTGGCTCGTACATTGACACGGTAGGGCACTTCCACAGACCAACAATTTATGAAATACACCTCTAATATAATTTCGAAGTCGGAGCAATGGCCCACAGCACTTCGAAACCAATAGAGTATTATCAAGTGCAAAATACGATAAATTTATGTCGACCTGTATGGGATTCGAACCCACTACCTTCGGCACACTCGCCTAGCCAAATGTAAAGTCCAACACGCTGACCTCTAGGCCATCGGGACAACCCCAAAAAGGTTGACCAAGGACCCAGGGTGATGTTATAGCAGGTGTGGCTCGTACATTGACACGGTAGGGCACTTCCACAGACCGACAATTTATGAAATACACCTCTAATATAATTTCGAAGTCGGAGCAATGGCCCACAGCACTTCGAAACCAATAGAGTATTATCAAGTGAAAAATACGATAAATTTATGTCGACCTGTATGGGATTCGAACCCACTACCTTCGGCACACTCGCCTAGCCAAATGTAAAGTCCAACACGCTGACCTCTAGGCCATCGGGACAACCCCAAAAAGGTTGACCAAGGACCCAGGGTGATGTTATAGCAGGTGTGGCTCGTACATTGACACGGTAGGGCACTTCCACATACCGACAATTTATGAAATACACCCCACATATAATTTCGAAGTCGGAGCAATGGCCCACAGCACTTCGAAACCAATAGAGTATTATCAAGTGAAAAATACGATAAATTTATGTCGACCTGTATGGGATTCGAACCCACTACCTTCAGCACACTCGCCTAGCCAAATGTAAAGTCCAACACGCTGACCTCTAGGCCATCGGGACAACCCGAAAAAGGTTGACCAAGGACCCAGGGTCATGTTATAGCAGGTGTGGCTCGTACATTGACATGGTAGGGCACTTCCACAGACCGACAATTTATGAAATACACCTCTAATATAATTTCGAAGTTGGAGCAATGGCCCACAGCACTTCGAAACCAATAGAGTATTATCAAGTGAAAAATACGATAAATTTATGTCGACCTGTATGGGATTCGAACCCACTACCTTCGGCACACTCGCCTAGCCAAATGTAAAGTCCAACACGCTGACCTCTAGGCCATCGGGACAACCCCAAAAAGGTTGACCAAGGACCCAGGGTGATGTTATAGCAGGTGTGGCTCGTACATTGACACTGTAGGGCACTTCCACAGACCGACAATTTATGAAATACACCTCTAATATAATTTCGAAGTCGGAGCAATGGCCCACAGCACTTCGAAACCAATAGAGTATTATCAAGTGAAAAATACGATAAATTTATGTCGACCACTATGGGACTCGAACCCACTACCTTCGGCACACTCGCCTAGCCAAATGTAAAGTCCAACACGCTGACCTCTAGGCCATCGGGACAACCCCAAAAAGGTTGACCAAGGACCCAGGGTGATGTTATAGCAGGTGTGGCTCGTACATTGACACGGTAGGGCACTTCCACAGACCGACAATTTATGAAATACACCTCTAATATAATTTCGAAGTCGGAGCAATGGCCCACAGCACTTCGAAACCAATAGAGTATTATGAAGTGAAAAATACGATAAATTTATGTCGACCTGGATGGGATTCGAACCTACTACCTTCGGCACACTCGCCTAGCCAAATGTAAAGTCCAACACGCTGACCTCTAGGCCATCGGGACAACCCCAAAAAGGTTGACCAAGGACCCAGGGTCATGTTATAGCAGGTGTGGCTCGTACGTTGACACGGTAGGGCACTTCCACAGACCGACAATTTATGAAATACACCTCTAATGTAATTTCGAAGTCGGAGCAATGGCCCACAGCACTTCGAAACCAATAGAGTATTATCAAGTGAAAAATACGATAAATTTATGTCGACCTGGATGGGATTCGAACCTACTACCTTCGGCACACTCGCCTAGCCAAATGTAAAGTCCAACACGCTGACCTCTAGGCCATCGGGACAACCCCAAAAAGGTTGACCAAGGACCCAGGGTGATGTTATAGCAGGTGTGGCTCGTACATTGACACGGTAGGGCACTTCCACAGACCGACAATTTATGAAATACACCTCTAATATAATTTCGAAGTCGGAGCAATGGCCCACAGCACTTCGAAACCAATAGAGTATTATCAAGTGAAAAATACGATAAATTCATGTCGACCTGTATGGGATTCGAACCCACTACCTTCGGCACACTCTCCTAGCCAAATGTAAAGTCCAACACGCTGACCTCTAGGCCATCGGGACAACCCCAAAAAGGTTGACCAAGGACCCAGGGTGATGTTATAGCAGGTGTGGCTCGTACATTGACACGGTAGGGCACTTCCACAGACCGACAATTTATGAAATACACCTCTAATATAATTTCGAAGTCGGAGCAATGGCCCACAGCACTTCGAAACCAATAGAGTATTATCAAGTGAAAAATACGATAAATTTATGTCGACCTGGATGGGATTCGAACTTACTACATTCGGCACACTCGCCTAGCCAAATGTAAAGTCCAACACGCTGACCTCTAGGCCATCGGGACAACCCCAAAAAGGTTGACCAAGGAAACTGGGTGATGTTATAGCAGGTGTGGCTCGTACATTGACACGGTAGGGCACTTCCACGGACCGACAATTTATGAAATACACCTCTAATATAATTTCGAAGTCGGAGCAATGGCCCACAGCACTTCGAAACCAATAGAGTATTATCAAGTGAAAAATACGATAAATTTATGTCGACCTGTATGGGATTCGAACCCACTACCTTCAGCACACTCCCCTAGCCAAATGTAAAGTCCAACACGCTGACCTCTAGGCCATCGGGACAACCCCAAAAAGGTTGACCAAGGACCCAGGGTGATGTTATAGCAGGTGTGGCTCGTACATTGACACGGTAGGGCACTTCCACAGACCGACAATTTATGAAATACACCCCACATATAATTTCGAAGTCGGAGCAATGGCCCACAGCACTTCGAAACCAATAGAGTATTATCAAGTGAAAAATACGATAAATTTATGTCGACCTGTATGGGATTTGAACCCACTACCTTCGGCACACTCGCCTAGCCAAATGTAAAGTCCAACACGCTGACCTCTAGGCCATCGGGACAACCCCAAAAAGGTTGACCAAGGACCCAGGGTGATGTTATAGCAGGTGTGGCTGGTACATTGACACTGTAGGGCACTTCCACAGACCGACAATTTATGAAATACACCTCTAATATAATTTCGAAGTCGGAGCAATGGCCCACAGCACTTCGAAACCAATAGAGTATTATGAAGTGAAAAATACGATAAATTTATGTCGACCTCTATGGGACTCGAACCCACTACCTTTGGCACATTCCCCTAGCCAAATGTAAAGTCCAACACGCTGACCTCTAGGCCATCGGGACAACCCCAAAAAGGTTGACCAAGGACCCAGGGTGATGTTATAGCAGGTGTGGCTCGTACATTGACACGGTAGGGCACTTCCACAGACCGACAATTTATGAAATACACCTCTAATATAATTTCGAAGTCGGAGCAATGGCCCACAGCACTTCGAAACCAATAGAGTATTATGAAGTGAAAAATACGATAAATTTATGTCGACCTGGATGGGATTCGAACCTACTACCTTCGGCACACTCGCCTAGCCAAATGTAAAGTCCAACACGCTGACCTCTAGGCCATCGGGACAACCCCAAAAAGGTTGACCAAGGACCCAGGGTGATGTTATAGCAGGTGTGGCTCGTACATTGACACGGTAGGGCACTTCCACAGACCGACAATTTATGAAATACACCTCTAATGTAATTTCGAAGTCGGAACAATGGCCCACAGCACTTCGAAACCAATAGAGTATTATCAAGTGAAAAATACGATAAATTCATGTCGACCTGTATGGGATTCGAACCCACTACCTTCGGCACACTCTCCTAGCCAAATGTAAAGTCCAACACGCTGACCTCTAGGCCATCGGGACAACCCCAAAAAGGTTGACCAAGGACCCAGGGTGATGTTATAGCAGGTGTGGCTCGTACATTGACACGGTAGGGCACTTCCACAGACCGACAATTTATGAAATACACCTCTAATATAATTTCGAAGTCGGAGCAATGGCCCACAGCACTTCGAAACCAATAGAGCATTATCAAGTGAAAAATACGATAAATTTATGTCGACCTGTATGGGATTCGAACCCACTACCTTCGGCACACTCGCTTAGCCAAATGTAAAGTCCAACACGCTGACTTCTAGGCCATCGGGACAACCCGAAAAAGATTGACCAAGGACCCAGGGTGATGTTATAGCAGGTGTGGCACGTACATTGACACGGTAGGGCACTTCCACATACCGACAATTTATGAAATACACCTCTAATATAATTTCGAAGTCGGAGCAATGGCCCACAGCACTTCGAAACCAAAAGAGTATTATCAAGTGAAAAATACGATAAATTTATGTCGACCTGTATGGGATTCGAACCCACTACCTTCAGCACACTCCCCAAGCCAAATGTAAAGTCCAACACGCTGACCTCTAGGCCATCGGGACAACCCCAAAAAGATTGACCAAGGACCCAGGGTGATGTTATAGCAGGTGTGGTTCGTACATTGACACGGTAGGGCACTTCCACAGACCTACAATTTATGAAATACACCCCACATATAATTTCGAAGTTGGAGCAATGGCCCACAGCACTTCGAAACCAATAGAGTATTATCAAGTGCAAAATACGACAAATTTATGTCGACCTCTATGGGATTCGAACCCACTACCTTCGGCACACTTCCCTAGCCAAATGTAAAGTCCAACACGCTGACCTCTAGGCCATCGGGAACACCCCAAAAAGGTTGACCAAGGACCCAGGGTCATGTTATAGCAGGTGTGGCTCGTACATTGACACGGTAGGGCACTTCCACAGACCGACAATTTATGAAATACACCTCTAATGTAATTTCGAAGTCGGAGCAATGGCCCACAGCACTTCGAAACCAATAGAGTATTATCAAGTGAAAAATACGATAAATTTATGTCGACCTGTATGGGATTCGAACCCACTACCTTCGGCACACTCGCCTAGCCAAATGTAAAGTCCAACACGCTGACTTCTAGGCCATCGGGACAACCCCAAAAAGGTTGACCAAGGACCCAGGGTGATGTTATAGCAGGTGTGGTTCGTACATTGACACGGTAGGGCACTTCCACAGACCTACAATTTATGAAATACACCCCACATATAATTTCGAAGTCGGAGCAATGGCCCACAGCACTTCGAAACCAATAGAGTATTATCAAGTGAAAAATACGATAAATTTATGTCGACCTGGATGGGATTCGAACCTACTACCTTCGGCACACTCGCCTAGCCAAATGTAAAGTCACACACGCTGACCTCTAGGCCATCGGGACAACCCCAAAAAGGTTGACCAAGGACCCAGGGTGATGTTATAGCAGGTGTGGCTCGTACATTGACACGGTAGGGCACTTCCACAGACCAACAATTTATGAAATACACCTCTAATATAATTTCGAAGTCGGAGCAATGGCCCACAGCACTTCGAAACCAATAGAGTATTATCAAGTGAAAAATACGATAAATTTATGTCGACCTGTATGGGATTCGAACCCACTACCTTCGGCACACTCGCCTAGCCAAATGTAAAGTCCAACACGCTGACCTCTAGGCCATCGGGACAACCCGAAAAAGGTTGACCAAGGACCCAGGGTGATGTTATAGCAGGTGTGGCTCGTACATTGACACGGTAGGGCACTTCCACATACCGACAATTTATGAAATACACCCCACATATAATTTCGAAGTCGGAGCAATGGCCCACAGCACTTCGAAACCAATAGAGTATTATCAAGTGAAAAATACGATAAATTTATGTCGACCTGTATGGGATTCGAACCCACTACCTTCGGCACACTCGCCTAGCCAAATGTAAAGTCCAACACGCTGACCTCTAGGCCATCGGGACAACCCCAAAAAGGTTGACCAAGGACCCAGGGTGATGTTATAGCAGGTGTGGCTCGTACATTGACACGGTAGGGCACTTCCACAGACCGACAATTTATGAAATACACCTCTAATATAATTTCGAAGTCGGAGCAATGGCCCACAGCACTTCAAAACCAATAGAGTATTATCAAGTGAAAAATACGATAAATTTATGTCGACCTGGATGGGATTCGAACCTACTACCTTCGGCACACTCGCCTAGCCAAATGTAAAGTCACACACGCTGACCTCTAGGCTATCGGGACAACCCCAAAAAGGTTGACCAAGGACCCAGGGTGATGTTATAGCAGGTGTGGTTCGTACATTGACACGGTAGGGCACTTCCACAGACCTACAATTTATGAAATACACCCCACATATAATTTCGAAGTCGGAGCAATGGCCCACAGCACTTCGAAACCAATAGAGTATTATCAAGTGAAAAATACGATAAATTTATGTCGACCTGGATGGGATTCGAACCTACTACCTTCGGCACACTCGCCTAGCCAAATGTAAAGTCACACACGCTGACCTCTAGGCCATCGGGACAACCCCAAAAAGGTTGACCAAGGACCCAGGGTGATGTTATAGCAGGTGTGGCTCGTACATTGACACGGTAGGGCACTTCCACAGACCAACAATTTATGAAATACACCTCTAATATAATTTCGAAGTCGGAGCAATGGCCCACAGCACTTCGAAACCAATAGAGTATTATCAAGTGAAAAATACGATAAATTTATGTCGACCTGTATGGGATTCGAACCCACTACCTTCGGCACACTCGCCTAGCCAAATGTAAAGTCCAACACGCTGACCTCTAGGCCATCGGGACAACCCGAAAAAGGTTGACCAAGGACCCAGGGTGATGTTATAGCAGGTGTGGCTCGTACATTGACACGGTAGGGCACTTCCACATACCGACAATTTATGAAATACACCCCACATATAATTTCGAAGTCGGAGCAATGGCCCACAGCACTTCGAAACCAATAGAGTATTATCAAGTGAAAAATACGATAAATTTATGTCGACCTGTATGGGATTCGAACCCACTACCTTCGGCACACTCGCCTAGCCAAATGTAAAGTCCAACACGCTGACCTCTAGGCTATCGGGACAACCCCAAAAAGGTTGACCAAGGACCCAGGGTGATGTTATAGCAGGTGTGGCTCGTACATTGACACGGTAGGGCACTTCCACAGACCGACAATTTATGAAATACACCTCTAATATAATTTCGAAGTCGGAGCAATGGCCCACAGCACTTCGAAACCAATAGAGTATTATCAAGTGAAAAATACGATAAATTTATGTCGACCTGTATGGGATTCGAACCCACTACCTTCGGCACACTCGCCTAGCCAAATGTAAAGTCCAACACGCTGACCTCTAGGCCATCGGGACAACCCCAAAAAGGTTGACCAAGGATCCAGGGTGATGTTATAGCAGGTGTGGCTCGTACATTGACACTGTAGGGCACTTCCACAGACCGAAAATTTATGAAATACACCTCTAATATAATTTCGAAGTCGGAGCAATGGCCCACAGCACTTCGAAACCAATAGAGTATTATCAAGTGAAAAATACGATAAATTTATGTCGACCTCTATGGGACTCGAACCCACTACCTTCGGCACACTCCCCTAGCCAAATGTAAAGTCCAACACGCTGACCTCTAGGCCATCGGGACAACCCCAAAAAGGTTGACCAAGGACCCAGGGTGATGTTATAGCAGGTGTGGCTCGTACATTGACCCGGTAGGGCACTTCCACAGACCGACAATTTATGAAATACACCTCTAATATAATTTCGAAGTCGGAGCAATGGCCCACAGCACTTCGAAACCAATAGAGTATTATCAAGTGAAAAATACGATAAATTTATGTCGACCTGTATGGGATTCGAACCCACTACCTTCGGCACACTCTCCTAGCCAAATGTAAAGTCCAACACGCTGACCTCTAGGCCATCGGGACAACCCCAAAAAGGTTGACCAAGGACCCAGGGTGATGTTATAGCAGGTGTGGCTCGTACATTGACACGGTAGGGCACTTCCACAGACCGACAATTTATGAAATACACCTCTAATATAATTTCGAAGTCGGAGCAATGGCCCACAGCACTTCGAAACCAATAGAGTATTATCATGTGAAAAATACAATAAATTTATGTCGACCTCTATGGGATTCGAACCCACTACCTTCGGCACACTCTCCTAGCCAAATGTAAAGTCCAACACGCTGACCTCTAGGCCATCGGGACAACCCCAAAAAGGTTGACCAAGGACCCAGGGTGATGTTATAGCAGGTGTGGCTCGTACATTGACCCGGTAGGGCACTTCCACAGACCGACAATTTATGAAATACACCTCTAATATAATTTCGAAGTCGGAGCAATGGCCCACAGCACTTCGAAACCAATAGAGTATTATCAAGTGAAAAATACGATAAATTTATGTCGACCTGTATGGGATTCGAACCCACTACCTTCGGCACACTCGCCTAGCCAAATGTAAAGTCCAACACGCTGACCTCTAGGCCATCGGGACAACCCCAAAAAGGTTGACCAAGGACCCAGGGTGATGTTATAGCAGGTGTGGCTCGTACATTGACACGGTAGGGCACTTCCACATACCGACAATTTATGAAATACACCCCACATATAATTTCGAAGTCGGAGCAATGGCCCACAGCACTTCGAAACCAATAGAGTATTATCAAGTGAAAAATACGATAAATTTATGTCGACCTGTATGGGATTCGAACCCACTACCTTCGGCACACTCGCCTAGCCAAATGTAAAGTCCAACACGCTGACCTCTAGGCCAACGGGACAACCCCAAAAAGGTTGACCAAGGACCCAGGGTGATGTTATAGCAGGTGTGGCTCGTACATTGACACGGTAGGGCACTTCCACAGACCGACAATTTATGAAATACACCTCTAATATAATTTCGAAGTCGGAGCAATGGCCCACAGCACTTCGAAACCAATAGAGTATTATCAAGTGAAAAATACGATAAATTTATGTCGACCTGGATGGGATTCGAACCTACTACCTTCGGCACACTCGCCTAGCCAAATGTAAAGTCACACACGCTGACCTCTAGGCTATCGGGACAACCCCAAAAAGGTTGACCAAGGACCCAGGGTGATGTTATAGCAGGTGTGGCTCGTACATTGACACGGTAGGGCACTTCCACAGACCGACAATTTATGAAATACACCTCTAATATAATTTCGAAGTCGGAGCAATGGCCCACAGCACTTCGAAACCAATAGAGTATTATCAAGTGAAAAATACGATAAATTTATGTCGACCTGTATGGGATTCGAACCCACTACCTTCGGCACACTCGCTTAGCCAAATGTAAAGTCCAACACGCTGACCTCTAGGCCATCGGGACAACCCCAAAAAGGTTGACCAAGGACCCAGGGTTATGTTATAGCAGGTGTGGCTCGTACATTGACACGGTAGGGCACTTCCACATACCGACAATTTATGAAATACACCCCACATATAATTTCGAAGTCGGAGCAATGGCCCACAGCACTTCGAAACCAATAGAGTATTATCAAGTGAAAAATACGATAAATTTATGTCGACCTGTATGGGATTCGAACCCACTACCTTCGGCACACTCGCCTAGCCAAATGTAAAGTCCAACACGCTGACCTCTAGGCCATCGGGACAACCCGAAAAAGGTTGACCAAGGACCCAGGGTGATGTTATAGCAGGTGTGGCTCGTACATTGACACGGTAGGGCACTTCCACATACCGACAATTTATGAAATACACCCCACATATAATTTCGAAGTCGGAGCAATGGCCCACAGCACTTCGAAACCAATAGAGTATTATCAAGTGAAAAATACGATAAATTTATGTCGACCTGTATGGGATTCGAACCCACTACCTTCGGCACACTCGCCTAGCCAAATGTAAAGTCCAACACGCTGACCTCTAGGCCAACGGGACAACCCCAAAAAGGTTGACCAAGGACCCAGGGTGATGTTATAGCAGGTGTGGCTCGTACATTGACACGGTAGGGCACTTCCACATAACGACAATTTATGAAATACACCTCTAATATAATTTCGAAGTCGGAGCAATGGCCCACAGCACTTCGAAACCAATAGAGTATTATCAAGTGAAAAATACGATAAATTTATGTCGACCTGGATGGGATTCGAACCTACTACCTTCGGCACACTCGCCTAGCCAAATGTAAAGTCACACACGCTGACCTCTAGGCTATCGGGACAACCCCAAAAAGGTTGACCAAGGACCCAGGGTGATGTTATAGCAGGTGTGGCTCGTACATTGACACGGTAGGGCACTTCCACAGACCGACAATTTATGAAATACACCTCTAATATAATTTCGAAGTCGGAGCAATGGCCCACAGCACTTCGAAACCAATAGAGTATTATCAAGTGAAAAATACGATAAATTTATGTCGACCTGTATGGGATTCGAACCCACTACCTTCGGCACACTCGCCTAGCCAAATGTAAAGTCCAACACGCTGACCTCTAGGCCATCGGGACAACCCCAAAAAGGTTGACCAAGGACCCAGGGTGATGTTATAGCAGGTGTGGCTCGTACATTGACACGGTAGGGCACTTCCACAGACCGACAATTTATGAAATACACCCCACATATAATTTCGAAGTCGGAGCAATGGCCCACAGCACTTCGAAACCAATAGAGTATTATCAAGTGAAAAATACGATAAATTTATGTCGACCTCTATGGGATTCGAACCCACTACCTTCGGCACACTCGCCTAGCCAAATGAAAAGTCCAACACGCTGACCTCTAGGCCATCGGGACAACCCGAAAAAGGTTGACCAAGGACCCAGGGTGATGTTATAGCAGGTGTGGCTCGTACATTGACACGGTAGGGCACTTCCACATACCGACAATTTATGAAATACACCCCACATATAATTTCGAAGTCGGAGCAATGGCCCACAGCACTTCGAAACCAATAGAGTATTATCAAGTGAAAAATACGATAAATTTATGTCGACCTGTATGGGATTCGAACCCACTACCTTCGGCACACTCGCCTAGCCAAATGTAAAGTCCAACACGCTGACCTCTAGGCCATCGGGACAACCCGAAAAAGGTTGACCAAGGACCCAGGGTGATGTTATAGCAGGTGTGGCTCGTACATTGACACGGTAGGGCACTTCCACATACCGACAATTTATGAAATACACCCCACATATAATTTCGAAGTCGGAGCAATGGCCCACAGCACTTCGAAACCAATAGAGTATTATCAAGTGAAAAATACGATAAATTTATGTCGACCTGTATGGGATTCGAACCCACTACCTTCGGCACACTCGCTTAGCCAAATGTAAAGTCCAACACGCTGACCTCTAGGCCAACGGGACAACCCCAAAAAGGTTGACCAAGGACCCAGGGTGATGTTATAGCAGGTGTGGCTCGTAGATTGACACGGTAGGGCACTTCCACATAACGACAATTTATGAAATACACCTCTAATATAATTTCGAAGTCGGAGCAATGGCCCACAGCACTTCGAAACCAATAGAGTATTATCAAGTGAAAAATACGATAAATTTATGTCGACCTGGATGGGATTCGAACCTACTACCTTCGGCACACTCGCCTAGCCAAATGTAAAGTCACACACGCTGACCTCTAGGCTATCGGGACAACCCCAAAAAGGTTGACCAAGGACCCAGGGTGATGTTATAGCAGGTGTGGCTCGTACATTGACACGGTAGGGCACTTCCACAGACCGACAATTTATGAAATACACCTCTAATATAATTTCGAAGTCGGAGCAATGGCCCACAGCACTTCGAAACCAATAGAGTATTATCAAGTGAAAAATACGATAAATTTATGTCGACCTGTATGGGATTCGAACCCACTACCTTCGGCACACTCGCCTAGCCAAATGTAAAGTCCAACACGCTGACCTCTAGGCCATCGGGACAACCCCAAAAAGGTTGACCAAGGACCCAGGGTGATGTTATAGCAGGTGTGGCTCGTACATTGACACGGTAGGGCACTTCCACAGACCGACAATTTATGAAATACACCCCACATATAATTTCGAAGTCGGAGCAATGGCCCACAGCACTTCGAAACCAATAGAGTATTATCAAGTGAAAAATACGATAAATTTATGTCGACCTCTATGGGATTCGAACCCACTACCTTCGGCACACTCGCCTAGCCAAATGAAAAGTCCAACACGCTGACCTCTAGGCCATCGGGACAACCCGAAAAAGGTTGACCAAGGACCCAGGGTGATGTTATAGCAGGTGTGGCTCGTACATTGACACGGTAGGGCACTTCCACATACCGACAATTTATGAAATACACCCCACATATAATTTCGAAGTCGGAGCAATGGCCCACAGCACTTCGAAACCAATAGAGTATTATCAAGTGAAAAATACGATAAATTTATGTCGACCTGTATGGGATTCGAACCCACTACCTTCGGCACACTCGCCTAGCCAAATGTAAAGTCCAACACGCTGACCTCTAGGCCATCGGGAACACCCCAAAAAGGTTGACCAAGGACCCAGGGTGATGTTATAGCAGGTGTGGCTCGTACATTGACACTGTAGGGCACTTCCACAGACCGACAATTTATGAAATACACCTCTAATATAATTTCGAAGTCGGAGCAATGGCCCACAGCACTTCGAAACCAATAGAGTATTATGAAGTGAAAAATACGATAAATTTATGTCGACCTCTATGGGACTCGAACCCACTACCTTCGGCACACTCGCCTAGCCAAATGTAAAGTCCAACACGCTGACCTGTAGGCCATCGGGACAACCCCAAAAAGGTTGACCAAGGACCCAGGGTGATGTTATAGCAGGTGTGGCTCGTACATTGACCCGGTAGGGCACTTCCACAGACCGACAATTTATGAAATACACCTCTAATATAATTTCGAAGTCGGAGCAATGGCCCACAGCACTTCGAAACCAATAGAGTATTATCAAGTGCAAAATACGATAAATTTATGTCGACCTGTATGGGATTCGAACCCACTACCTTCGGCACACTCTCCTAGCCAAATGTAAAGTCCAACACGCTGACCTCTAGGCCATCGGGACAACCCCAAAAAGGTTGACCAAGGACCCAGGGTGATGTTATAGCAGGTGTGGCTCGTACATTGACACGGTAGGGCACTTCCACAGACCGACAATTTATGAAATACACCTCTAATATAATTTCGAAGTCGGAGCAATGGCCCACAGCACTTCGAAACCAATAGAGTATTATCATGTGAAAAATACAATAAATTTATGTCGACCTCTATGGGATTCGAACCCACTACCTTCGGCACACTCTCCTAGCCAAATGTAAAGTCCAACACGCTGACCTCTAGGCCATCGGGACAACCCCAAAAAGGTTGACCAAGGACCCAGGGTGATGTTATAGCAGGTGTGGCTCGTACATTGACCCGGTAGGGCACTTCCACAGACCGACAATTTATGAAATACACCTCTAATATAATTTCGAAGTCGGAGCAATGGCCCACAGCACTTCGAAACCAATAGAGTATTATCAAGTGAAAAATACGATAAATTTATGTCGACCTGTATGGGATTCGAACCCACTACCTTCGGCACACTCGCCTAGCCAAATGTAAAGTCCAACACGCTGACCTCTAGGCCATCGGGACAACCCCAAAAAGGTTGACCAAGGACCCAGGGTGATGTTATAGCAGGTGTGGCTCGTACATTGACACGGTAGGGCACTTCCACATACCGACAATTTATGAAATACACCCCACATATAATTTCGAAGTCGGAGCAATGGCCCACAGCACTTCGAAACCAATAGAGTATTATCAAGTGAAAAATACGATAAATTTATGTCGACCTGTATGGGATTCGAACCCACTACCTTCGGCACACTCGCCTAGCCAAATGTAAAGTCCAACACGCTGACCTCTAGGCCAACGGGACAACCCCAAAAAGGTTGACCAAGGACCCAGGGTGATGTTATAGCAGGTGTGGCTCGTACATTGACACGGTAGGGCACTTCCACAGACCGACAATTTATGAAATACACCTCTAATATAATTTCGAAGTCGGAGCAATGGCCCACAGCACTTCGAAACCAATAGAGTATTATCAAGTGAAAAATACGATAAATTTATGTCGACCTGGATGGGATTCGAACCTACTACCTTCGGCACACTCGCCTAGCCAAATGTAAAGTCACACACGCTGACCTCTAGGCTATCGGGACAACCCCAAAAAGGTTGACCAAGGACCCAGGGTGATGTTATAGCAGGTGTGGCTCGTACATTGACACGGTAGGGCACTTCCACAGACCGACAATTTATGAAATACACCTCTAATATAATTTCGAAGTCGGAGCAATGGCCCACAGCACTTCGAAACCAATAGAGTATTATCAAGTGAAAAATACGATAAATTTATGTCGACCTGTATGGGATTCGAACCCACTACCTTCGGCACACTCGCTTAGCCAAATGTAAAGTCCAACACGCTGACCTCTAGGCCATCGGGACAACCCCAAAAAGGTTGACCAAGGACCCAGGGTTATGTTATAGCAGGTGTGGCTCGTACATTGACACGGTAGGGCACTTCCACATACCGACAATTTATGAAATACACCCCACATATAATTTCGAAGTCGGAGCAATGGCCCACAGCACTTCGAAACCAATAGAGTATTATCAAGTGAAAAATACGATAAATTTATGTCGACCTGTATGGGATTCGAACCCACTACCTTCGGCACACTCGCCTAGCCAAATGTAAAGTCCAACACGCTGACCTCTAGGCCATCGGGACAACCCGAAAAAGGTTGACCAAGGACCCAGGGTGATGTTATAGCAGGTGTGGCTCGTACATTGACACGGTAGGGCACTTCCACATACCGACAATTTATGAAATACACCCCACATATAATTTCGAAGTCGGAGCAATGGCCCACAGCACTTCGAAACCAATAGAGTATTATCAAGTGAAAAATACGATAAATTTATGTCGACCTGTATGGGATTCGAACCCACTACCTTCGGCACACTCGCCTAGCCAAATGTAAAGTCCAACACGCTGACCTCTAGGCCAACGGGACAACCCCAAAAAGGTTGACCAAGGACCCAGGGTGATGTTATAGCAGGTGTGGCTCGTACATTGACACGGTAGGGCACTTCCACATAACGACAATTTATGAAATACACCTCTAATATAATTTCGAAGTCGGAGCAATGGCCCACAGCACTTCGAAACCAATAGAGTATTATCAAGTGAAAAATACGATAAATTTATGTCGACCTGGATGGGATTCGAACCTACTACCTTCGGCACACTCGCCTAGCCAAATGTAAAGTCACACACGCTGACCTCTAGGCTATCGGGACAACCCCAAAAAGGTTGACCAAGGACCCAGGGTGATGTTATAGCAGGTGTGGCTCGTACATTGACACGGTAGGGCACTTCCACAGACCGACAATTTATGAAATACACCTCTAATATAATTTCGAAGTCGGAGCAATGGCCCACAGCACTTCGAAACCAATAGAGTATTATCAAGTGAAAAATACGATAAATTTATGTCGACCTGTATGGGATTCGAACCCACTACCTTCGGCACACTCGCCTAGCCAAATGTAAAGTCCAACACGCTGACCTCTAGGCCATCGGGACAACCCCAAAAAGGTTGACCAAGGACCCAGGGTGATGTTATAGCAGGTGTGGCTCGTACATTGACACGGTAGGGCACTTCCACAGACCGACAATTTATGAAATACACCCCACATATAATTTCGAAGTCGGAGCAATGGCCCACAGCACTTCGAAACCAATAGAGTATTATCAAGTGAAAAATACGATAAATTTATGTCGACCTCTATGGGATTCGAACCCACTACCTTCGGCACACTCGCCTAGCCAAATGAAAAGTCCAACACGCTGACCTCTAGGCCATCGGGACAACCCGAAAAAGGTTGACCAAGGACCCAGGGTGATGTTATAGCAGGTGTGGCTCGTACATTGACACGGTAGGGCACTTCCACATACCGACAATTTATGAAATACACCCCACATATAATTTCGAAGTCGGAGCAATGGCCCACAGCACTTCGAAACCAATAGAGTATTATCAAGTGAAAAATACGATAAATTTATGTCGACCTGTATGGGATTCGAACCCACTACCTTCGGCACACTCGCCTAGCCAAATGTAAAGTCCAACACGCTGACCTCTAGGCCATCGGGACAACCCGAAAAAGGTTGACCAAGGACCCAGGGTGATGTTATAGCAGGTGTGGCTCGTACATTGACACGGTAGGGCACTTCCACATACCGACAATTTATGAAATACACCCCACATATAATTTCGAAGTCGGAGCAATGGCCCACAGCACTTCGAAACCAATAGAGTATTATCAAGTGAAAAATACGATAAATTTATGTCGACCTGTATGGGATTCGAACCCACTACCTTCGGCACACTCGCTTAGCCAAATGTAAAGTCCAACACGCTGACCTCTAGGCCAACGGGACAACCCCAAAAAGGTTGACCAAGGACCCAGGGTGATGTTATAGCAGGTGTGGCTCGTACATTGACACGGTAGGGCACTTCCACATAACGACAATTTATGAAATACACCTCTAATATAATTTCGAAGTCGGAGCAATGGCCCACAGCACTTCGAAACCAATAGAGTATTATCAAGTGAAAAATACGATAAATTTATGTCGACCTGGATGGGATTCGAACCTACTACCTTCGGCACACTCGCCTAGCCAAATGTAAAGTCACACACGCTGACCTCTAGGCTATCGGGACAACCCCAAAAAGGTTGACCAAGGACCCAGGGTGATGTTATAGCAGGTGTGGCTCGTACATTGACACGGTAGGGCACTTCCACAGACCGACAATTTATGAAATACACCTCTAATATAATTTCGAAGTCGGAGCAATGGCCCACAGCACTTCGAAACCAATAGAGTATTATCAAGTGAAAAATACGATAAATTTATGTCGACCTGTATGGGATTCGAACCCACTACCTTCGGCACACTCGCCTAGCCAAATGTAAAGTCCAACACGCTGACCTCTAGGCCATCGGGACAACCCCAAAAAGGTTGACCAAGGACCCAGGGTGATGTTATAGCAGGTGTGGCTCGTACATTGACACGGTAGGGCACTTCCACAGACCGACAATTTATGAAATACACCCCACATATAATTTCGAAGTCGGAGCAATGGCCCACAGCACTTCGAAACCAATAGAGTATTATCAAGTGAAAAATACGATAAATTTATGTCGACCTCTATGGGATTCGAACCCACTACCTTCGGCACACTCGCCTAGCCAAATGAAAAGTCCAACACGCTGACCTCTAGGCCATCGGGACAACCCGAAAAAGGTTGACCAAGGACCCAGGGTGATGTTATAGCAGGTGTGGCTCGTACATTGACACGGTAGGGCACTTCCACATACCGACAATTTATGAAATACACCCCACATATAATTTCGAAGTCGGAGCAATGGCCCACAGCACTTCGAAACCAATAGAGTATTATCAAGTGAAAAATACGATAAATTTATGTCGACCTGTATGGGATTCGAACCCACTACCTTCGGCACACTCGCCTAGCCAAATGTAAAGTCCAACACGCTGACCTCTAGGCCATCGGGAACACCCCAAAAAGGTTGACCAAGGACCCAGGGTGATGTTATAGCAGGTGTGGCTCGTACATTGACACTGTAGGGCACTTCCACAGACCGACAATTTATGAAATACACCTCTAATATAATTTCGAAGTCGGAGCAATGGCCCACAGCACTTCGAAACCAATAGAGTATTATGAAGTGAAAAATACGATAAATTTATGTCGACCTCTATGGGACTCGAACCCACTACCTTCGGCACACTCCCCTAGCCAAATGTAAAGTCCAACACGCTGACCTGTAGGCCATCGGGACAACCCAAAAAAGGTTGACCAAGGACCCAGGGTGATGTTATAGCAGGTGTGGCTCGTACATTGACCCGGTAGGGCACTTCCACAGACCGACAATTTATGAAATACACCTCTAATATAATTTCGAAGTCGGAGCAATGGCCCACAGCACTTCGAAACCAATAGAGTATTATCAAGTGCAAAATACGATAAATTTATGTCGACCTGTATGGGATTCGAACCCACTACCTTCGGCACACTCGTCTAGCCAAATGTAAAGTCCAACACGCTGACCTCTAGGCCATCGGGACAACCCCAAAAAGGTTGACCAAGGACCCAGGGTGATGTTATAGCAGGTGTGGCTCGTACATTGACACGGTAGGGCACTTCCACAGACCGACAATTTATGAAATACACCTCTAATATAATTTCGAAGTCGGAGCAATGGCCCACAGCACTTCGAAACCAATAGAGTATTATCAAGTGAAAAATACGATAAATTTATGTCGACCTGTATGGGATTCGAACCCACTACCTTCGGCACACTCGCCTAGCCAAATGTAAAGTCCAACACGCTGACCTCTAGGCCATCGGGACAACCCCAAAAAGGTTGACCAAGGACCCAGGGTGATGTTATAGCAGGTGTGGCTCGTACATTGACACGGTAGGGCACTTCCACAGACCGACAATTTATGAAATACACCTCTAATATAATTTCGAAGTCGGAGCAATGGCCCACAGCACTTCGAAACCAATAGAGTATTATCAAGTGAAAAATACGATAAATTTATGTCGACCTGGATGGGATTCGAACCTACTACCTTCGGCACACTCGCCTAGCCAAATGTAAAGTCCAACACGCTGACCTCTAGGCCATCGGGACAACCCCAAAAAGGTTGACCAAGGAAACTGGGTGATGTTATAGCAGGTGTGGCTCGTACATTGACACGGTAGGGCACTTCCACGGACCGACAATTTATGAAATACACCTCTAATATAATTTCGAAGTCGGAGCAATGGCCCACAGCACTTCGAAACCAATAGAGTATTATCAAGTGAAAAATACGATAAATTTATGTCGACCTGTATGGGATTCGAACCCACTACCTTCAGCACACTCCCCTAGCCAAATGTAAAGTCCAACACGCTGACCTCTAGGCCATCGGGACAACCCCAAAAAGGTTGACCAAGGACCCAGGGTGATGTTATAGCAGGTGTGGCTCGTACATTGACACGGTAGGGCACTTCCACAGACCGACAATTTATGAAATACACCTCTAATATAATTTCGAAGTCGGAGCAATGGCCCACAGCACTTCGAAACCAATAGAGTATTATGAAGTGAAAAATACGATAAATTTATGTCGACCTGGATGGGATTCGAACCTACTACCTTCGGCACACTCGCCTAGCCAAATGTAAAGTCCAACACGCTGACCTCTAGGCCATCGGGACAACCCCAAAAAGGTTGACCAAGGACCCAGGGTGATGTTATAGCAGGTGTGGCTCATACATTGACACGGTAGGGCACTTCCACAGACCGACAATTTATGAAATACACCTCTAATATAATTTCGAAGTCGGAGCAATGGCCCACAGCACTTCGAAACCAATAGAGCATTATCAAGTGAAAAATACGATAAATTTATGTCGACCTGTATGGGATTCGAACCCACTACCTTCGGCACACTCGCTTAGCCAAATGTAAAGTCCAACACGCTGACTTCTAGGCCATCGGGACAACCCGAAAAAGATTGACCAAGGACCCAGGGTGATGTTATAGCAGGTGTGGCACGTACATTGACACGGTAGGGCACTTCCACATACCGACAATTTATGAAATACACCTCTAATATAATTTCGAAGTCGGAGCAATGGCCCACAGCACTTCGAAACCAAAAGAGTATTATCAAGTGAAAAATACGATAAATTTATGTCGACCTGTATGGGATTCGAACCCACTACCTTCAGCACACTCCCCAAGCCAAATGTAAAGTCCAACACGCTGACCTCTAGGCCATCGGGACAACCCCAAAAAGATTGACCAAGGACCCAGGGTGATGTTATAGCAGGTGTGGTTCGTACATTGACACGGTAGGGCACTTCCACAGACCTACAATTTATGAAATACACCCCACATATAATTTCGAAGTTGGAGCAATGGCCCACAGCACTTCGAAACCAATAGAGTATTATCAAGTGCAAAATACGACAAATTTATGTCGACCTCTATGGGATTCGAACCCACTACCTTCGGCACACTTCCCTAGCCAAATGTAAAGTCCAACACGCTGACCTCTAGGCCATCGGGAACACCCCAAAAAGGTTGACCAAGGACCCAGGGTCATGTTATAGCAGGTGTGGCTCGTACATTGACACGGTAGGGCACTTCCACAGACCGACAATTTATGAAATACACCTCTAATGTAATTTCGAAGTCGGAGCAATGGCCCACAGCACTTCGAAACCAATAGAGTATTATCAAGTGAAAAATACGATAAATTTATGTCGACCTGTATGGGATTCGAACCCACTACCTTCGGCACACTCGCCTAGCCAAATGTAAAGTCCAACACGCTGACTTCTAGGCCATCGGGACAACCCCAAAAAGGTTGACCAAGGACCCAGGGTGATGTTATAGCAGGTGTGGTTCGTACATTGACACGGTAGGGCACTTCCACAGACCTACAATTTATGAAATACACCCCACATATAATTTCGAAGTCGGAGCAATGGCCCACAGCACTTCGAAACCAATAGAGTATTATCAAGTGCAAAATACGATAAATTTATGTCGACCTCTATGGGATTCGAACCCACTACCTTCGGCACACTTCCCTAGCCAAATGTAAAGTCCAACACGCTGACCTCTAGGCCATCGGGAACACCCGAAAAAGGTTGACCAAGGACCCAGGGTGATGTTATAGCAGGTGTGGCTCGTACATTGACACGGTAGGGCACTTCCACAGACCGACAATTTATGAAATACACCTCTAATGTAATTTCGAAGTCGGAGCAATGGCCCACAGCACTTCGAAACCAATAGAGTATTATCAAGTGAAAAATACGATAAATTTATGTAGACCTGTATGGGATTCGAACCCACTACCTTCGGCACACTCGCCTAGCCAAATGTAAAGTCCAACACGCTGACCTCTAGGCCATCGGGACAACCCCAAAAAGGTTGACCAAGGACCCATGGTGATGTTATAGCAGGTGTGGCTCGTACATTGACACGGTAGGGCACTTCCACAGACCGACAATTTATGAAATACACCTCTAATATAATTTGAAGTCGGAGCAATGGCCCACAGCACTTCGAAACCAATAGAGTATTATCAAGTGCAAAATACGATAAATTTATGTCGACCTGTATGGGATTCGAACCCACTACCTTCGGCACACTCACCTAGCCAAATGTAAAGTCCAACACGCTGACCTCTAGGCCATCGGGACAACCCCAAAAAGGTTGACCAAGGACCCATGGTGATGTTATAGCAGGTGTGGCTCGTACATTGACACGGTAGGGCACTTCCACAGACCGACAATTTATGAAATACACCTCTAATATAATTTGAAGTCGGAGCAATGGCCCACAGCACTTCGAAACCAATAGAGTATTATCAAGTGCAAAATACGATAAATTTATGTCGACCTGTATGGGATTCGAACCCACTACCTTCAGCACACTCCCCTAGCCAAATGTAAAGTCCAACACGCTGATTTCTAGGCCATCGGGACAACCCCAAAAAGGTTGACCAAGGACCCAGGGTGATGTTATAGCAGGTGTGGCTCGTACATTGACACGGTAGGGCACTTCCACAGACCGACAATTTATGAAATACACCCCACATATAATTTCGAAGTCGGAGCAATGGCCCACAGCACTTCGAAACCAATAGAGTATTATCAAGTGAAAAATACAATAAATTTATGTCGACCTGTATGGGATTCGAACCCACTACCTTCGGCACACTCTCCTAGCCAAATGTAAAGTCCAACACGCTGACCTCTAGGCCATCGGGACAACCCCAAAAAGGTTGACCAAGGACCCAGGGTGATGTTATAGCAGGTGTGGCTCGTACATTGACACAGTAGGGCACTTCCACAGACCGACAATTTATGAAATACACCTCTAATATAATTTCGAAGTCGGAGCAATGGCCCACAGCACTTCGAAACCAATAGAGTATTATCAAGTGCAAAATACGATAAATTTATGTCGACCTGTATGGGATTCGAACCCACTACCTTCGGCACACTCGCCTAGCCAAATGTAAAGTCCAACACGCTGACTTCTAGGCCATCGGGACAACCCCAAAAAGGTTGACCAAGGACCCAGGGTGATGTTATAGCAGGTGTGGCTCGTACATTGACACGGTAGGGCACTTCCACAGACCAACAATTTATGAAATACACCTCTAATATAATTTCGAAGTCGGAGCAATGGCCCACAGCACTTCGAAACCAATAGAGTATTATCAAGTGCAAAAAAAGATAAATTTATGTCGACCTGTATGGGATTCGAACCTACTACCTTCGGCACACTCGCCTAGCCAAATGTAAAGTCCAACACGCTGACCTCTAGGCCATCGGGACAACCCCAAAAAGGTTGACCAAGGACCCAGGGTCATGTTATAGCAGGTGTGGCTCGTACATTGACACGGTAGGGCACTTCCACAGACCGACAATTTATGAAATACACCTCTAATGTAATTTTGAAGTCGGAGCAATGGCCCACAGCACTTCGAAACCAATAGAGTATTATCATGTGAAAAATACGATAAATTTATGTCGACCTGTATGGGATTCGAACCCACTACCTTCGGCACACTTGCCTAGCCAAATGTAAAGTCCAACACGCTGACCTCTAAGCCATCGGGACAACCCGAAAAAGGTTGACCAAGGACCCAGGGTGATGTTATAGCAGGTGTGGCTCGTACATTGACACGATAGGGCACTTCCACAGACCGACAATTTATGAAATACACCCCACATATAATTTCGAAGTCGGAGCAATGGCCCACAGCACTTCGAAACCAATAGAGTATTATCAAGTGAAAAATACGATAAATTTATGTCGACCTCTATGGGATTCTAACCCACTACCTTCGGCACACTCTCCTAGCCAAATATAAAGTCCAACACGCTGACCTCTAGGCCATCGGGACAACCCGAAAAAGGTTGACCAAGGACCCAGGGTGATGTTATAGCAGGTGTGGCTCGTACATTGACACGGTAGGGCACTTCCACATACCGAAAATTTATGAAATACACCCCACATATAATTTCGAAGTCGGAGCAATGGCCCACAGCACTTCGAAACCAATAGAGTATTATCAAGTGAAAAATACGATAAATTTATGTCGACCTGTATGGGATTCGAACCCACTACCTTCGGCACACTCGCCTAGCCAAATGTAAAGTCCAACACGCTGACCTATAGGCCATCGGGACAACCCCAAAAAGGTTGACCAAGGACCCAGGGTGATGTTATAGCAGGTGTGGCTCGTACATTGACACGGTAGGGCACTTCCACAGACCGACAATTTATGAAATACACCTCTAATATAATTTCGAAGTCGGAGCAATGGCCCACAGCACTTCGAAACCAATAGAGTATTATCAAGTAAAAAATACGATAAATTTATGTCGACCTGTATGGGATTCGAACCCACTACCTTCAGCACACTCCCCTAGCCAAATGTAAAGTCCAACACGCATACTTCTAGGCCATTGGGACAACCCCAAAAAGGTTGACCAAGGACCCAGGGTGATGTTATAGCAGGTGTGGCTCGTACATTGACACGGTAGGGCACTTCCACAGACCGACAATTTATGAAATACACCTTTAATATAATTTCGAAGTCGGAGCAATGGCCCACAGCACTTCGAAACCAATAGAGTATTATCAAGTGCAAAATACGATAAATTTATGTCGACCTGTATGGGATTCGAACCCACTACCTTCGGCACACTCCCCTAGCCAAATGTAAAGTCCAACACGCTGACCTCTAGGCCATCGGGACAACCCCAAAAAGGTTGACCAAGGACCCAGGGTGATGTTATAGCAGGTGTGGCTCGTACATTGACACGGTAGGGCACTTCCACATACCGACAATTTATGATATAGACCTCTAATATAATTTCGAGGTCGGAGCAATGGCCCACAGCACTTGGAAACCAATAGAGTATTATCAAGTGAAAAATACGATAAATTTATGTCGACCTGTATGGGATTCGAACTCACTACCTTCAGCACACTCCCAGGCCAAATGTAAAGTCCAACACGCTGACTTCTAGGCCATCGGGACAACCCCAAAAAGGTTGACCAAGGACCCAGGGTGATGTTATAGCAGGTGTGGCTCGTACATTGACACGGTAGGGCACTTCCACAGACCGACAATTTATGAAATACACCCCACATATAATTTCGAAGTCGGAGCAATGGCCCACAGCACTTCGAAACCAAAAGAGTATTATCAAGTGAAAAATACGATAAATTTATGTCGACCTGTATGGGACTCGAACCCACTACCTTCGGCACACTCCCCTAGCCAAATGTAAAGTCCAACACGCTGACCTCTATGCCATCAGGACAACTCGAAAAAGGTTGACCAAAGACCCAGGGTGATGTTATAGCAGGTGTGGCTCGTACATTGACACGGTAGGGCACTTCCACAGACCGACAATTTATGAAATACACCTCTAATATAATTTCGAAGTCGGAGCAATGGCCCACAGCACTTCGAAACCAATAGAGTATTATCAAGTGAAAAATACGATAAATTTATGTCGACCTGTATGGGATTCGAACCCACTACCTTCAGCACACTCGCCTAGCCAAATGTAAAGTCCAACACGCTGACCTCTAGGCCATCGGGACAACCCGAAAAAGGTTGACCAAGGACCCAGGGTGATGTTAGAGCAGGTGTGGCTCGTATATTGACACGGTAGGGCACTTCCACAGACCGACAATTTATGAAATACACCCCACATATAATTTCGAAGTCGGAGCAATGGCCCACAGCACTTCGAAACCAATAGAGTATTATCAAGTGAAAAATACGATAAATTTATGTCGACCTGTATGGGATTCGAACCCACTACCTTCGGCACACTCGCCTAGCCAAATGTAAAGTCCAACACGCTGACCTCTAGGCCATCGGGACAACCCCAAAAAGGTTGACCAAGGAAACTGGGTGATGTTATAGCAGGTGTGGCTCGTACATTGACACGGTAGGGCACTTCCACAGACCGACAATTTATGAAATACACCCCACATATAATTTCGAAGTCGGAGCAATGGCCCACAGCACTTCGAAACCAATAGAGTATTATGAAGTGAAAAATACGATAAATTTATGTCGACCTCTATGGGATTCGAACCCACTACCTTCGGCACACTCGCCTAGCCAAATGTAAAGTCCAACACGCTGACCTCTAGGCCATCGGGACAACCCGAAAAAGGTTGACCAAGGACCCAGGGTGATGTTATAGCAGGTGTGGCTCGTACATTGACACGGTAGGGCACTTCCACGGACCGACAATTTATGAAATACACCTCTAATATAATTTCGAAGTCAGAGCAATGGCCCACAGCACTTCGAAACCAATAGAGTATTATCAAGTGAAAAATACGATAAATTTATGTCGACCTGTATGGGATTCGAACCCACTACCTTCGGCACACTCCCCTAGCCAAATGTAAAGTCCAACACGCTGACCTCTAGGCCATCGGGACAACCCCAAAAAGGTTGACCAAGGACCCAGGGTGATGTTATAGCAGGTGTGGCTCGTACATTGACCCGGTAGGGCACTTCCACATACCGACAATTTATGAAATACACCCCACATATAATTTCGAAGTCGGAGCAATGGCCCACAGCACTTCGAAACCAATAGAGCATTATCAAGTGAAAAATACGATAAATTTATGTCGACCTGTATGGGATTCGAACCCACTACCTTCGGCACACTCCCCTAGCCAAATGTAAAGTCCAACACGCTGACCTCTAGGCCATCGGGACAACCCCAAAAAGGTTGACCAAGGACCCAGGGTGATGTTATAGCAGGTGTGGCTCGTACATTGACACGGTAGGGCACTTCCACATACCGACAATTTATGATATAGACCTCTAATATAATTTCGAAGTCGGAGCAATGGCCCACAGCACTTCGAAACCAATAGAGTATTATCAAGTGAAAAATACGATAAATTTATGTCGACCTGTATGGGATTCGAACTCACTACCTTCAGCACACTCCCAGGCCAAATGTAAAGTCCAACACGCTGACTTCTAGGCCATCGGGACAACCCCAAAAAGGTTGACCAAGGACCCAGGGTGATGTTAGAGCAGGTGTGGCTCGTACATTGACACGGTAGGGCACTTCCACAGACCGACAATTTATGAAATACACCCCACATATAATTTCGAAGTCGGAGCAATGGCCCACAGCACTTCGAAACCAATAGAGTATTATCAAGTGCAAAATACGATAAATTTATGTCGACATGTATGGGATTCGAACCCACTACCTTCAGCACACTCCCCTAGCCAAATGTAAAGTCCAACACGCTGACCTCTAGGCCATCGGGACAACCCGAAAAAGGTTGACCAAGGACCCAGGGTGATGTTATAGCAGGTGTGGCTCGTACATTGACACGGTAGGGCACTTCCACAGACCGACAATTTATGAAATACACCCCACATATAATTTCGAAGTCGGAGCAATGGCCCACAGCACTTCGAAACCAAAAGAGTATTATCAAGTGAAAAATACGATAAATTTATGTCGACCTGTATGGGACTCGAACCCACTACCTTCGGCACACTCCCCTAGCCAAATGTAAAGTCCAACACGCTGACCTCTATGCCATCAGGACAACTCGAAAAAGGTTGACCAAAGACCCAGGGTGATGTTATAGCAGGTGTGGCTCGTACATTGACACGGTAGGGCACTTCCACAGACCGACAATTTATGAAATACACCTCTAATATAATTTCGAAGTCGGAGCAATGGCCCACAGCACTTCGAAACCAATAGAGTATTATCAAGTGAAAAATACGATAAATTTATGTCGACCTGTATGGGATTCGAACCCACTACCTTCAGCACACTCGCCTAGCCAAATGTAAAGTCCAACACGCTGACCTCTAGGCCATCGGGACAACCCGAAAAAGGTTGACCAAGGACCCAGGGTGATGTTAGAGCAGGTGTGGCTCGTATATTGACACGGTAGGGCACTTCCACAGACCGACAATTTATGAAATACACCCCACATATAATTTCGAAGTCGGAGCAATGGCCCACAGCACTTCGAAACCAATAGAGTATTATCAAGTGAAAAATACGATAAATTTATGTCGACCTGTATGGGATTCGAACCCACTACCTTCGGCACACTCGCCTAGCCAAATGTAAAGTCCAACACGCTGACCTCTAGGCCATCGGGACAACCCCAAAAAGGTTGACCAAGGAAACTGGGTGATGTTATAGCAGGTGTGGCTCGTACATTGACACGGTAGGGCACTTCCACAGACCGACAATTTATGAAATACACCCCACATATAATTTCGAAGTCGGAGCAATGGCCCACAGCACTTCGAAACCAATAGAGTATTATGAAGTGAAAAATACGATAAATTTATGTCGACCTCTATGGGATTCGAACCCACTACCTTCGGCACACTCGCCTAGCCAAATGTAAAGTCCAACACGCTGACCTCTAGGCCATCGGGACAACCCGAAAAAGGTTGACCAAGGACCCAGGGTGATGTTATAGCAGGTGTGGCTCGTACATTGACACGGTAGGGCACTTCCACGGACCGACAATTTATGAAATACACCTCTAATATAATTTCGAAGTCAGAGCAATGGCCCACAGCACTTCGAAACCAATAGAGTATTATCAAGTGAAAAATACG
This sequence comes from Hermodice carunculata, assembly GCA_964020975.1. Taxonomy (NCBI): domain Eukaryota; kingdom Metazoa; phylum Annelida; class Polychaeta; order Eunicida; family Amphinomidae; genus Hermodice; species Hermodice carunculata. Next base: position 25,746,653 of record OZ026620.1, read on the forward strand.
ATAAATTTATGTCGACCTGTATGGGATTCGAACCCACTACCTTCGGCACATTCGCCTAGCCAAATGTAAAGTCCAACACGCTGACCTCTAGGCCATCGGGACAACCCGAAAAAGGTTGACCAAGGACCCAGGGTGATGTTATAGCAGGTGTGGTTCGTACATTGACACGGTAGGGCACTTCCACAGACCGACAATTTATGAAATACACCCCACATATAATTTCGAAGTCGGAGCAATGGCCCACAGCACTTCGAAACCAATAGAGTATTATCAAGTGAAAAATACGATAAATTTATGTCGACCTGTATGGGATTCGAACCCACTACCTTCGGCACACTCCCCTAGCCAAATGTAAAGTCCAACACGCTGACCACTAGGCCATCGGGACAACCCCAAAAAGGTTGACCAAGGACCCAGGGTGATGTTATAGCAGGTGTGGCTCGTACATTGACACGGTAGGGCACTTCCACAGACCGACAATTTATCAAATACACCCCACATATAATTTCGAAGTCGGAGCAATGGCCCACAGCACTTCGAAACCAATAGAGTATTATCAAGTGCAAAATACGATAAATTTATGTCGACCTGTATGGGATTCGAACCCACTACCTTCGGCACACTCTCCTAGCCAAATGTAAAGTCCAACACGCTGACCTCTAGGCCATCGGGACAACCCCAAAAAGGTTGACCAAGGACCCAGGGTGATGTTATAGCAGGTGTGGCTCGTACATTGACACGGTAGGGCACTTCCACAGACCGACAATTTATGAAATACACCTCTAATATAATTTCGAAGTCGGAGCAATGGCCCACAGCACTTCGAAACCAATAGAGTATTATCAAGTGCAAAATACGATAAATTTATGTCAACCTGTATGGGATTCGAACCCACTACCTTCGGCACACTCGCCTAGCCAAATGTAAAGTCCAACACGCTGACTTCTAGGCCATCGGGACAACCCCAAAAAGGTTGACCAAGGACCCAGGGTGATGTTATAGCAGGTGTGGCTCGTACATTGACACGGTAGGGCACTTCCACAGACCAACAATTTATGAAATACACCTCTAATATAATTTCGAAGTCGGAGCAATGGCCCACAGCACTTCGAAACCAATAGAGTATTATCAAGTGCAAAAAAAGATAAATTTATGTCGACCTGTATGGGATTCGAACCTACTACCTTCGGCACACTCGCCTAGCCAAATGTAAAGTCCAACACGCTGACCTCTAGGCCATCGGGACAACCCCAAAAAGGTTGACCAAGGACCCAGGGTCATGTTATAGCAGGTGTGGCTCGTACATTGACACGGTAGGGCACTTCCACAGACCGACAATTTATGAAATACACCTCTAATGTAATTTTGAAGTCGGAGCAATGGCCCACAGCACTTCGAAACCAATAGAGTATTATCATGTGAAAAATACGATAAATTTATGTCGACCTGTATGGGATTCGAACCCACTACCTTCGGCACACTTGCCTAGCCAAATGTAAAGTCCAACACGCTGACCTCTAAGCCATCGGGACAACCCGAAAAAGGTTGACCAAGGACCCAGGGTGATGTTATAGCAGGTGTGGCTCGTACATTGACACGATAGGGCACTTCCACAGACCGACAATTTATGAAATACACCCCACATATAATTTCGAAGTCGGAGCAATGGCCCACAGCACTTCGAAACCAATAGAGTATTATCAAGTGAAAAATAAGATAAATTTATGTCGACCTCTATGGGATTCTAACCCACTACCTTCGGCACACTCTCCTAGCCAAATGTAAAGTCCAACACGCTGACCTCTAGGCCATCGGGACAACCCGAAAAAGGTTGACCAAGGACCCAGGGTGATGTTATAGCAGGTGTGGCTCGTACATTGACACGGTAGGGCACTTCCACATACCAAAAATTTATGAAATACACCCCACATATAATTTCGAAGTCGGAGCAATGGCCCACAGCACTTCGAAACCAATAGAGTATTATCAAGTGAAAAATACGATAAATTTATGTCGACCTGTATGGGATTCGAACCCACTACCTTCGGCACACTCGCCTAGCCAAATGTAAAGTCCAACACGCTGACCTATAGGCCATCGGGACAACCCCAAAAAGGTTGACCAAGGACCCAGGGTGATGTTATAGCAGGTGTGGCTCGTACATTGACACGGTAGGGCACTTCCACAGACCGACAATTTATGAAATACACCTCTAATATAATTTCGAAGTCGGAGCAATGGCCCACAGCACTTCGAAACCAATAGAGTATTATCAAGTGCAAAATACGATAAATTTATGTCAACCTGTATGGGATTCGAACCCACTACCTTCGGCACACTCGCCTAGCCAAATGTAAAGTCCAACACGCTGACTTCTAGGCCATCGGGACAACCCCAAAAAGGTTGACCAAGGACCCAGGGTGATGTTATAGCAGGTGTGGCTCGTACATTGACACGGTAGGGCACTTCCACAGACCAACAATTTATGAAATACACCTCTAATATAATTTCGAAGTCGGAGCAATGGCCCACAGCACTTCGAAACCAATAGAGTATTATCAAGTGCAAAAAAAGATAAATTTATGTCGACCTGTATGGGATTCGAACCTACTACCTTCGGCACACTCGCCTAGCCAAATGTAAAGTCCAACACGCTGACCTCTAGGCCATCGGGACAACCCCAAAAAGGTTGACCAAGGACCCAGGGTCATGTTATAGCAGGTGTGGCTCGTACATTGACATGGTAGGGCACTTCCACAGACCGACAATTTATGAAATACACCTCTAATGTAATTTTGAAGTCGGAGCAATGGCCCACAGCACTTCGAAACCAATAGAGTATTATCATGTGAAAAATACGATAAATTTATGTCGACCTGTATGGGATTCGAACCCACTACCTTCGGCACACTTGCCTAGCCAAATGTAAAGTCCAACACGCTGACCTCTAAGCCATCGGGACAACCCGAAAAAGGTTGACCAAGGACCCAGGGTGATGTTAGAGCAGGTGTGGCTCGTACATTGACACGATAGGGCACTTCCACAGACCGACAATTTATGAAATACACCCCACATATAATTTCGAAGTCGGAGCAATGGCCCACAGCACTTCGAAACCAATAGAGTACTATCAAGTGAAAAATAAGATAAATTTATGTCGACCTCTATGGGATTCTAACCCACTACCTTCGGCACACTCTCCTAGCCAAATGTAAAGTCCAACACGCTGACCTCTAGGCCATCGGGACAACCCGAAAAAGGTTGACCAAGGACCCAGGGTGATGTTATAGCAGGTGTGGCTCGTACATTGACACGGTAGGGCACTTCCACATACCGAAAATTTATGAAATACACCCCACATATAATTTCGAAGTCGGAGCAATGGCCCACAGCACTTCGAAACCAATAGAGTATTATCAAGTGAAAAATACGATAAATTTATGTCGACCTGTATGGGATTCGAACCCACTACCTTCGGCACACTCGCCTAGCCAAATGTAAAGTCCAACACGCTGACCTATAGGCCATCGGGACAACCCCAAAAAGGTTGACCAAGGACCCAGGGTGATGTTATAGCAGGTGTGGCTCGTACATTGACACGGTAGGGCACTTCCACAGACCGACAATTTATGAAATACACCTCTAATATAATTTCGAAGTCGGAGCAATGGCCCACAGCACTTCGAAACCAATAGAGTATTATCAAGTAAAAAATATGATAAATTTATGTCGACCTGTATGGGATTCGAACCCACTACCTTCAGCACACTCCCCTAGCCAAATGTAAAGTCCAACACGCATACTTCTAGGCCATCGGGACAACCCCAAAAAGGTTGACCAAGGACCCAGGGTGATGTTATAGCAGGTGTGGCTCGTACATTGACACGGTAGGGCACTTCCACAGACCGACAATTTATGAAATACACCTTTAATATAATTTCGAAGTCGGAGCAATGGCCCACAGCACTTCGAAACCAATAGAGTATTATCAAGTGCAAAATACGATAAATTTATGTCGACCTGTATGGGATTCGAACCCACTACCTTCAGCACACTCCCCTAGCCAAATGTAAAGTCCAACACGCTGACCTCTAGGCCATCGGGACAACCCCAAAAAGGTTGACCAAGGACCCAGGGTGATGTTATAGCAGGTGTGGCTCGTACATTGACCCGGTAGGGCACTTCCACATACCGACAATTTATGAAATACACCTCTAATATAATTTCGAAGTCGGAGCAATGGCCCACAGCACTTCGAAACCAATAGAGCATTATCAAGTGAAAAATACGATAAATTTATGTCGACCTGTATGGGATTCGAACCCACTACCTTCGGCACACTCCCCTAGCCAAATGTAAAGTCCAACACGCTGACCTCTAGGCCATCGGGACAACCCCAAAAAGGTTGACCAAGGACCCAGGGTGATGTTATAGTAGGTGTGGCTCGTACATTGACCCGGTCTGGCACTTCCACATACCGACAATTTATGATATAGACCTCTAATATAATTTCGAAGTCGGAGCAATGGCCCACAGCACTTCGAAACCAATAGAGTATTATCAAGTGAAAAATACGATAAATTTATGTCGACCTGTATGGGATTCGAACTCACTACCTTCAGCACACTCCCAGGCCAAATGTAAAGTCCAACACGCTGACTTCTAGGCCATCGGGACAACCCCAAAAAGGTTGACCAAGGACCCAGGGTGATGTTAGAGCAGGTGTGGCTCGTACATTGACACGGTAGGGCACTTCCACAGACCGACAATTTATGAAATACACCCCACATATAATTTCGAAGTCGGAGCAATGGCCCACAGCACTTCGAAACCAATAGAGTATTATCAAGTGCAAAATACGATAAATTTATGTCGACCTGTATGGGATTCGAACCCACTACCTTCAGCACACTCCCCTAGCCAAATGTAAAGTCCAACACGCTGACCTCTAGGCCATCGGGACAACCCGAAAAAGGTTGACCAAGGACCCAGGGTGATGTTATAGCAGGTGTGGCTCGTACATTGACACGGTAGGGCACTTCCACAGACCGACAATTTATGAAATACACCCCACATATAATTTCGAAGTCGGAGCAATGGCCCACAGCACTTCGAAACCAAAAGAGTATTATCAAGTGAAAAATACGATAAATTTATGTCGACCTGTATGGGACTCGAACCCACTACCTTCGGCACACTCCCCTAGCCAAATGTAAAGTCCAACACGCTGACCTCTATGCCATCAGGACAACTCGAAAAAGGTTGACCAAAGACCCAGGGTGATGTAATAGCAGGTGTGGCTCGTACATTGACACGGTAGGGCACTTCCACAGACCGACAATTTATGAAATACACCTCTAATATAATTTCGAAGTCGGAGGAATGGCCCACAGCACTTCGAAACCAATAGAGTATTATCAAGTGAAAAATACGATAAATTTATGTCGACCTGTATGGGATTCGAACCCACTACCTTCAGCACACTCGCCTAGCCAAATGTAAAGTCCAACACGCTGACCTCTAGGCCATCGGGACAACCCGAAAAAGGTTGACCAAGGACCCAGGGTGATGTTAGAGCAGGTGTGGCTCGTATATTGACACGGTAGGGCACTTCCACAGACCGACAATTTATGAAATACACCCCACATATAATTTCGAAGTCGGAGCAATGGCCCACAGCACTTCGAAACCAATAGAGTATTATCAAGTGAAAAATACGATAAATTTATGTCGACCTGTATGGGATTCGAACCCACTACCTTCGGCACACTCGCCTAGCCAAATGTAAAGTCCAACACGCTGACCTCTAGGCCATCGGGACAACCCCAAAAAGGTTGACCAAGGAAACTGGGTGATGTTATAGCAGGTGTGGCTCGTACATTGACACGGTAGGGCACTTCCACAGACCGACAATTTATGAAATACACCCCACATATAATTTCGAAGTCGGAGCAATGGCCCACAGCACTTCGAAACCAATAGAGTATTATGAAGTGAAAAATACGATAAATTTATGTCGACCTCTATGGGATTCGAACCCACTACCTTCGGCACACTCGCCTAGCCAAATGTAAAGTCCAACACGCTGACCTCTAGGCCATCGGGACAACCCGAAAAAGGTTGACCAAGGACCCAGGGTGATGTTATAGCAGGTGTGGCTCGTACATTGACACGGTAGGGCACTTCCACGGACCGACAATTTATGAAATACACCTCTAATATAATTTCGAAGTCAGAGCAATGGCCCACAGCACTTCGAAACCAATAGAGTATTATCAAGTGAAAAATACGATAAATTTATGTCGACCTGTATGGGATTCGAACCCACTACCTTCGGCACATTCGCCTAGCCAAATGTAAAGTCCAACACGCTGACCTCTAGGCCATCGGGACAACCCGAAAAAGGTTGACCAAGGACCCAGGGTGATGTTATAGCAGGTTTGGTTCGTACATTGACACGGTAGGGCACTTCCACAGACCGACAATTTATGAAATACACCCCACATATAATTTCGAAGTCGGAGCAATGGCCCACAGCACTTCGAAACCAATAGAGTATTATCAAGTGAAAAATACGATAAATTTATGTCGACCTGTATGGGATTCGAACCCACTACCTTCGGCACACTCCCCTAGCCAAATGTAAAGTCCAACACGCTGACCACTAGGCCATCGGGACAACCCCAAAAAGGTTGACCAAGGACCCAGGGTGATGTTATAGCAGGTGTGGCTCGTACATTGACACGGTAGGGCACTTCCACAGACCAACAATTTATGAAATACACCTCTAATATAATTTCGAAGTCGGAGGAATGGCCCACAGCACTTCGAAACCAATAGAGTATTATCAAGTGCAAAATACGATAAATTTATGTCGACCTGTATGGGATTCGAACCCACTACCTTCAGCACACTCCCCTAGCCAAATGTAAAGTCCAACACGCTGACCTCTAGGCCATCGGGACAACCCCAAAAAGGTTGACCAAGGACCCAGGGTGATGTTATAGCAGGTGTGGTTCGTACATTGACACGGTAGGGCACTTCCACAGACCTACAATTTATGAAATACACCCCACATATAATTTCGAAGTCGGAGCAATGGCCCACAGCACTTGGAAACCAATAGAGTATTATCAAGTGAAAAATACGATAAATTTATGTCGATCTCTATGGGATTCGAACCCACTACCTTCGGCACACTTCCCTAGCCAAATGTAAAGTCCGACACGCTGACCTCTAGGCCATCGGGACAACCCGAAAAAGGTTGACCAAGGACCCAGGGTGATGTTATAGCAGGTGTGGCTCGTACATTGACACGGTAGGGCACTTCCACAGACCGACAATTTATGAAATACACCTCTAATATAATTTCGAAGTCGGAGCAATGGCCCACAGCACTTCGAAACCAATAGAGTATTATCAAGTGAAAAATACGATAAATTTATGTCGACCTCTATGGGATTCTAACCCACTACCTTCGGCACACTCCCCTAGCCAAATGTAAAGTCCAACACGCTGACCTCTAGGCCATCGGGACAACCCGAAAAAGGTTGACCAAGGACCCAGGGTGATGTTATAGTAGGTGTGGCTCGTACATTGACCCGGTAGGGCACTTCCACAGACCGACAATTTATGAAATACATCTCTAATATAATTTCGAAGTCGGAGCAATGGCCCACAGCACTTCGACACCAATAGAGTATTATCAAGTGAAAAATATGATAAATTTATGTCGACCTGTATGGGATTCGAACCCACTACCTTCGGCACACTCCCCTAGCCAAATGTAAAGTCCAACACGCTGACCTCTAGGCCATCGGGACAACCCGAAAAAGGTTGACCAAGGACCCAGGGTGATGTTATAGCAGGTGTGGCTCGTACATTGACACGGTAGGGCACTTCCACAGACCGACAATATATGAAATACACCTCTAATATAATTTCGAAGTCGGAGCAATGGCCCACAGCACTTCGAAACCAATAGAGTATTATCAAGTGAAAAATATGATAAATTTATGTCGACCTGTATGGGATTCGAACGTCGTTGGTCGAGTGTCGTGGACACTCGACCAACGACGGATCCTCACAATAGCTCAGCTGACTGACAGGTTAGTTGAGCTAAAAATGAAACAACAGAGTAAGCCTTTATGTTTTTAAATTCATAAAAATGAGAACAAGTCAGTCACGATGAATAATTTTTATTACACTGAGAAAATGAAGAGATTATTTATCCTTGAACAAGAGGGTTGACACACTTTTTCATGCCTGCAGTGTTAATGTGTAGCCCACCGGAGTTCGTTACGTTTAATAAGTTATGCATGGAGGGCGGGTCAACTGTGGCCCTCAGACTGACGCCCACAGTCGACCCGCCCTCCATGCAGAACTTATTAAACGTCACGAGAACCTGCGATGTAGCCCCCATGACGAGTCGGCGCTGTTCGTCATGTCCCCAAGAGGGCCTTTCTTTGATAAGGTCCGGCTTTTCAGCAGTGAGACCTTGCACCCAGTTGTGCTCTCACGTGTGTACTGTAAGGAGTGCATTGTTTTAAATGTGCGTTATTCTATTTGCATCGAGGGACAGATTCCAAAGAAGCTCCGTGGGTTGTGCTTCTAGTTCTATTTAGGGGCCGTATCACATTTATCACTCGTCCTGGATGCAAAACTTTACATTTGAGACAAACGCAGATGCAGCAGCTAATTGGTTCATCCCAAAACCTGCAGGACGCAGCGGGAAGAACGCAGACGATATCATAGCCTACCATGGCAGTGGAACGCAGGCCAGCACACCTGCAGAGACGAACGGAGGCTGACTTTCTAAGGGACGAACCATGCACTGTTCAAAGACCAGTTATTAATAGTACAGGCCCCATCTGCGGTACCTGAGTGACCTGCTTTGTTTGAAACGAACCTAGGAGCAAGCGCTGAGCACATTGATGCGGGCTTTGAATACATGCCTCACTTCCTCCACACTATATATTTTTTGATGAAGTTACAGCTTAAGTTTGGCCCTTCCTGTCAGTAAGGGATTTTTTTTCCAGAGGGCATATCCAAAAGATGCCCCGCCCTCACCCCCGTGTGTTGTTATTATTTTCATTCATCAGTATTGCAGACTTCAGTTTTTTTAAACCATTTGTAACACATTTTCCAAGAACACAATGTCGCAAAACAATCGTGATTGAATTAAATTAACTCCTCGTTTAAACCTACTGTATTCCCAGCCCTCATTTCATGTTGCCGATTTAATTCACGAGATTATGTATGTATGTATGTATGTATGTATGTATGTATGTATGTATGTATGTATGTATATATATATATATGCATACACAGACACAGTACCAAATGAAAGTCATTTATTAACACCTCCGTGCGAGACTCTTGCGCTGCCCAAGACAGCAGCGGCAACGGATCGAGCACTTACAGCACCCGCACCTGCTCGGACTTCGGCAAGTTACCGTGCGGACATGCTGCGTCTTTATTTTGGGATCCAGGATCTAACAAGTCCAAGTGACGGATCGGGTCAACTGTGTGTGCCGTGTAACTTTCAAAACATACACACACACACACACACACAAATTACAGAACTCAAGTGGACTTCATCAGAAATACTATAGTCCCGGGTTAAGATTTTATTGCCAATGAAATAACAGGCAGCCTACAATGTAACACAGCTGTTTCACTGGCCTGAGACTGCTTGTAGACCTGCGGCATAGAGGGCACTTCGGGGGCCATACCCCAACCCGTGGTATAACACGTTACAACCTATGTTTTCTTTTTGGTGTGTATGTCCTCTTCATGAAAAAATAGGTTGTGGAATCTGGAAGCATTTTATTATATATATTTCTGCCCGTTTCCATGACAACCTATGCCATTTCTGAGACAACTCAAATTTGTCCTTAAAAATAATAAGCCACCCTAGACACTGCCTCAAAGCAATCCCTTATAGTCAAGCTCTTCGTCTGAGGAGCATTTGTTCTGATGAACAAGACTTTGTCACACAAACCAATATTTTATTGGATAATTTTCTCAAATGCGGATACCCTAATCACATTGTTGTATCAGCTATAGCCAAACCCAGTCAACCAGATCGCGCTTCTCTGTTTACATACAACGTCACCAGAGATAAAGACCGTACCATTAACTTTATCACAAACATGAACCCTTCCTCTCCTATTTCCATTAAAAAAATATCAAGAAACTGGAATATTTTAAGTCGAAACGAAGAAACTTTGCACATCCATTCTTCACAACCACAGCTAACCGTTCGGAGGGCCAAAAATATTAGAAGATTTCTAGTTCTTAATGATTCCACCAAACCCAGTATTATACCAGGCTGTTCTCCGTGCCAGACCCCGTGTTCTACTTGTATGTTCATGAAAACTACTAACACCTTTAGGTCAAAGGTCACCAAAATTACTTATCATATTACCCAAAGGATTACGTGCCAATCCTTATATATCATACATCTCATAGAGTGTTTTCTTTGTGGTATACAATATGTTGGTCAATCATCACAAACTCTAAACAAACGTATACAGCAACATAGATCTGACATTTCTCTCAATAAGGAGACCACAGTAGCTCAACACTTTTATTGTCCCAATCATAACGTTAATCATTTAAACGTCACAGGCATTCAGGTTGTTACGAACAACAACACGTCATTACGTTTAGCCACTGAAATCACTTGGATACAAGAACTTAACACTGTTTTACCATTAGGCCTCAACATCAGAGAATAGTTCCTTCCCATCATCATGCTACATTCATGCATTATATGCGGGAAATCATACAGCTCTGCTTGGTCCCTCAGAAGACATCTCAGGACCCACGACCTAGAGAGACCTAGGCTCACTTGCCCCATATGCCTTAGCAAATTTGGCCGCACAGACAACTTCAAACGGCATGCAGACAAAAAGCATCCCGGGACCAAAATCACTCCCGTATCGTTCAACCCCAGGGTTATAGCCACCAAACCCACGACGAAACGTCCATGGGAAGCCTCTGGCAAAAAACGGCACATTATATCTGTCAAGAAATCTAAGGAAGCTACTTTCCGTATCATCGCGGGTATCAACTCCGCCAGAACCCAGATGGGACTGAGAAAATCTATTAATGACGGCTGTGCAAAGGTCCAGCAATTATCTAAAGATATCACTCCTTTTCAAATATCCAGACTATCGAACAGCGACACAGATGAGGGGACCTATGACTCCAAAATCCGCTGCTTTACCCCCTGCCAAGACGAATACTGGTATCCATCCAGCTCGGACCCGGCCACGCAGATACTAGAAATCGACCAACGAATTCAAGAAACTATCACCACAATTGCATGGCTTATTTCTTCCCACAAAACCCCTTCTATCCTGTACACAGACTTGCAATTGTCCAGTGATGGCAGTGACTCTAATTAACAGTACCTGGTCACTTTTATTATCACTATTCAATATCTCTCCTTTCACTTTCAATTCCGCTGTTTACTTCCGGGTTTATTTTTGCCGCATACACAGAGACCTCTAGCGGGGATCAAAAACACTTCTAAATACGTCACAATCAGAAAAGTTTTGCACCTCAATTTTCATATAAAGGCTACCAATAAAGTACATATAGGAGCCTCCTTTCCCCTGAAGAAGGACAAGGATGTCCGAAACTAGTAGGGGGAGGCTCCTCTTTATACATATGGACTGGTTGTTTACTTTCTTTTCCTCCTCTTTTGTTGGTTTGTCATGTTTGATTTAATTTGTTATATTGCGCCTACAAACCCCTGCATCGTCAGTCGATCCAAAAGAGGAAGAAGTCACCCGTTAGTGTTGGCAGATCTTTTATAATATTTTTAGCCAAAACTCGTTCCTGTTCTGCCCCTGCATCCCATCGTGGATCCACTAATGACTATTTGATGGCCAAGGCCACCACGCATAGGGCATTGACATTCCTCGTGTTACACCACGTGACCAGCATACGTAGCCCCTCCACGACGTTATCATTTACCGTTGCTCCTCTTTTCTGATATTACTAGATATTCATTATTAGACCCCGCTACTTTCACCATGATCCGGAATAACCAAAAACCCTATGAGGAACCACCTCATGATGTGGGAGTATTCTGCCTGTACTGTTCCCGCCATTTTTGGAAAGAAGACGACGTCAATCGACACAGCACTATAGAACACCCAGATGAACTTCCCTCCTTTTTTGTTATCATGAATGACTGGGAGCACTGGGAGCTGCGACCTTTAGATGACCCAAGATGGGCTGAAGAATAATTTATTAGGATGTGACACCTCTATTTTGTTATTACCATAACCTTTGAAAACTTTAGTCTAGGACCTCACCTCGACTTTTTTCACATTTTTAAACTTTTACCTATACATTCATGAAGAGGGGAGCCTCAGACGAATTATCTCAAGAAATCTTTAAAACCATTAGTAACCCAGGTTCTCTACGCCAGCCAACCGACACCATGGACCCCCCTCCGAGAATCAACCTCCCGGCTAGGATAAGTGACATCAACATGCCTAAGTATAGAATCCTGCAGAAACTAACACTTGGCCTCGCCAGATCCAACCACCATCACAGATTCCTCACTGAATGCCTAGAACAAGGAACGGTCCCGAGAGGCCTAACCATTAATATAGACCCAGCTTTACCACATCTAGACTCGAACTTTTTATTACAATGGCACCTCATAATTGAAGAGACCCATAAGAAAATTATAACTAGCCTTATAGAATACTGGGCTACTCATCGTACTTTTTTGGACTCGGAAATACAAAAAGCCTATTCTCTATTCTCGGAGGACACCTCTGAAACAGAATTAGACCTCATTAAATCCAATCTCGCCAAACAAAAGGCCGCTGAAGAACTTAGATTACGACAAAGAAGGAACAAGAAATGGGAAGGAGGTTCACCTCAAAATACAAATGGCAAAAAAGGCGCTCTCGCCAGGCGAAGACTGGATCAACAAAGATCTTCAACTTTTCTCGGCACCAATTAACTGAAGACGAAAATAATGTGCTATCTAAAGGGCTTGGCTACTGTCCCACCCCCTCCATTATCACTAGACAAGACATCCTAATAGATACATACTGTTTCACCAGAAAATTACGTCTTCTACACTTTTTTTAGATACAAGGGTACCTCCAATCCAGACATGGTGGACTCAAGTCAATCTCTACAACATGTATCCAATTCACCCTTCAATCCGCGTAAAAATCTATGTAGTCATCTGGACATATACATTGTGGCACTTGAAAGCGATCTATCAAACTCACTGCCACTAAAAAGGTCACGTAAAACACCGATATCCAACTTCACTAAAGCAGAATTCCGAGCTTTACAGAACCTACAACAAAATAAAGACATCATGATAAGAACAGCTGACAAAGGAGGAGCCATAGTGATCTTAGACACTTCCGATTATGTCACCGAAGGGTTAAGACAATTATCAGACACTTCCACTTGCAAATTAGTTAGTAAGGACCTAACTAATTCATTCCGTAATTCTATTAACAACTTTATTGGAGACATGCACCGTAAAGGCCACTTAACTCCTCAAGAAAAATCCTCACTACTCACTAATCACCCACGTACACCTCTACTATATCTACTTCCGAAACTACACAAGGTTAACAGACCAGGAAGACACATTGTCTCAGCTGTCTCCGGACCTACAGAAAAAATCTGTGCTTTCGTAGATATACATCTTAAACCTCTAGTTATCCTCATTCCTTCATACATTAAGGATACTACAGACTTTCTAATCAAACTCTCCAACATCGTATTTTCTCCAGAAGACATACTAGCCACCATAGATGTCAAGTCGTTATACACTAACATCCCACACAGACAAGGCATCGAAGCTGCTAAGTCAGCCCTCAACTCTCGTCAAAACCAACAACCGCATACTTGGCTTCTCTTAAAATTTATTCATTTGGTCTTGACTCATAATTGTTTTAGGTTCCACGATAAATTTTATCTTCAGGTCGCAGGCACGGCCATGGGCACAAAAATGGCCCCTAATTATGCGAATTTATTCATGGCTAAGTTAGAACAAGATTTACTTCATAACGCGCCTCTAAAACCAAAAGTCTGGTTAAGGTTCATAGACGATATTTTCACTGTATGGCCACAGGGTGAGAATACCCTTCAAACTTTTCTGAATTATCTTAATGATGCCCATGACACCATCCAATTTACTTCTGAATATTCACGCTCTGAAATTAATTTCCTGGATGTAAAGATCACTCTACACAACGGTAAAGTACAAACAAGCACATATAGGAAACCTACTGATAGTCAAACATATATTAGGTATGAATCTTGCCACCCTAGACACTGCCTCAACGCCATCCCTTATAGTCAAGCTCTTCGTCTCAGGAGAATTTGTTCTGATGAACTAGACTTTGTCACACAAACCACTATTTTATTGGATAATTTTTCTCAAATGCGGATACCCTAATCACATTGTTGTATCAGCTATAGCCAAAGCCAGTCAACTAGATCGCGCTTCTCTGCTTACATACAACGTCACCAGAGATAAAGACAGTACCATTAACTTTATCACAAACATGAACCCTTCCTCTCCTATTTCCATTAAAAAAATATCAAGAAACTGGGATATTTTAAGTCAAAACGAAGAAACTTTGCACATCCATTCTTCACAACCACAGCTAACCTTTCGGAGGGCCAAAAATATTAGAGGATTTCTAGTTCTAAATGATTCCACCAAACCGAGTATTATACCAGGCTGTTCTCCGTGCCAGACCCGGTGTTCTACTTGTAAGTTCATGAAAACTACTAACACCTTTAGGTCAAAGGTCACCAAAATTACTTATCATATTACCCAAAGGATTACGTGCCAATCCTTTAATATCATACATCTCATAGAGTGTTCTCTTTGTGGTATATAATATGTTGGTCAATCATCACAAACTCTAAACAAACGTATACAGCAACATAGATCTGACATTTCTCTCAATAAGGAGACCACAGTAGCTCAACACTTTAATTGTCCCAATCATAACGTTAATCATTAAAACGTCACAGGCATTCAGGTTGTTACGAACAACACGTCATTACGTTTAGCCACTGAAATCACTTGGATACAAGAACTTAACACTGTTTTGCCATCAGAGAATAGTTCCTTCCCATCATCATGCTACATTCATGCATTATATGCGGGAAATCATACAGCTCTGCTTGGTCCCTCAGAAGACATCTCAGGACCCACGATCTAGAGAGACCTAGGCTCACTTGCCCCATATGCCTTAGCAAATTTGGCCGCACAGACAACTTCAAACGGCATGCAGACAAAAAGCATCCCGGGACCAAAATCACTCCCGTATCGTTCAACCCAAGGGTTATAGCCACCAAACCCACGACGAAACGTCCATGGGAAGCCTCTGGCAAAAAACGGCACATTATATCTGTCAAGAAAACTAAGGAAGCCACTTTCCGTATCATCGCGGATATCAACTCCGCCAGAACCCAGATGGGACTGAGAAAATCTATTAATGACGGCTGTGCAAAGGTCCAGCAATTATCTAAAGATATCACTCCTTTTCAAATATCCTGACTATCAGACAGCGACACAGATGAGGGGACCTATGACTCCAAAATTCGCTGCTCTACCCCCTGCCAAGACGAATACTGGTATCCATCCAGGTCGGACCCGGCCACGCAGATACTAGAAATCGACCAACGAACTCAAGAAACTATCGCCACAATTGCATGGCTTATTTCTTCCCACAAAACCCCTTCTATCCTGTACACAGACTTGCAATTGTCCAGTGATGGCAGTGACTCTAATTAACAGTACCTTGTCACTTTTATTATCACTATTCAATATCTCTCCTTTCACTTTCAATTCCGCTGTTTACTTCCGGGTTTATTTTTGCCGCATACACAGAGACCTCTAGCGGGGATCAAAAACACTTCTAAATACGTCACAATCAGAAAAGTTTTGCACCTCAATTTTAATATAAGGGCTACCAATCAAGTACATATAGGAGCCTCCTTTCCCCTGAAGAAGGACAAGGATGTCCGAAACTAGTAGGGGGAGGCTCCTCTTTATACATATGGACTGGTTGTTTACTTTCTTTTCCTCCTCTTTTGTTGGTTTGTCATGTTTGATTTAATTTGTTATGTTGCGCCTACAAACCCCTACATCGTCAGTCGATCCAAAAGAGGAAGAAGTCACCCGTTAGTGTTGGCAGATCTTTTATAATATTTTTAGCCAAAACTCGTTCCTGTTCTGCCCCTGCATCCCATCGTGGATCCACTAATGACTATTTGATGGCCAAGACCACCACGCATAGGGCATTGACATTCCTCGTGTTACACCACGTGACCAGCATACATAGCCCCTCCACGACGTTATCATTTACCGTTGCTCCTCTTTTCTGATATTACTAGATATTCATTATTAGACCCCGCTACTTTCACCATGATCCGGAATAACCAAAAAACCCTATGAGGAACCACCTCATGATGTGGGAGTATTCTGCCTGTACTGTTCCCGCCATTTTTGGAAAGAAGACGACGTCAATCGACACTGCACTATAGAACACCCAGAGGAACTTCCCTCCTTTTTTGTTATCATGAATAACTGGGAGCACTGGGAACTGCGACCTTTAGATAACCTAAGATGGGCTGAAGAATAATTTATTAGGATGTGAAACCTCTATTTTGTTATTAGCAGAACCTTTGAAAACTTTAGTCTAGGACCTCACCTCGACTTTTCACATTTTTAAACCTTTACCTATACATTCATGAAGAGGGGAGCCTCAGACGAATTATCTCAAGAAATCTTTAAAACCATTAGTAACCCAGGTTCTCTACGCCAGCCAACCGACACCATGGACCCCCCTCCGAGAATCAACCTCCCGGCTAGGATAAGTGACATCAACATGCCTAAGTATAGAATCCTGCAGAAACTAACACTTGGCCTCGCCAGATCCAACCACCATCACAGATTCCTCACTGAATGCCTAGAACAAGGAACGGTCCCGAGAGGCCTTACCATTAATATAGACCCAGCTTTACCACATCTAGACTCGAACTTTTTATTACAATGGCACCTCATAATTGAAGAGACCCATAAGAAAATTATAACTAGCCTTATGGAATACTGGGCTACTCATCGTACTTTTTTGGACTCGGAAATACAAAAAGCCTATTCTCTATTCTCGGAGGACACCTCTGAAACAGAATTAGACCTCATTAAATCCAATCTCGCCAAACAAAAGGCCGCTGAAGAACTTAGATTACGACAAAGAAGGAACAAGAAATGGGAAGGAGGTTCACCTCAAAATACAAATGGCAAAAAAGGCGCTGTCGCCAGGTGAAGACTGGATCAACAAAGATCTTCAACTTTTCTCGGCACCAATTAACTGAAGACGAAAATAATGTGCTATCTAAAGGGCTTGGCTACTGTCCCACCCCCTCCATTATCACTAGACAAGACATCCTAATAGATACATACTGTTTCACCAGAAAATTACGTCTTCTACACCTTTTTTAGATACAAGGGTACCTCCAATCCAGACATGGTGGACTCAAGTCAATCTCTACAACATGTATCCAATTCACCCTTCAATCCGCGTAAAAATCTATGAAGTCATCTGGACATAAACATTGAGGCACTTGAAAGCGATCTATCAAACTCACTGCCACTAAAAAGGTCACGTAAAACACCGATATCCAACTTCACTAAAGCAGAATTCCGAGCTTTACAGAACCTACAACAAAATAAAGACATCATGATAAGACCAGCTGACAAAGGAGGAGCCATTGTGATCTTAGACACTTCCGATTATGTCACCGAAGGGCTAAGACAATTATCAGACACTTCCACTTGCAAATTAGTTAGTAAGGACCTAACTAATTCATTCCGTAATTCTATTAACAACTTTATTGGAGACATGCACCATAAAGGCCACTTAACTCCTCAAGAAAAATCCTCACTACTCACTAATCACCCACGTACACCTCTACTATATCTACTTCCGAAACTACACAAGGTTAACAGACCAGGAAGACCCATTGTCTCAGCTGTCTCCGGACCTACAGAAAAAATCTGTGCTTTCGTAGATATACATCTTAAACCTCTAGTTATCCTCATTCCTTCATACATTAAGGATACTACAGACTTTCTAATCAAACTCTCCAACATCGTATTTTCTCCAGAAGACATACTAGCCACCATAGATGTCAAGTCGTTATACACTAACATCCCACACAGACAAGGCATCGAAGCTGCTAAGTCAGCCCTCAACTCTCGTCAAAACTAACAACCGCATACTTGGCTTCTCTTAAAACTTATTCATTTGGTCTTGACTCATAATTGTTTTAGGTTCCACGATAAATTTTATCTTCAGGTCGCAGGCATGGCCATGGGCACAAAAATGGCCCCTAATTATGCGAATTTATTCATGGCTAAGTTAGAACAAGATTTACTTCATAACGCGCCTCTAAAACCAAAAGTCTGGTTAAGGATCATAGACGATATTTTCACTGTATGGCCACAGGGTGAGAATACCCTTCAAACTTTATTGAATTATCTTAATGATGCCCATGACACCATCCAATTTACTTCTGAATATTCACGCTCTGAAATTAATTTCCTGGATGTAAAGATCACTCTACACAACGGTAAAGTACAAACAAGCATATATAGGAAACCTACTGATAGTCAAACATATATTAGGTATGAATCTTGCCACCCTAGACACTGCCTCAACGCCATCCCTTATAGTCAAGCTCTTCGTCTCAGGAGAATTTGTTCTGATGAACTAGACTTTGTCACACAAACCACTATTTTATTGGATAATTTTTCTCAAATGCGGATACCCTAATCACATTGTTGTATCAGCTATAGCCAAAGCCAGTCAACTAGATCGCGCTTCTCTGCTTACATACAACGTCACCAGAGATAAAGACCGTACCATTAACTTTATCACAAACATGAACCCTTCCTCTCCTATTTCCATTAAAAAAATATCAAGAAACTGGGATATTTTAAGTCAAAACGAAGAAACTTTGCACATCCATTCTTCACAACCACAGCTAACCTTTCGGAGGGCCAAAAATATTAGAGGATTTCTAGTTCTAAATGATTCCACCAAACTGAGTATTATACCAGGCTGTTCTCCGTGCCAGACCCCGTGTTCTACTTGTAAGTTCATGAAAACTACTAACACCTTTAGGTCAAAGGTCACCAAAATTACTTATCATATTACCCAAAGGATTACGTGCCAATCCTTTAATATCATATATCTCACAGAGTGTTCTCTTTGTGGTATACAATATGTTGGTCAATCATCACAAACTCTAAACAAACGTATACAGCAACATAGATCTGACATTTCTCTCAATAAGGAGACCACAGTAGCTCAACACTTTAATTGTCCCAATCATAACGTTAATCATTTAAACGTCACAGGCATTCAGGTTGTTACGAACAACAACACGTCATTACGTTTAGCCATTGAAATCACTTGGATACAAGAACTTAACACTGTTTTACCATCAGAGAATAGTTCCTTCCCATCATCATGCTACATTCATGCATTATATGCGGGAAATCATACAGCTCTGCTTGGTCCCTCAGAAGACATCTCAGGACCCACGACCTAGAGAGACCTAGGCTCACTTGCCCCATATGCCTTAGCAACTTTGGCCGCACGGACAACTTCAAACGGCATGCAGACAAAAAGCATCCCGGGACCAACATCACTCCCGTATCGTTCAACCCCAGGGTTATAGCCACCAAATCCACGATGAAACATCCATGGGAAGCCTCTGGCAAAAAACGGCACATTATATCTGTCAAGAAAACTAAGGAAGCTACTTTCCGTATCATCGCGGATATCAACTCCGCCAGAACCCAGATGGGACTGAGAAAATCTATTAATGACGGCTGTGCAAAGGTCCAGCAATTATCTAAAGATATCACTCCTTTTCAAATATCCAGACTATCGGACAGCGACACAGATGAAGAGACCTATGACTCCTAATTCCGCTGCTTTACCCCCTGCCAAGACGAATACTAGTATCCATCCAGCTCGGACCCGGCCACGCAGATACTAGAAATCGACCAACGAACTCAAGAAACTATCACCACAATTGCATGGCTTATTTCTTCCCACAAAACCCCTTCTATCCTGTACACAGACTTGCAATTGTCCAGTGATGGCAGTGACTCTAATTAACAGTACCTTGTCACTTTTATTATCACTATTCAATATCTCTCCTTTCACTTTCAATTCCGCTGTTTACTTCCGGGTTTATTTTTGCCGCATACACAGAGACCTCTAGCAGGGATCAAAAACACTTCTAAATATGTCACAATCAGAAAAGTTTTGCACCTCAATTTTAATATAAGGGCTACGAATAAAGTACATATAGGAGCCTCCTTTCCCCTGAGGAAGGACAAGGACGTCCAAAACTAGTAGGGGGAGGCTCCTCTTTATACATATGGACTGGTTGTTTACTTTCTTTTCTTCCTCTTTTGTTGGTTTGTCATGTTTGATTTAATTTGTTATATTGCGCCTACAAACCCCTGCATCGTCAGTCAATCCAAAAGAGGAAGAAGTCAACCGTTAGTGTTGGCAGAGCTTTTATAATATTTTTAGCCAAAACTCGTTCCTGTTCTGCCCCTGCATCCCATCGTGGATCCACTAATGACTATTTGATGGCCAAGGCCACCACGCATAGGGCATTGACATTCCTCGTGTTACACAACGTGACCAGCATACGTAGCCTCTCCACGACGTTATCATTTACCGTTGCTCCTCTTTTCTGATATTACTAGATATTCATTATTAGATCCCGCTACTTTCACCATGATCCGGAGTAACCAAGAACCCTATGAGGAACCACCTCATGATGTGGGAGTATTCTGCCTTTACTGTTCCCGCCATTTTTGGAAAGAAGACGACGTCAATCGACACTGCACTATAGAACACCCAGATGAACTTCCCTCCTTTTTTGTTATCATGAATAACTGGGAGCACTGGGAGCTGCGAGAATTAGATGACCCAAGATGGGCTGAAGAATGATTTATTAGGATGTGACACCCCTATTTTGTTATTACCAGAACCTTTGAAAACTTTAGTCTAGGACCTCACCTCGACTTTTTTCACATTTTTAAACCTTTACCTGTACATTCATGAAGAGAGGAGCCTCAGACGAATTATCTCAAGAAATCTTTAAAACCATTAGTAACCCAGGTTCTCTATGCCAGCCAACCGACACCATGGACCCCCCTCCGAGAATCAGCCTCCCGGCTAGGATAAGTGACATCAACATGCCTAAGTATAGAATCCTGCAGAAACTAACACTTGGCCTCGCCAGATCCAACCACCATCACAGATTCCTCACTGAATGCCTAGAACAAGGAACGGTCCCGAGAGGCCTAACAATTAATATAGACCCAGCTTTACCACATCTAGACTCGAACTTTTTATTACAATGGCACCTCATAATTGAAGAGACCCATAAGAAAATTATAACTAGCCTTATGGAATACTGGGCTACTCATCGTACTTTTTTGGACTCAGAAATACAAAAAGCCTATTCTCTATTCTCGGAGGACACCTCTGAAACAGAATTAGACCTCATTAAATCCAATCTCGCCAAACAAAAGGCCGCTGAAGAACTTAGATTACGACAAGGAAGGAACAAGAAATGGGAAGGAGGTTCACCTCAAAATACAAATGGCAAAAAAGGCACTCTCGCCAGGTGAAGACTGGATCAACGAAGATCTTCAACTTTTCTCGGCACCAATTAACTGAAGACGAAAATAATGTGCTATCTAAAGGGCTTGGCTACTGTCCCACCCCTCCATTATCACTAGACAAGACATCCTAATAGATACATACTGTTTCACCAGGAAATTACGTCTTCTACACTTTTTTAGATACAAGTGTACCTCCAATCCAGACATGGTGGACTCAAGTCAATCTCTACAACAAGTATCCAATTCACCCTTCAATCCGCGTAAAAATCTATGTAGTCATCTGGACATATACATTGAGGCACTTGAAAGCGATCTATCAAACTCACTGCCACTAAAAAGGTCACGTAAAACACCGATATCCAACTTCACTAAAGCAGAATTCCGAGCTTTACAGAACCTACAACAAAATAAAGACATCATGATAAGACCAGCTGACAAAGGAGGAGCCATTGTGATCTTAGACACTTCCGATTATGTCACCGAAGGGCTAAGACAATTATCAGACACTTCCACTTGCAAATTAGTTAGTAAGGACCTAACTAATTCATTCCGTAATTCTATTAACAACTTTATTGGAGACATGCACCGTAAAGGCCACTTAACTCCTCAAGAAAAATCCTCACTACTCACTAATCACCCACGTACACTTCTACTATATCTACTTCCGAAACTACACAAGGTTAACAGACCAGGAAGACCCATTGTCTCAGCTGTCTCCGGACCTACAGAAAAAATCTGTGCTTTCGTAGATATACATCTTAAACCTCTAGTTATCCTCATTCCTTCATACATTAAGGATACTACAGACTTTCTAATCAAACTCTCCAACATCGTATTTTCTCCAGAAGACATACTAGCCACCATAGATGTCAAGTCGTTATACACTAACATCCCACACAGACAAGGCATCGAAGCTGCTAAGTCAGCCCTCAACTCTCGTCAAAACCAACAACCGCATACTTGGCTTCTCTTAAAACTTATTCATTTGGTCTTGACTCATAATTGTTTTAGGTTCCACGATAAATTTTATCTTCAGGTCGCAGGCACGGCCATGGGCACAAAAATGGCCCCTAATTATGCGAATTTATTCATGGCTAAGTTAGAACAAGATTTACTTCATAACGCGCCTCTAAAACCAAAAGTCTGGTTAAGGTTCATAGACGATATTTTCACTGTATGGCCACAGGGTGAGAATACCCTTCAAACTTTTCTGAATTATCTTAATGATGCCCATGACACCATCAAATTTACTTCTAAATATTCACGCTCTGAAATTAATTTCCTGGATGTAAAGATCACTCTACACAACGGTAGAGTACAAACAAGCATATATAGGAAACCTACTGATAGTCAAACATATATTAGGTATGAATCTTGCCACCCTAGACACTGCCTCAACGCCATCCCTTATAGTCAAGCTCTTCATCTCAGGAGAATTTGTTCTGATGAACTAGACTTTGTCACACAAACCAATATTTTATTGGATAATTTTTCTCAAATGCGGATACCTTAATCACATTGTTGTATCAGCTATAGCCAAAGCCATTCAACTAGATTGCGCTTCTCTGCTTACATACAACGTCACCAGAGATAAAGACCGTACCATTAACTTTATCACAAACATGAACCCTTCCTCTCCTATTTCCATTAAAAAAATATCAAGAAACTGGGATATTTTAAGTCAAAACGAAGAAACTTTGCACATCCATTCTTCACAACCACAGCTAACCTTTCGGAGGGCCAAAAATATTAGAGGATTTCTAGTTCTAAATGATTCCACCAAACCGAGTATTATACCAGGCTGTTCTCCGTGCCAGACCCCGTGTTCTACTTGTAAGTTCATGAAAACTACTAACACCTTTAGGTCAAAGGTCACCAAAATTACTTATCATATTACCCAAAGGATTACGTGCCAATCCTTTAATATCATATATCTCACAGAGTGTTCTCTTTGTGGTATACAATATGTTGGTCAATCATCACAAACTCTAAACAAACGTATACAGCAACATAGATCTGACATTTCTCTCAATAAGGAGACCACAGTAGCTCAACACTTTAATTGTCCCAATCATAACGTTAATCATTTAAACGTCACAGGCATTCAGGTTGTTACGAACAACAACACGTCATTACGTTTAGCCATTGAAATCACTTGGATACAAGAACTTAACACTGTTTTACCATCAGAGAATAGTTCCTTCCCATCATCATGCTACATTCATGCATTATATGCGGGAAATCATACAGCTCTGCTTGGTCCCTCAGAAGACATCTCAGGACCCACGACCTAGAGAGACCTAGGCTCACTTGCCCCATATGCCTTAGCAACTTTGGCCGCACGGACAACTTCAAACGGCATGCAGACAAAAAGCATCCCGGGACCAACATTACTCCCGTATCGTTCAACCCCAGGGTTATAGCCACCAAACCCACGACGAAACGTCCATGGGAAGCCTCTGGCAAAAAACGGCACATTATATCTGTCAAATAAACTAAGGAAGCCACTTTCTGTATCATCGCGGGTATCAACTCCGCCAGAACCCAGATGGGACTGAGAAAATCTATTAATGACGGCTGTGCAAAGGTCCAGCAATTATCTAAAGATATCACTCCTTTTCAAATATCCAGACTATCGGACAGCAACACAGATGAGGAGACCTATGACTCCTAATTCCGCTGCTTTACCCCCTGCCAAGACGAATACTGGTATCTATCCAGCTCGGACCCGGCCACGCAGATACTAGAAATCGATTGGCTTATTTCTTCCCACAAAACCCCTTCTATCCTGTACACAGACTTGCAATTGTCCAGTGATGGCAGTGACTCTAATTAACAGTACCTTGTCACTTTTATTATCACTATTCAATATCTCTCCTTTCACTTTCAATTCCGCTGTTCACTTCCGGGTTTATTTTTGCCGCATACACAGAGACCTCTAGCGGGGATCAAAAACACTTCTAAATACTTCACAATCAGAAAAGTTTTGCACCTCAATTTTAATATAAGGGCTACGAATAAAGTACATATAGGAGCCTCCTTTCCCCCTGAGGAAGGACAAGGATGTCTGAAACTAATAGGGGGAGGCTCCTCTTTATACATATGGACTGGTTGTTTACTTGCTTTTCCTCCTCTTTTGTTGGTTTGTCATGTTTGATTTAAAAATAATAACTTTGGTGATAATGCGTGTGGAAAGGCTAAATAAACACTAAAATGTGCTCAATTGCTCTAATATAGTCACAAAATACAGAGTTCGTTCAAAGTGCCTAATTATCATATGTTAATTTAAGCAAATATATGAAATTTACATCGAAATTAAGTATTGTGCGATGGATAACATATTATATTTACTAAGATATAGTTTCGTTTATTTAAAAAATGGTAAAATGATTAGGAATAGTACTCATACAAGTTTTATTTATCATGTATATATAAGTATACCATATGCATATCAATTAATATGCTAATATGGCTATCATATGTCATGGTTGCTTAGGGA
Source organism: Hermodice carunculata (assembly GCA_964020975.1). NCBI lineage: Eukaryota > Metazoa > Annelida > Polychaeta > Eunicida > Amphinomidae > Hermodice > Hermodice carunculata. The sequence continues at coordinate 25,771,891 of OZ026620.1, forward strand.
ACCGTCATTACAATTGCCAATACAATTGATAAAATAAAATAGTACATTGTACCATGTATTCACACCTACACGTTATTTACAGTGAACCATCCTATGGATTCCTGCAACATAACTAATGTATCTCTGGCATCAAACTAAAATTCAAAATGCCTTTTAGTAAAGGAAAACAGTATAAGTACATGTACACACTAAATACAGAAAGCCGATCAATGATGGTCAAAGTTTGGAGATTCTACGCCAAGATCCAAGCATCATCATCCTCATCATCACTGTCTGTTTTAGTATCAAAAGTATCATTTGCACACTCATGTCCAAAGCATGCACATAATTCTCTACATTTAGGTCCTGTCTGGAGGCAATGGCACTTTCTTGCAACAGTACACTCAATATAGGTGCAATACAAATGAGTCAGGTTTCGGACTTCCAGTGGGGCTAGCTCATTGGTATACATCAAAGGCTTGAGGTAGCCATCATTAGACCTCTACCAGCCGTTACCATTGGGATCCCACACTTTAGGATTAGGAATGTGACTGTTGTATTGGTGTCTATTTGTCCAAAACCACTTTGTAGTAGTCATTACCCTATTCCGCAGTACGAACTCTTTACTCTCCATAAGCTAACCTGTCCCTGTCTAACCTATATACATATGGAAGGACTTTTGTCCAAATTGCACACGTTCCTCTGTAAAAATTTGACATACGCTGTATTAGCCCAAATAAATTAAAGGGTCTTCGGCGGGTAACTACTCAACATGTTTCGGAGCCTTTTACCCATACATGTCTCTCAGAGTAGTGGCTCCTTGTCTAAGCTAAATATTCAGCAAAGACAACCCACATAATAATGCATAAATATGAACGTGGCAAATGATGAATTAGCTAAATACGTGAAGTTTTGCTTATAAATGCAAACCTTCATTATGAAAGAAAAATACCTGTCAAACAAACTATAATTACCAAATTTGTATAGTACAGGTTCATTTCAGAACACTGTGACTTACCCCTGAACCAATATGTACACTTTCTAGCTTGAGAGCTTATCCTAGTTAAACCATCCGCCAGTGTTTAACTGAAGTGGAAACAAGTTGGGGCATTATATTCAGTCCCAGTAATTGTAAAATAAACAGTCGCAGCTAGAACACCTGTATAAACCAAGGGAAATCCTAACAAGGACTGCAACAATGTACATCCTGCACCAGAAATGTAAAACAAACTCCATGATGACACCTACTCCTCAAACAATTAAGCTCTATTTCATTGCCAACCCGGAGTCAATGTATCAACGTAATGTGTCAGCTCTGTGAAAATATTGTCAATTTTGAGTAATTTTTTAATATTGAGTAAATGTAGATTTAGGCATGTCAGAAAAAAATGAAAGTCATTAGCATTTATGCCAAAAAAATGTTATCAAAACAATCTTTCTTAACAGGATTTTAAGTACAATTAGGCAAACATGTAAGTGTCATAGGCTGCTGCTTGCTGCAGCTAGCCCCCCCCCCCCCCCGTAAACCTGACAGAAAACATGTAAGCCTAAAATGTCTGAAAGTGCATATTAAAACAGAAAGATGCCAAAAGATAAAGTAAAGTAGCAAAACAGACGAGTCTAAAAACTAAATTATCGTGGCCAAACTTTTTATAATATTTGGATATTAACAGCAAAATTATAGGGCAAGTCAGAAAAGAATGAAAGTCATTTGTATTTCAGTCAAGAGAATGCAATGAAAATATAAACCAGATATCAAGTACAATTAGGCAAGCTTGTAACTGTCGTAGGCCGCTACTTGCTACCGATAGCCCCTGGGGGTTTAACCTAACAGAAAACAAGCTAGCCTAAAATGTATGAAAGGTGAACATTAAAACAGAATGATGCCAAAAGATAAAATTAAGTACCAAAACAGGCAAGTCTAAAATCTCTAACATTATTGAAGCCAAACTTTCTGACCATCTCGGGATATTTACAGCAAAATTTGTAGAAATATTTGATCAAAAGTACATCCTTAAATCCCCCTGACTCAAGTTTATTGTAAATAAAAGTTGGTTCTAGATGCATAGTCCTGAAATTTGGAACAAATACGACCAAATCTCAAAATCTGTGAAAAAAAAAACGTATTGTATCCAGTAGTATCCGAAATATTACTGTCCGGGAAAGGATTATTAACTACTTCAGAGTTAAACTCATCTATTTTGTGATAGACTTTAATACAAAATCTGTCATTAGTGACCTGACTATCCAAGTCCAAAAACACATCTCTGAAACCATCTGAATTGTTACCCTCCAAAGGGATATCTTTTGGGTAAATTTCTTTAGCAATTTCACTGAAACTTTGTACATTTACACAAGCAATGTCATCAGTATGTCTTGCGTTGTTTGATAATTTTGTAGCCATTCGAAAGTCCCTTTTCATCAGTTTATCCATATACTTAAATTCAAGCCAGGTTAAATACAAATCTGCCGGTAAAGGAGAGCAGTTGCTACCCATTGGATTGCCTTTTATTTGTTGAAAAACCAATGGTCGGCATTGAACAAAAGTATTATCCAAAAGAAATTTTATAGCATCTATCAAAGTTTCAACAGTGTAAGATTTAACGTTACTTTTTGAATATGTATTGTGTGAACAATATGCTTTTTTGTATATGAATTAACATTAATGTATGGGTTACCATTATGGTTAAACATTTTGCTTACTAATTCTGAAAGTGAACTTTTGACTTCATCTATGGGTAGATTTGTGTGCAGTATAGAAAAATCAAAACATTTGATGTTTTTTTGCTTTTACATCTTTGATTGAAGATACAAAGTTGGAAGAATTGCTAATACTCCAAAAACAATTTACTTCACTGTTTCTAGAAATTGCATTACAGTATTTACGAAAATGATTCCTAATTGCAGTCAAACACAATGTTCCTTCTTTTGATAATTGTTTTGTTGTACATTTTGCAGGACCCGCTATGAATCTAGATTTAAAAGGGTTTTTTTAAAAATGTAATTTGGGCTTCCAGAGTAAAAGTGGAATAGAGGACTCCTCTTCAGAAATTTTGGTATTGAAATTCCTTATCTTTATGTGTATCTATCAAATTATCAATGGATTGTTTGTGTAATTTATATACGTTATTTCCTCTTATGTCTGAAATATTGTTTGTACCAAGTTCTTTTTTTTTTCAAAACATCCAGATAATATTTTTTGCAGATGATTCCAAGATTGTTCCCTGCCTTATCTGTGTTTGTGACTACAAAACTTTCTTGTAGTTCTTTGATTGCTTTTGAAACTTGAGGTTGTTTTAGATTAACCGTGTTGAAATTCTTAATGTGGGATTTGTAGTGATAAATTCTTTTTCTAAAGACTTTTCAAGTTTGATAACCATCCTTCAAATTTCTGAAATTCCATTTTTTTTCTTTCTTTGCCCATTTCATACAGTAGGAATCAAATGCATCACATGTATCCTAAAAAATACTGTCAATGTTCAACTTGGGACTATCCTAAATTTTTTCCCTTTTTTCATAATTTCTTTTAAACTTGAATTTTGTATAATATCCAAATTACCTGCACTAGTAACTTGTTTCGGCGTTAGTGGGTGCGTTTCGGCGTTTCAGGGCAGTTCCCGGCATTACACAGCGTTTGCCAGCGTGAGACGGCGTTATAAACACCGGCAAACGCCAAAATCTAATTAAGCCTTTTGGGGCTCGGCGTTTGCCGGCGTTTGCCGGCGTTTGCCAGCGTTTGACACCCGGCAAACGCTGTGAAACGCCGACTAACGCCGGCTACCGCTGGCAAACGCTCTGTAGTCCTGTCAACTAGCAAACTCAATGGGATACATGTAAAATTTGAATTCAGTTGAACTAATAAATAATAAATTCCATGTATTATATTCACAGGGATTCACGTCTATGCTAGCACAAAGCTATGCATTGCTGACTTGTGCGGTACAAACAATATAAAAATTGCTGTACTGTGTTTAAGTAAAATTGAAAACAGGGTTGTTTGTTTGTCTTTACTTTGCAACCAAGATTGGAGTGACCAAAATATATATATATCAGTGATCATGAGCAAAGTCATTCAATACACATACACCTCAATGGATAAATCATCATCATAATATTAAAGATAATTATGTTGTATTGCCCATGAGTATAAAAAATAAAAGTACATCAATGATTAGTACAAGTACAAGACACAAATTTCCATGGATCCTTCTAATCCCAGTTCAACTGAATTCAAATTTTACATGTATCCCATTGCGTTTGCTAGTTGAGAGGACCACAGAGCGTTTGTCAGCGGTAGCCGGCGTTTCAAAGCGTTTGCCGGCGTTGAAAGGGTGTCAAACGCTGGCAAAAGCCGACTAACGCTAGCAAACGCCGACTCCCAAAGGCTTAATTAGATTTTGGCGTTTGCCAGCGTTAGTCGGCGTTTGCCAGCTTTTGTAACGCCGGCAACTGCTGTTTAACGCCGGCAACCGCCCTGAAACGCCAAAACGCACCCACTAACGCCGTAACAAGTTACTAGTGCTGTAAATACATGTTTGTGGTATGCATCAACAAAATCAGAATATTTACTGTTAGACATACAGTCACAATTTTGATTCGTCGGATATCTTCAAGAGTAATTGAAGCCAGAAATTTCTTGTAATTCATGATACTTTGTCCAGTATTGTTCATATTTATATGAAATGATGGGGGGATCTTTCATTTTGCGCTCTTTTGGGAATCATGTTACGAACAAATTTCAATTTGAAAAGGGACTGAATGTTTAGTGAATCAATAACATTGTTTTTGAAAGGAATGCTGCAAAACATTTGATCTAATTTTTTCTTATTAGAATCTGGTTTCCGAATATTTGTTGTGTAAGCATACACAATTTCATAAAAATTTTGAGGAAATGTGAGTTCTGAATCAGTAAGACCCAAATATTCATTGATTTTTGTTATGTCTCGAAATGAGAGTGCTTTAGGAGCTGTATGTAATTGATCAATGCCATTGTGGCACCAGATGGCACATTGTTATTGTGCCCTTTTCACATGTTGCTCAAATGCATCTTCAGTAGGCTGTAGTTGAGCAGCTGATTGGTCTGTGGTGGAGGCAAGAATATATCGTAACTTGTCCAGAGTACTTTTGTAATAAGTCCCTTTTCCAGTGTTGAGAGCTTTGCTACATAAAACACAGGTATAAGGATTCAGCTTGGCTGGGGGTGGCTTCTTGGATGGCGGTTCCAGGTTCATGATTTTAGGTTCACGCTACAAAATTATCTCACCAGTAAATTTGTATTCAGTATACCCTGGATATATATTACCTTCATCATTTAACATGTACCCCCATATTTTTGTAATTTGGCAACTGCAGCAAACACCATCAACAAATAGAGGTATTTATATTGCCAAAGAGGTGAAAAAGTTTTGCATATAATTACAATATTAATGATGTTAATCAAATAAATTTTTTAAAGCTTCATGCCTGTTGGAAAAGTAAGGTTAGTGCTACCTTTTGATGAAATTTGGAGTGCTTATCTTTAAAATTAAGGCAGATATTAAAAAAATTGGTGAAAAGTAGTCATTTTCCACAAAAACTAGACGTTGCCATGGAAACGGGCATGTAACATACCAAAAAGCGATTTTCGGACTCCACAACCTATTTTTCTATAAAGAGGAGACGTGCGCACATTTTGATATAGGTTGTGTTTTGTTATACCTTAGGTTGGGCTGCACCTATTTTTAGGGCACTTTTGAAGCATTTGCCGCTAGCCTATTGGCGCTACCAATGTACCATGCCATGGTCTTGCCTTGGAAACAGATCGTTTACCTTCAAGTTTGTTCAGACACTTGCCTTACCCTTCATCTCCTCAGCATTAAATGTGATAGGCCTATAACAACAGCAAAAAACATTGCCATGACGAAACATCAACTGCAATTAAGCTAGTGACGACTCAAAATAATGACAGGACAAAAGCTGGTCATACCAAAATGCCCACGTATCAAAATATTGTTATACCAGAAAAGTGACACGTCAAGGTAAGTGACCGGTCACATGACTGACAAACTTCAATGACAAAATGCAACAATGACAGAAAATAAGGCTGACAAATGATCGCAACAGTCAAGCGCCTGGTGGGCCTAACTTGTATACGCATGATGACCACTGCTTGATGATCAACACCAGGGATCGACACATACACACACACATTTCTTGTTTGTGTAATTTGAGATATTACACGAGTTACATGACCAGAGGTAACTGAGCCAGCATCACTCATATTCAAGTCATCTGAGCTGTCAGTATTGCCTTTCTCTTCTCTGCCAACTAATTGTGAATGTAAGAAAACACGGCGATTCAGGAATTTATTCAATATAGGCCTAATGTGTAACTACGTGCCTAAATGATTCCACACCTGACATAGCCATCAAATGGAGGTGAATGAAAAATGTCAGTCAGTTTCAATTTTGCTCACAGGGGCTTTGCAGTTGGCCTCGTGGTGGACCAGAAGAAGAGGGCTGTCACATGTTATTTATTGTTAAATAAACAAGATCTGTTCGTAAAACATAGATGCCCCCCTCCCTCATTACCCTTGTCCTCGCTACCCTATTGATAGTGGTAGATGGGGCACTTGTGACCTTACGAAATTAGTGAAGGTTGATCATACATCAATGTCACATATCTTTATACTTTTACCTAGCCCTTAAAAAATGACTAAAAACATGGGCAATATAAAAGTGATAACTGAAAAATTAGTCATCATTTAGAAACCATATTCAGCTAAGTGGCTTTATGACCTTGGAAATTATGGCAAGGTCACTCATTTTCACTTGACCTTCTTCAGTTATTGTGCAAAAAAAGGAAGTCTACTGTCTGTGTGTGACCCTCAAAACTGGGTCAAGGTCACCCATATACAAACTCAAACTAGCCCTTATAGGCAACCATAAAGCTGTGCAATATAAAAGTGCTACCTCTAAAATGCAAGATATCATGCAGAAACAGTATTCAACCAAATGGCTCTGTGACCTTTGCAATTAGGTCAAGGTCACCCATCTTCAAACCTGACCTAGACCTGAATACGGACAATTATCCAGTGGAATATATAAGTCCTAGTTTAAAAACCTCTTCAGTTATCATGTGGAAACCAAAGTTAACTCAGATACCAACCCATATTCAGTAAAGTGGCTGTGTGACCTTTAAAATGAGGTCAAGGTCATCCATCTTCGTACTTCGCCTAGCCCTAAATATGGACTATTATCCTGTGCAATATAAAAGTCCTAGCTTAAAAACCTCTTCAGTTATTTTGCGGAAACCAAAGTTAACTCAGGTATCACTGTGACCTTGGAAGTTAGGTCAAGGTCACCAATCTTCAAACTTCACCTAGCTTTTGATTAGAATGATACACCTACACAGTATCAAAGTCCTAGCTCAAAAACTTCTTGAGTTATTGTGCGGAAACCAGTCCAACTACAATCTCTTTGTGACCCTGAAAACTGGGTGAAGGTCACCCATCTTCAAAATCAACCTAGCCCTTACAGAGAACCATAAGGCTGTGCAATATAAAAGTTCTGGCTCCAAGGTATAAGTTATCATGCAGAAAGCATGAAGCATGAAACCATATTCAGTAAAGTGGCTCTGTGACCTTTAAAATGAGGTCAAGGTCATTCATCTTCGTACTTTGCCTAGCCCCAAATATGGACTATAATACTGTGCAATATAAAAGTCCTAGCTTTAAAACCTCTTCAGTTATTGTGCGGAAACTAAAGTTAAGTCAGGTACCACTGTGACCTTGGAAACTAAGTCAAGGTCACCCATCTTCAAACTTCGCCTAGCTTTTGACTAGAATAATACACCTATACAGTATGAAAGTCCTAGCTTAAAAACTTCTTGAGTTATTGTGCGGAAACCACAGTCTACCGACCGACAGACATGTGCAACGCTATATGCCCCACCTTCTTCGAAGGGGGGCATAAATATATGTTAGTTTAAAGTCAAGTTGAAGCTAATAGCAGTTCTTCTGCATACATATTTTTGAAGACAATTCCCGCGATGATGCCCTATGGACATTGATGGACTCATCCTGTAGTCATGGGTGACCACAGCATGACAAGAAGAGTGCTTGCCGCCAGAAAACAAGTCCAAACTTTTTTTCTTTTTTTTTCTTTTTAATTAATAATATATATATTTTTTTTTGAGCCGTGAAAGTTATCTTTGCGTACTTTCTGATCAGAATTAGTGTGGAGGTAATCTGTTCTATGGTTTGCGATCCGCAGGCACAGTGGTACGTGTACAAATCAGTATGAAACTTGAAAGTGAAAGTGCACCCTGACCAGGCATGCAGCTCAAGCATATACGGCCTCACGCAGGCACACTCACACAGCACAAAATTGCACTTCTTTTCGTTGTTATATTCCCACTTTAATACAATATGTGCATGTATTATGGCAGTATATCTAACGCCCAGGGATAGATACATCTTAATTCGTTACAGTTAGGCTAGAAATTCTTTGGGCTACAGATGTTGTGCACTTATGCTTCAACTTCTGTCTGGACTTTCCAACTGTATATTACATGCAAACACTTATACATCAACCTTGTACCGGGACTTACCAACTGTATCATACAGGTGTACACCAAATATGGTTCTAGATGAAGGTTTTTTTTGGTTTTTTTAAAAAATATATATTGTCTATGGGACCACACCTCAAGTATTATGATATGAAACTGTCTACATGAGATGTGATTCTGTAAGCATGGAGTCGGCAGGTCAGAAGCATGGGGAGTTCTGTAGCTGTAATGTTTCAATGAAGCAAGTAGGTCAGACTGCTGAATGTTGAATGTTATACAGTCACTGTTCACACACACTCATAACAACGCTCATCCACAGTTTGATGTCAAAGTTCAAACAGCTTCACTAGGTCACAGTTCACGATATCACCACTGCATTCACATAAATGTCACTTCTGTACTGGTACCTCAGAGCCATAATTGTATTTCTTTCTGAATGTTATGGTAGGCAGCAGTATTACAGGCCTATGCAGCTCACTTCTTGGTACATCACCGTGTTCATTAACAGTCTTGTCTGTGTAAACTGCACTGTAAAGCACTCAGAATATTTGTACGTGACCTGAGAGTCTCAATGCCACTGCTATAGAACTTGGATGTCAACCTATAGGCCTTCAACTTAGTCGCTGATACAGAAACCTGATGACTGGGCAGACAGTCACAGTGGAGTTGAAATTCACTCTGACAGTACTCTGACTCAAATTCTCAATGTCACACATGTGTAATTAATATTCTCTGCTTGGTATAGCGTAGGCCAGGATGCTTGAATGTCATATAAATGATGTGATTGTGTGCTTTGTCAAGTTTATGCAGAGACAAAATAGGCCTAACCATTAAACCATGGCATGGGGGCCTAACACTTTGACTGTCTTTGCACTATCCACATATAGGCCGGCAGGTGTCAAGCAAGGACCCAGGTTGAGACACATTCACAGTCACACACAGGCGTGACAGAGTTCTCATTTCTCTGTTACTGACTTTTTATTATTGCAGCTTGTTATCACTCAATACGTTCGCAAATGTCTCCTTGGGACTCTCTTCTGGCATCGCAGTATGATCGGCATGTAGATCACAGGAGTTTTCACTGTAACGGTCTGGGTACCGTTGTTCGCAATTTGGCGCCGGACGCAGTACACCAATAAAAATGAAGAAGCAAGGGTCTCGACTGGGAGTTGGAAGCAGTTTATTAGGTATTTTCACACCTCGCAGAATCATACACTTCCTTGGACTTCCGTGAAAACTACATACAAATATGATGTGTCTTAGTACAGGTTCTGAAGATACCTCTTAGTTAACATTATGCCATTGATGATCTCAATTACTTGCACAAATAAAGGCAAAACTCTCATCATCAGTCATTCACTTTCTTACATTTCACAATACACAATATGGCGAGCGAGACCTCAAACACCAGTCTGTTTAAACAGGCTATTATTCACCATTGACATACTTATGAAAGTACATTTCTATGGCATCTTAGAGTTAACATGTTTTACATCAATTATGAACTTAAATTTGTATGTTACCAACCTCCTTGACTCCTCAAAATTCGCAAATTGGTTCGCAAGAGACTCCTGCGACACACTCGCAAAGTGTCGTACGTGCCTGCCGCAAATTTACGAGAAAAACACCCACCAGGAGGCTCTGCAGCCAGGCCGTAGTTTCTAATATTTATCAATCTCACCGTTAGGTGGCAGCACCTACTAGAGTAACAAAATGGATTATTTGGCAGAGCAAGAACTTAATTTTGACAATTCGTTTGATCAAAGTGAACTACAAAAGATTGATTAAATTTGGTAGAACAAGAACTTAATTTTTACGGTTCGTTTGATAACAGTGATTTGGAAACCATTAATCACATGGAACTTGAGGAACTAAACTTGTCAGAAAGGTTCAATGATATTGATTTGCAAATGGTTTGTGATCAATTGGGTTTCGAAACATGTAGGCTTATAACGTTACTGGTTGTAACGTTCGAGGAAAATGAGTCAGAAGAATCTATTTAACCTGATAGGCCTAGTGTCCCAGCTGAAGATCGATTTCGAAACATCACATGAGATGATCTTATGGAATTTGTGAATGAACACACACACACATACACACACACACACACACACACACACACACACACACACACACACAGCTGTGCAGAAAACCAAAGGCCATATGTCACTCCTGCCTGAATTCATGTGTAAAGATGGAGACCCTTGAAATAAAGATATAGTGTGCAAAGATTTAAATGATTTGCTCTCACGGTTTTTCTTGTCTGTTAGACAGGAAGAGGGGGAAGAGCCTTCAACCCTGCGGGGAATGCTCAGTTACTTTGAGCGGCATCTTCGAGAAAAGTACCCAAAATCATAAATAGAGTCTTTGGAATTCGACGGTTTGTGTTCCGCCCTAAAGCAACGCAGAAATATTTGAAACAACAAGGAAAAGATAACAAGCCTAAAAAAAGCAAATACTATGATTTATGAGGATAAAGAGAGGCTGTATGCCTGTGGCCAGCTAGGACCAAGCACTTCAAGGTCCATGATTAATACCTTTTTGTTCAATAACTCCGTAGGGTACATTTTGGGCTTCGTGGAGATACTGAACATCCTAGCATGAAATGGGGAGATACGGATTTGAAAAAAAAGATGAGGAAGGCATGGACTATCTAGAATACACAGAAAGGCAGACAAAAACGCGTACAGGAGAAAATTTGAAGGGCATCAGGCCAATACGCAGTATGCATATTAATTTCCCGCCACAAAACACGGGTTTGACGCCTGGGGATCACGGGGGACGTGCGGGTCACCAAGGAGGGTTCGTGCACCCTCTTTGCTGTCACAGACAGGCCATATGCTCATTTCGCACAAAAACATGCATTTTTTGAGAGATTTATGTTCACAAATGCCAAACTGGTATTCGTCTAGTATTCCTCGAGCCATGTATAGGCCAAATTGCCATATGGCTTTAATAAGTATTCTGTATTTCCAAAATATTAGTAATATCCCGCTTGTCCCCACAGGTACCGACCTGTATCTCGCCGTATCTCACCAAGCGAGACAAGGCAATCAGGTATGCAGTTGGGGCGGAAACTTAATATGCATATCTCCTATTAAGCCTAAAATGTGGGCCTCACCAGGCCAGTCAAAAAGGTGTCCAGTGGCTATTTCAAACAATATGCACTGAAACGCTCCCAACAGCAAATTTAAATCACCATTTTAGCTTGCATAAATTGCACTGCACACAGGATAATAGAAATGAGATGTCAGGGATGGCAGATTAAAAATATTGGAAATATTCGAGTTGAATATGTAAACATATAATTATGGTAATTACACAAAACGTTATCAAATCTTGCAAACGTTAAAGTGAATGTTGGTAATATAACTTTGCACATAGTCATAATAACATGATTCAATGTTGACATTGTATTTGCAATAGTGTGATTTCACTCATTGCCCATGGCATCAAGCTTTACCTAAATTGCATGTAAAATTATAGTAACAATGTTCCAGAGATTAAAACAAACAGTTTCAAGCAATGCCATGAGCAAGGTGGATGTTACCGCTATGTTAGCATATGCTCTCAATTGTAAATCGTTCCATAATTCAATATAGACCATTAAACAAAGTGGTTTTTGTTTATGCCAAACAATTCGTCTCGAATTTAGTTTAATATTGTCACATGGGCTTACAGTTTGCGTGCTTAAGCATTGGACATGATGTGACAAATTAAAAATAAGTTTTTAAAATAATTGAAGGAAGAAATGTGCCTGTTTTGGGTACATCAATTCTGCTCTGAATTATATAATGCTAAGAATATAACAAAGTCCAAACAGCCGAGCCTCTAAGGTTTCCTGTAATTTCCTTGTTAAACTGTTTTTGCATATACCGGCTGTTTATGCAGTTGATACATAACAAAACATATTTCATCCACTTAAATGAATACGAGGACTGTCTCACTATTGTGTAAAACTGACTTGCTATGTTATATTAAATTTACAGAGAAATCACCCGTCCTGATTTTTGCTCAGCGTGAGAAACCGTACATCAACAGGACAAAGAGCCGTGCTGTATCTTGATGAATAAAGATAAATGGGAGCTACCGTATTATCAGAATGACTGCAACACGTTACGACCATGTTCAAACTGATATTTTTCATAGAGAGACTATGGATGCGAGGGGATACATGTAGTCTTAATTTGGTGCTTCACGAGAAATAAAGGTCAAGCTGAAGAGGTCTCCACGGTGCACTGTGGACTTAACATACCTCGAGTAATATTTAGCTGTTAGCTCAGTCTGGAAATTAACACATTAAGGGTTAACAATGATTGTGTTAAAGATATGGCAATTTAAACATCACAACATCTGTATTAAGGACAACTGCGAACTCGACCAAACTTCACTGCATTCTGCTATACAGGCCCTTTACCAGTTTTGATACATATACACGTATGCAACATAGAATAGCACTTTTAAAGTTCCAGTATTCTCTGATTTATTTTTGAGTTGAGGCTTAGGTTGAATGTCAGAAGAGTGGATGCTAATTCAAAAACGTTCATGCAAACGTTGTGTGCTGTGTGCTCAAATAATCACGTTTATCTGTGCAAAAATGGTCTTCGTCCTGGCGAATCATACCTGTCATGGCGCTGAAGATTACGAAAGCATGCCTGATGAGGCAGGATGTCCATCTGTCGGGAGACATCCACCCATTAATGCATTTCAATGTGTCAAGAAATGCTAGCGTTGGACGCGCGTGTGCGTCTTCCATAATTCTAATGCAATGCACAATGGTGGAATCATAACATAGACTGTCATGATAGTACAGACGAATATAGTTGCAACTGGTGCGTTATCGTCCCAAACTACTTCATCATAACGCAACTCTTAGCAATGCTTAAAGTCACAGTTTATGATTTAGACCTAAATTGGCTTTCTTGCCAGGATTTTATGTAAACCCACAACAATATAAGTTGACAGATCAAAGGTTAGCTAGACCTAGATGGGTTTGGCCTGAACATGTTTTGTCCCAACGGTCATCATTCGCAATTGTGTACCTATACAGTCTTTTGGTACGTACAGGTATCTTATAATAGGTGTTTATTCTGTCTTTCTGTTGATTTAGAAGTGCACGGAATTTCTTGAATCCCCCCTTCTTTGCCCTGCTTTAGCCACGCCCATTTCCGTTTCATGCAAGACACCCGATTTCAGTATCTGTATCAGTAAGGTGATGACATGTTCATGACGGTAGCCTTGTTTTCTGTATTGATATGGATTTTCACGGAGCGAGCGTTCGTGTTGACAATTAAGAAACTAAATGCTAAAAAATCTAGGGAAAAATTAAAGCTATTAATCATAACCCGCCGGTCTTAATTTATAAGGAAAATAAATACCTTTTACAAGATAAAACCTGGTGTGGAGGAACAAAAAAATCCCACCCCCTCCTTTCAGGAATGTGTGTCCTGTTTAGCCTTCGGATTCATTGCTGAAGAGGGGCCTTTTTTCTGTTACACCTCACCACACATGTGGTAACTGACAGTATCTGCACCCATACAGGTCGCATACAATAATCGTTGGGATTGCAAACTTTACGCTGAAGATATTTCGTTTCAAACATTTACCTGGAAGGTTTATCCAGTTGCAAAAAAGAAGCCACTTGTTTGCCCATTTCTGAAGTTTTAAAATGTATATTGAATTGTGTGTCTTCCAGACAAAATGACGATCTATGCAGTATCTATTCTTACCGCACTTACTGTAGAAATGTAAGTTGATGCCAGCAAGGAAACGTTTCAGCACTGCGACCAGTATGTTTGCTCATGTGGACAATTTCAGTGGATCGGTATTCAACTTCCATTCTGGCGATCATGTCAAGCACTAGACATTTCAAAACAAAAGCTTTTCCTTTTGGTCGGCTTATCACAAATGTATCTTGATACAAATCAGCTTGTAATTCACAGCAAAAAAGTTTTCCCATTAGATGCTGATGTATGAAAATACTGTTAACGTTATACAAGCACAAACTTCTTTATGTCTTCATCATCTACATCCGTTTATCGTTGCGAACGTCAATTGCGTATGGTTGTGCAAGAGTGTTCTTCTGCTACAAAAGATAAACGTCTCATCTATATGTTATTGTGATTTTTCTCATAATTTCTTTCGTACGTGCGTTACTGAAAGGTCTTTCACACGTATTTGATCCCTTTCAGTTTTTGATACAGGTGCGAGAGAAGTACATCTATCTATCTATCTATCTATCTATCTATCTATCTATCTATCTGTCTATCTGTCTATCTGTCTGTCTATCTATCTTTCCGTCCGTCCGTCCATCCATCCATCTGTCAATCCATAATGTCCAATTAACAGGCTGAATGCTACAGAGGGCAGGCGGGTATCATATTGATTATTTGTGACATAGGCAAGAAATGTATTTTTGTACCTACGCTTCAAATGTTGTTTTTCGTTTGGGTATTTGAATACAGCATCTAGGGCGAGACAAAAGTGGTCACACAGGGTAAGTGGTCTTTAATTGTAAGAAAGTCTAGTTTCACGAAAGAGCGACCTAAAAACTAATCTGGTCTCTCGTGAGAGGTGATCTTTAGGGCAGATACCACTGCATACGTAAAGACGTTCCTTCGTATAGCATCAATGCTCACTTATAAGGGCCAAAATATTGTATTCATTTTTTTCTTGTACAGCATAATAATCTTAAAGTTCAAATAATATATAAATATATCTTTGAAAATTGTTTTAATTCAGGGCCGTAGCTTAGGGGTCCGAAAGGTCCGATCGGTCGGACCTACATTTAGGTCAGAAGTATCACTAAAACTATGTTATTGTTAACATACAGAAATTTGCTCAGAAGGAATTAAGAAAAGCTGTTGACTCAGCCCAAAATGTGGCACTAAATATTTGATGGATATTTTCATTCCTTTTGTTAACAGTGTCATAAAGATAACATTTCTACAATCTTTCCTGATAAATTTGAGTTGAAGAAAACAACAGAGTATCGTATTGTATTGTATTTATTGCGAAAATTCTTTTAATACATAGGATGAACACACAAATATCCGTAATAAAATACGTCATAGAGTCTAGTATATCATATCTATTTCTTGAATAACTTCTTTTCCATGATAATGATGGTGTCTATGTGTCAAAGTTAATTCCGGTTTTGCACGCATGTTCTAATTTTCCTGATTTTTTTTTTACCAAACTTTAATTTTAGTTGCACTTACATTTAAATGGTACACTGCAAGTTAGGCATAACTGTGTTAGGTGTGTAATACACAATGTGTTTAATTTTGGCGTACCCTTTAGTAGTAGTGATATTTACCTTAACGGTGAGGTAAAAAAAGTATGTAGTTGCGTGTGCATACATTTCAATGTTGCATGATGTGCTAGGCTAACGTGTCTTCTAAGCTGGGAGTATTTACTGTGCTTAGGCCTAAGTTGCTAATGTAAAACATAGTGCAAGATATTTTTATACATATAAACTAGCTTGTTGCAATGTGTCTTCCAAAGAGCAGGTTTGGAGATCCCATCAAATTGGTTTAAGCCATTTCTGTAAGGGGACTTTATTTGAAATGGCACTAGTACAAAATTGAAAGGGCTACAACGTTTTCTTGACATTCATTGGATGCACAGTATACGAAATACATAATGAATTCAAAGTAGGATGTCTGTCTGTCATAACATGTGTCATTCTTTTGATTATATTCAAGATTTAAATTTTGTAATGACCCTGATGTGTATAATTTTGAGCATCTTCATCTCATATGGCATAATCGCATCCACAAAGATAGAATTAAGAACTTATAACTCGGTTATCCTTTATTGAGACTATTCACTAATATAAAAGGAAATAGAAATGAAACATAGTCAGTTTTACGTGATGTCCATTTGAATATGCCACGGAGACTTCCATTAAGACATTTTTATGCTGATACTATGCCACCCAAAATAGTTAATCATGAATGATTACTTATAGGCATTTACTGGAAGCAAATAACATTAAAATGCGTCACTGACTTAGCACCATTGAAAATAGCTCCTAAAAAATTAAAAGGCTACATTGATCAACTATTGATGTCGACATACATGACAATTTTCTAAATAACATATAACTTGGTAGGTTTGTAAAAGATGGATTTTCATATATTTGGGCAAACCCTGAAAACCAATAGTGTACACTGTTTCAACCATATGGGTGGAGTTTATTTAAAGTATCTGGAAGATCATATCATATACATTTTTTAAGTTCTAGGTTAATATTGTCATTTGTGTTGACATTGGGGTTTAAATTGAAGAAATTTAAGGTAGTTGTTAACGTTGAATCATCCGAGTGCATTATAATTTCAGAAATTCTACAAGACTGAGAAATATCATTTATGTAGATTGTAAACAGAATATATCCTTGACCCTTGAGGTACTCTAGTTATAATGACAATGAGTCATTTTCTATTGTGCGTCACTCAATATTCCTTCCTCCCCAGTACATACTAAATTCTGAATTTCATATATAACATCCTTGGTGCCTTCTTCTCTTATATGTTGTGTTGTATTGCATTATTCCTGTTGCTAAATATCATTTTTATTGATTTGCAATTGCCTCAAAATATAGAATACATTATCATTATCAAGCCAAATTAAACTTGTCGAAATACATAAAAGCATTTACAACAAAGCAAAATGAAAAGTATCCCCAGGCAGGAGACAATGTACAATCTGCTAAAAGGCAAACTAGCACATGACAAAAAAGCATTTGCAACAAACAAAATGAAAAGTGTCCCCAGGACCGATAGAATGTGCAATCTACCACAAGGCAAATAGGGTCCGTGCTATGGCTAAATCAAAATGGCAAAAGTTGAAGTAGAAACCCGAAATGCAATTTTAGACCCCTCGGGGATTGGCAACTTCAATGATTCGTATGAATTCGCGACATATCCATTTGTTGAAATATACGGTAAAAACGGTATACATTTTTGGAGCAGGAATCTTTGTCTCTTGTTTAGTGTGGTTAATTTATGGGTGCTTGTGTCAAAATATCGTTGAACTAACCAGGCAAATTGTTTTTCAAGTTATAGAAAATACAATTTCAGAGTTCCATATTTACATAAATCTTAAACTTCAAGAAAGTATTGTTTTCTTTAAAAATGTATCTGTATGGTTATTACATTTAAGTAAAACATTCCAAAGCTACATTTTAGCATTTTGCAGCATATGGCTTTTACATCAATCATTAATGGAAAAATGACCGTAAGTGATGGCGCGCATAGACACATTGAGGTTCCCAAATAGCTAGTTCTGTCATTTTTTTTTGTCGTCTGGCTTCAGTAATACTCAGATTTATGTGGAAAAGTTCGCAATAGTTGTGAAATGCATAAATGTCAAATATAAGTAAATGTTTTGTGGAACTAATGTTGTGTTAACAGTTCTCAGACGTACAGATGCCTTCACACCCAGCCATGCTACATTATGTAAAGTCTACATACATAGACAAATACTTTATAAAACGTAATTTAAAAACCCTGTACGATTATTGGGATTTTGATTAAAGCTTAACATTTTCACGCCTTTTTGCATAGATACAATTTTGCTAGCAAAAGACGTTTGGTACATTCCCTGAGAGACCTAAGTGCGTTGTTTTTCCCCGTACCAAAGTATAGTATCCCTTAAGCATGCGCATCTGGTCTGTGTTTCAAACAGTGTGTAGAACCTCTTTGAGACTCTCAACAGTGCAAGACGTACACCCACATGGTAAAGACTTATAACCTTGTACAACCTTTCGCCATCTACTGTACATCAAAAAGTTGAAACAACCATTACTAATTGCAACTGGAACGCGAATCCAAATCTTCAAATTAAAATTAAAATCTACACAAGACAATACACCTCAAATGTTGTTCACGGTCTAGCCATAAGGTTTACAGGATTGAAATACCTTGACGTAAATTCAGGGACAGACCCATAGAAAATAACGAAAAAAGCCACAGACTTAATTTTAAATGGTTATAATTGCGTATCCTAGTTTGGGTAATAAATGACATAAAACGGCACGAGCCACAGTTTTGAGAAAAAATAAATGTGTTTCAGTTCAAACACAGAATATAAAGATCAACTGGTTACACTATGAAAGACCACCACATCACACGTCATATGATGTCTAATGGTGGTGCCGCAGAGTGCACGAATGTGGCAAAGTTCCACAACTGAATGATACCCATCAAGTATGAAGGTAATGCACATGGAGATTTTTGACAGGTACACATCTACATATACACCACCGTTCTCCTTGACACATACTTTGATTCATCATTGATGGTCTAGGTACACATTAATAATAACATGCAAGTAATCAAATTACAGTGTACCCATCGGATGTATAAGGTATTCTGGGACCTCCGAGATCATTATTCCGACTTGAATAATCCAGCTGGCAGTGTTTGTTGGAAAAGTCTATACTAATGATGATGATACTACTACTACAACTACTACTTCTACTACTACCAATAGCAATAATAATTCTTAATCACTATTATTATTATCATTATCATTATAATTATTATTATTATTATTATTATTATTATTATTATTATTATTATTATTATTATTATTATTATTATTATTATTTACATTGAATCAAGAAACCCCATGATGATATTTTAAAGTACTTTTCACTATTAATCAATATGTTTCCTTCATGCCCGGGAAATTGCACAAAATATACGTAGGAGACCATTATGTGTTTAAAAGGTAATGGTTGCAAAGGTGAGCTGACCATCATCGTCAAATTGTTTCACATTATTTCCTTTGGCACAACGATTGACATTCTAATGTATTCAGGTTTAAATGGACCTATTGATCTGTTATCACACGCTTAAACCCGACAAAGTATATAAATTTTTAAAACAAGAATTTTAGGTGAATAATTACTATGGTTAGTTTGACACAAAAAGTAAAGTAGTTGTCATTGAGAGCTTTCACAATCAAAACCCTAAAGGCTTCGCTGGAATACGGTAATATGTGTATAGTAAGACCGTTTGAGTGAAAGATTAACATGGTCATTTACTTAATAAGGCTTGGAAATATACACGCGTGTGCATGTTTTTTATGTACATTTAAATCTATGGAAAACCGCGGCACGTTAGACTTTTAGTCAATTATGTGTTTGTATATTTTCAGAGAATGACTTTCGGTCAATTATGTGTTTGTATATATTCAGAGAATGTCATTAAAATCAATTGGCTGGAAAGGGTTAGTATCTGGTCATTTCTTATCATGACTAGAAGGCTGAGTATCTCTTCGAACCGTCATTTCAACAGTTACGTGTTCAAATATGATCAACGGCTAACAAAATGGGCCAACCTTTTGTTTTAATACTTTCTCAAATATCAAGCATTAATCGCAAAGTTTTCTTTGAAGCCTGATATACGTATAAAGTAATTCAACTTTAAAAAACAGCTTAGTAAAAGCTGAAGCAAAATCTGATGAGAACATTTATTTGAATTAAGTCAATTCAGAATAGAAATTTTATGATGTAAAGATAATGCAAATCATGGCATTAGAACGGAACTTATTATGAAATGAAGTACAATGTTCTTACATTTTGCATGAGCACAAGGGTCAGAAACTTTGGCAAAATAGAAATCATTTAATGCTGCATTGAGGGGACTATGTCCATGAATGCAAAATTTTTAATATTTCAATTGACTACTAAACTTTCAGAGATTAAAACTGTTCAAATGGTTGTATTTGTTTTTGGATGTTTACTATAATAGTTGGGATATATATTTGTGTCTTTTTGCCCAGAACCACTTCCTAGTAGTCATTACCCTATTTCGCAGTCCGAACTCTTTACTCTCTGTAAGCTAACATGTCCCTGTGTAACCTACAGACATATGGAATGACTATTGTCCATATTTCACACGTTCCTCTGTAAAATTTTGACATAGACTGTATCAGCCCAAATAAATTAAAGGGTCTTCAGCGGGTAACTACTCAACATGTTTTGGAGCCTATTACCCGTATATGTCTCTCTGAGTAGCGGCCCCTTGTCTAAGCTAAATATTCAGCAAAGACGACCCACATAAAAATGAATAAATATGAAGGTGGCAACTGATGAACTAGCAATATACGTGAAGTTTTGCTTATAAATACAGAGCTTTATTATGAAAAAAGAATACCTGTCAAACAAACAATAATTATAAAATTTGTATAGTGCAGGTTCAGATAAGAACAATTTGACTTACCCCTGAACCAATATGTACCCTTTCTAGCTGGACAGCTTATACTAGTTAAACCACCCGCCAGTGTATGCCTGAAGTGAAAACAAGCTGGGGTATTATATTCAGTCCCAGTGATTGTAAAATAAACAGTTGCAGCTAGACCACCTGTACAAACTAAGGGAAATCCTAACAAGGACTGCAACAATGGACATCCAGCACCAGAATTGAAAAACAAACTCCATATAGACACCTACCCCTCAAACAATTAAGCTCTATTTCACTGCCAACCCAGAGTCAATGTATCAACGTAATGTGCCAGGTTTGTGACATTTGAGAAAATACTGTCAATTTTGAGTATTGTTTTTTAAAAAAATGAGTGAATGTGCATTTAAGCATGTCAAAAAAGAATGAAAGTCATTAGTATATATGCCAAAAACATGTTATCTTAACAATTTTTTTAAACAGGGTTTTAAGTACAATTAGCCAAACATGTAACTGTCGTACACCGCTGCTTGCCACTGATAGCCCGGGGGAGGGGGGGGGGGGCGGTAACCTGACAGAAATAACGCAAGCCTAAAATATCTAAAAGTGAATATTTAAACAGAAATATGCCAAAAAATAAGGTTAAGTAGCAAAACAGACAAGTCCAAAAACTAAATTATTGCAGCCCAACTTTCTAATAATCTTTGGATGTTAACAGCAAAATTATAGGGCAAGTCAGAAAAGAATGAAAGTCATTTATATTTAAGTCAAGAGAACGCAATGAAAATAATATTTCTTAACTAGATGCCAAGTACAATTAAGACAAGCTTGTAACTGTCATTTGTAGCTGCTTGCTTCCTCTAGCACCTGGGGGCTTGCCCTAACAGAAAACAAGCTAGCCTAAAATATCTGAAAGGTGAACATGAAAACAGAATGATGCCATAAGATAAAATCAAGTAGCAAAATAGGCAAGTTTAAAATTTCTAATTATTGAAGCCAAACTTTGTAACCATCTCAGGATATTTACAGCAAAATTTATGAAAATATTTGATCAAAAGTACATCTTTGAATCCTCTTGGCTCAAGTTTATTGTAAATAAATAAATTTGGTTCTAGATGCAAAGTCCTGAAATTTAGAACGACCAAATATGAAATTCTGTGACAAAAACGTATTTTATCCAATAGCTTCCGAAATATTACTGTCCGGGAAAGGATAATTTAATACTTTAAAGTTAAACTCATCTATTTTGTGATAGACTTTAATACAAAACCTGTCAATAGTGCCCTGAATATCCATGTCAAAAACATCTCTGAAACCATCTGAATTGTTACCCTCCATGGGGATATTTTTGGGTAAATTTCTTTGGCAATTTCACTGATATTTTGTTCATTTACACAAGCAATGTCATCAATATATCTTGTGTTGTTTGATAATTTTGTGTTGCCATTTGAAAGTCCTTTTTCATCAATATATCCATATACTTAAATTCAAGCCAGCATAAATATAAATCTGCCAGTAAAGGGGAGCAGTTGCTACCCATTGGGATGCCTTTTATTTGTTGAAAAACCAATGGTCGGCATTGAACAAAAGTATTATCCAAAAGAAATTTTATAGCATCTATCAAAGTTTTCAACAGTGTGAGATTTAACTTTCCTTTTTGAATATTTATTGTGTGACCAATATGCTTTCTTTGTATATGAATTAATATTTATGTATGGTTTAGCATTATGTGTAAACATTTTGCTTATTAATTCTGAAAGTGAACTTTCGACTTCATCTATTGGTAGATTTGTGTACAGTGCAGAAAAATAAAAACATTTGATATTTTTTGATTTTACACATTAGATTTTAGATACAAACTCAGACGAATTGCAAATACTCCAAAAACAATTTATTTCACAGTTTCTAGAAATTGCAACGTTTACGAAAATGATTCCTAATTGCAGTCAAACACAATGTTACTTCTTTTGATAATTGTTTTATTGTACAGTTTTAAGCACCGGCTATGACTCTTGATTTAAAAGGGTTTTTATGTAATTTGGGTATCCAGAACAAAAGCGGTATAGAGGAGTCCTCTTTAGAAATTTGATATTAAAATTCCTTTTCATCTCATCCTTATGTGTATCTATCAAATTATCAATGGATTGTTTGTGTAATTTATATACGTCATTTCCTCTTATGTCTGAAAAATTGTTTATACCAAGCTCCTTTTTTAAAACAGCAAGATTAAATATTTTGCAGATGATCCCAAAATTGTTACCTGCCTTATATATGTTAGTGACTACAAATCTTTCTGGTATTTCTTTGACTACTTTTGAAACTTTAGGCTGTTTTAGATTAACCGTATTGAAATTCTTAATGTGGGATATGTAACGATAAATTCTGTTTCTAAAGACTCTTTTCAAGTATGATAACCATCCTTCAAATTTTTGAAATTCCAATTTTTCTGTCTTTGCCTATTTCATACAGTAATAATCAAATGGATCACATATGTTATCAATTGAAGTACAGTTCACAAAGGTTTATTGGTCAAAATTTTCAAACCAGTTGTGAGGTTGCTACATCATCACAGCTGCAAACGTGACAGCCTCGAAGCCAAGCCATTGTTTACAATATATGTGACACTTTTAACTTCCATAATGTTTGTTCTGCAGTTGTGATTTGCATAATCTTCACATCAGAATATTTCCATTCTCAACAAGTATCCTATGGAAAGGGTTTTGATTTATGTTTATTTTGGCTTTAACTATCTTTAACAACTGAATGTTTGACTTTTAATTTAAAATTTTGGCACTTAAATATAACTTTAGACTTAACATAAAGGGTTTGTTTGCCCATATGAGAATAGCTACAAGGAAAAAAATAACACAAAATGGATCAGAGTTACTTTATACAGGCAACAGAGTTTACTGGCAATAATGCTTGGTGAGATCTACATCACAAAGGAGACATAATAGTAGTATGAGACCCTTACACGCCAATATCATCTTCGAAAATCAGTCCAAGTCGAAAATCAATCAAATCTTGACAGTTCCAATAACGTGCACCTCACCAGACATAACAGCAAGACTTGAGCAGCCATCAAATAATGCATTATTCATTGAATATCTAAAGAGGAAAAGATGTCATACATACAACATACAAATAATGACTGTCATGAAAAATAGAAGTGGACAAGTTTTCAAGAATGCTAGAGAAACTGCACCGAAAATTCGAGCAAAGAAAAATCATCCATGATAAAAACCATTTGGTCAACAAACAAGCAAGATCGAAATCCAGAAGTTCAAGGTAGACATACCAACAACGTTATGGTATTATATACCCGGCAACTATTTGGTACGCCAAAGGTTTGTTGGCTGGGGGGAACCAATCCCTGTTTACAGCTGCAATGTTGTTCCACACCAGCTGGGATTCCTTATATTCTTGACACTGCTTCAAATGCAATCACCTTGGCTTGATCCACACGTCTGGTCAAATGGTGCAGGTGGACCTTGTGGTTATGGGTCCAGTTCCATGACGACTGATAAAGCTGTAGGCTTTCTCGTGAAAGGAGTCACTGTCCATTGGTTTGCAGCAGTTTGAGCACATCCTTGGTCACGTCCTAGTTTGAAAACAGTAGATGGAAGGAAATCTGTTTCAGTGAAAATATCTGAGTTCAGGGTGGGATTCCAGTCTTCTGGACTCTTCTATAATTTTACCATACATAGACACTCTGTCAAAAGTCTGACTAAAGCAAGCAAGAAAGTCAGATTGGTATCCGTGTAGCAGGACGACTCAAGTTCCATTTATTGATGGCACTCTTGTACTGTTTCGTCCAAGGTCTAAGGACGGATATATCAAGAAGCTGCAGGCGATGTGTGCAATGTGGTGAGAAAGGGATGATTTCCACTCCTCCATCTCTTGCCATGTCTACTGCTTCTTAACTTAAATGCGTTTCATGATTAACTATTAAAAGTATAGCTGGGTGATCTGAACAAGTCATATGTCATGTGAGATTTTCCGGTGCTTTGGGAAACAACTTTATACTCATCCACCCCTTGTTGTTGGCCAGACCAAGAGTACCTTGAGGTGCCCTGGCAGTAATGTGACTTTCGAAGTTGACTAGTAAAAATAATGCCACAGGAGCAAGTGCATGGCCAGCGTCACTAACACAACGCATAATGTGACCAAAGTACCTTTCTCTGCAGAAGCTATCAGTACCATTTGTTTCATTTATTTTGCTGCCACCACTTGTGCTGATGCTTGAAATGTCATTTTTCTAAGTGATTAAAACAAACGCTACAATACTGTCTTGAAATTCAGAGCTCAGGCCATACTTGTACCTTCTGGGTGGCTTCATGAATTCAAAGTAACATTTGAACTGGCAATGACAGCTTAACACATTTCTGCATTTTAACTCACTCTTTAGACTGTAACATATGCAATGACTGAAATATGAGTATAAATCTATGGACATTTTTGGTGCTTACACAAGTAGAAGAACAGTGTAGCTACTCATGCGGAGGTTGCCGTGTGTGAAGAATTTTGACATCTGAATTTGAAGGAGGGTTTCCATTTACAGTGACTTGGTGTGCCAGAACAAATATCTGACCATCTAGAAGCACTGTCACAATCTGGCCCTATGGTTAATGTGCCCAAGTCTGTCTGTCTGTCTGTCTGTCTGTCTGTCTCTCTCTCTCTCATATTTATATATGTATATATATATGTGTATATATATATATATATATATATATATATATATATATATATATATATATATATATATATATATATGTGTGTGTGTGTGTGTGTGTGTGTGTATACACAAAAACAGAAACTGGTTGCACAGTAACAAATTAAAGTTTCAAACGTGATTATTTAAATATTTCCTTCCTGAAATCGATACATCCAACTTGGTCAAGAACTTAAATAAAAAACCCAATTTCACATGCCACACATGAAAACAACCCCATGAAAAACCTGTGCAGACTAGCTTTAGATCAACTTTTTCTATCCAAGGTTGTAAAATTTCCTAAGCATAAGCATAAACAAAGAAGATTGTGAAAGTCCTGTGCTCAGCTGCCCTTGCATGCAGAGACTGAAGTGGTCCTGTGAATTTCAGAATGATGTCAAGGCCACCTTTGTTGGCGAAGATCAATCCCATGAACATTCCAAATAAGTTTGAAGAGGATCCGACTTACTGTGTGGGAGAAAAAGTCAAGAAAAGTGAAAATGCACAAAAAATCTTAAAACATTTAATAATAATCACAGTGCGACCTGTGGAACAATTCAGGGCTGGAGGTCCTCAGAAGTGTCTCTATGCAATTTCAAAGTAATTAGCCCAGCGGTTTTGCAGATGAAAACGTCATAAGATTTTACTGAAAAATGAACACGAAAAAAGGCATAAAAAATCGTTAAATCATTGAAGCGTGACTGTTTGAACAAACTCTATAGAGATCCACCTAAGGTACATCTCTACCAAGATAATATGGTTGACAGTTTGTGTGTAGAAGTCGAAAATGTTAATTTCCATTTGAATCCCCATTGGCTTGCATGGTAAACAATAGGAACGCATTAACAGACAGGTACCCAAATTCAAAAATTGTTGAAATTCAACCGATGGACAAAAGACAATAAAATAGGTTCAGCTGACTGACAAGTCAACTGAGCTAAAAATCAAATTGGATCACCCAGGGCATTATGGTATCCACAACTAATAGGGATTGACTACACAGAGAAGTGAAAAAACCTGAAACAATTTTCATGAATATCATCAACGCAAAGCAAACCTAACCACTTAAACAATATTCTCACAAAAATTTCAAACAAGCAAAGAAAACTTAGTACACAATTTCTGCTTCAATAAATACATAGGAAATATAAGTGAAACACGGAGAACAGTAAGTGTTATCACTAAAAAAAATCACAAAGGAGTCCAATTATCTGGACTCCTTCTAAATAAATAGAGAAACAATAACAAATAAACAAACAATTGCAAATATCTTTAACAATTAGTTCTCTGAAATGGACCTTAAAATTGCCGCTCTTGTAAATCATTTGGATGAAAACGATGTTTAAAATTAATTATAACCTCCTTGCCTTTTTTAACAGACACAGTAGAGAAGGTAACTGATTCATGAAATCCAAAGGTACGTTGTGGTTATGTACGAATTTCTGCCAATTTATTAAACATTTGGAAACTTTAAATCATGATTGTCTCACTGTTTTAGTTATTAATCCGTCCTTTTCCTCCAAGTTTTTTTTTCTGACAAACTGCACAGATGTCAAAAGTTACCCCCCTTATTAGATGTGATGCCAACTTATTTTATAACTACTGACCGACATACTCTTTGCCAATTATTCTGAAGTTTTTGAAAAAGTTATGTTCAACCAATCAAATGATAGTTTCAAATACATCATTTGCGTTACCACAAGTATGGGTTGCATGAATTATATTCCACAGAATCTGCTTCCATCGAACTTAATTGACAGGATGGACAACAATGAAACTCCCATCAGTGTATTTATCGACCTGGCAAAAGCATTTGACACCCTGGATCACAAAAACACTCACACACATAAACCACAATATTGGGGTATGCGACTGACTTGCACTAAATCTTTCAAAATTTTTTAACTAGCCTCAAGCAATATTCCGAAACCAATGAAACTAGATCAAGTACGTTGAACGTTCTCACTGGTATGCCATGTGGCTCATTTTTAGACCATTGTTATTAATAATTTGTAAAAATGGTTTACTCACAATATCCAACCTTTCAAAAGATTAAGGTGTGTCGATTCTGCAACAATATAATAGTCAGCACTTTTCAAGTTATATAATGAACCGATATTATTGCTTGCCGCAATTCAATACATGTCACATACACGTTGTAACTATAAACCAACTAGATCAAGGTCATTCTTGGGATATTTATTAGCAATATATGGACATTACATGTTGTCTGCATCCGAAAATTGTGTATGTTCTTCATGTTCCAAACATAGGTTCATGCACGTTTGTATAAAAGTAATATTTTTAAGTCACAAAATACGCGATATTCACATACACACGCACGCAATTTAATGCCCGGGGTTATGATATTTGAGAAGAGACAGAAAAAAAAGAAACTTGCTTGAGCGAAATACTGCCTGAGACACCAGATAAATGATACATTAAAGTTAACGATACTCTTGGTTATCTAAGTTGTATAGGACATGCTTGTTGTGAAAGTGGTTTCTCATATGCCACACGATATTACATTAATAAATAATGTGTACTTGCTCAATCCCTAAAGCTGGATTTCCATGTGCGCGTGCATATTGCGTACTGTGTAATAATTGATTGACTTAAAATTAACTGCCCCTATTCCATGTATGCGTTGTGCTTAGTGCGTGTTGCCTTTGCATTTCAATCGCTCTGTGTACCGATGTGTACGCATCACGCAGGGTAGACGCGTGTAACATACACAAAATGGCGCCAAATCCTACCAAAGTAAACATTGTATACGTACAGTATATGCCTGGTTTGCGGATACATGGAAAATAGTACACGCAGTACGCAATAAGCACCCCAACTACGAAATACGTTGTACGCAATGCGCGATACCCCACACATGGAAAACTAGTTTAACTGCTATATCTGAAATCAAAACAATGCTTAACTTTGAAGGATTTAGACAGCCTTCAAAATAAATTGTATTCTTTGCTCACGACACGTTTTATGATAACATTACATATTTTTCAATTCTTACAAAGAAATGTAACTACTAATAATATGATTGTATCACGTATTCGTTTGATTTATAGTCCAACATATAAGTTTTGTATTATCCAGCATACTTATGTGGTTCTTATGCTGGCAGCCTTATGGGCCTAATGAGAGTCCCTTGGTTTATGCTTTTTGAATCTACACACATGATCAAATATAAGTTCCTCCAGTCCTCAGTCTTGACTCCGACCCTTTTACTAAGTTGGCAACTAGCACGATGTATGTGACAAAGATCATTGATACTAAAGATGTGTGTACTATGGCTTGACGTAATGGACGGCTAAACTATTCCAAGATGTTTACCCAACTCCATATAAATCATGAACAATTTTGACATGCGCTTTGGTATTCACGTCATGGGAAGATAATGTTCATGATTTATACGTTCTGTGCCCATAGACATGCTGAAATTATATATCCTTTGAATTTCAAACAGAAGTGTAAACGTAAGTAATTAAAAATACCTATATGTCAGTCTTGTTACGACCATGGTAGAATTTTTGCCCCTTCAGTGCTAAATCACTAGGTTTCCTCAGATGTAAAGCCAGGCTTCATCAAATTTACAATACAAATAAAGGTAGGGATATGCATTTGGAAACGTCACTGAAATAAGATAAAACAACTTCCTTAATTAAGCCAGAGGAGACATAATATAATGTCATAGAGTGCTTTCACCACATTTGTGTTTAAGGAAGGAAGTCAGTTTGGTAGTCACAGTGTATAAAAGATAGCTAAGATTGGTGCAACATGTGAACGTGTAAAAAGTATGAAAGTGTTAATAGTAATCATGTAGAGTTCACAATCTTTGAGTTCCATATCTAGAAAAGTTTATTAAAGACCAATAACATAATTGGATTGAGCAGAAAAACCTTCACGTTTCCTGAAGGAAGAGATATTTGTCACCACGTTCCTCATGCGACCACACTTGGAGTATGCTAATGCATTCTGGTGTCCATAGCAAAGCTCAAATCGACAGAGGAACAAAAACAGTGCCATGTTTGACAAATTTAAACCCAAATGAATGTCTAAAACACATGGTCTTACAATCCTTACATGTTGCAACTGAGTGGCAAGTAACATGATAGAAAGTGTTAGATTCCCAACGTGTACGATAAAGTTCCAACTAATTACTGCTGAACTGAAGCAGTACTGGAGGCTTTGCCATACGACTGTGAGGTCCGCATTCAACAAAGAAATCAGAAAAACAGCTTTGTTAGCAGTAAACATTTGAAATAGTTTACCGTACCTGAGAGGGTAGCAACGTTTTTCAATTGTGATGCAATTTGAAGTGAACTTGGAGTCTGGAAAATAAGAGAATATTAAATATAAGTACCATGCAGCGCTCCCAAGTAAACCCAGTGACAGTGATAAGAACTATGTGACAAGGTGTGGATGCAGAGGTGTTCATCCCAACGTTCAGAAATGAACTATTACCGAACTAATGTATGTTCCTCATACTCATATTAGCACATGGTCTTACGGTTTGCGTACGGAACACCAGGAATGTGTTAAAGAAAGGTCCCTGGATACACATATTTCCTAGTTGTTGCATGCACAAGTCGCTAATGCCCATGCCATTCAAGGACCAGCATGTATCATGCGGCAGATCGAGAGCTGTATGTGTACCCAAAAGCTGTACAACTATGTCTTGTTCCTGGTCAAGTTCACAGGTCAGGTGATCATATCCTTTGTTTGACAAAGGTTTAAAGCCGAAGGAAAGCTTGCATTTTCCTTTATGTGTTTCAAAAGAGGACACTTTTAGCAACATTGTGAAAAGAAAAATACGTTATCTCCTGAAATGAGCAATTAAAGTTGCTGATATCACTACTGTGCCTAGATAGAAACTTCGTCATCGACATATTGAGGGCACGCAGAAAGTGGAAACAACATAGTCTGAAGGCCCACTGGTCTGAAAGCCCATTGGTCCAAGGGTCCATTGGTCTGAAAGCTGATTGGTCCGAAGTCCTATTTGTTCGAAGATCATTTTCGAAGTTGTTTCTCTGATAATTTCCAATGAATCCCAGGGACAGCATTCAATGTATTTGCAGTAAAAATACAAAGGAGGGCAGGATTTCTGTGACTCATTATTTTAAGGGTTGCCCCATGGGGGGACCCTTTCTGTTTTCAGGTTGTCTGTCCGTGTGGAGGTCCTTCTAGATGAGCACATTCTCGTTGCTGCGATATCTACAGAATGCCTCCTTGTATTTTGCTCAAATCTGGCAATATTCTTATCTTACCTCACAAGAAGATTTTGGTGTCACCATGACCTAATTTGAGCGATGGCAGCCTAATTAAATGCTCTTAAGAGGTCATTACCGCAATATCTCAAGAATGCTACAATGTATAAAGCTAAAATTTGGTAGTATTCTATCTATTATGCCAAGATGAAATTAACTGATTAGATTTTTGTGTCACCATGACCTTATTTGAGCAAATGGTAGACTCCCCATTGAACGCTTTGCATTGAAGGCATGTCTAGTTAAATCTAGTTTCATGTGACGTGTGAAGAATCTTGACACATTACTAAAATGTAAGTCTACTAACGGTTGTGAATTCATCTTTAGGCTTAGGCCTATGATATGCTAGACGGGTGAAACTGTAATTTAAGCGGATGAAGCACTTATTATTTTGTTTCGATTCTAGCAGCGGAACTTTTTCATTCTGGGAAACTCCCAGTCATCATTACGTTGTATACGGTCTACCCGACACCTTCTGAGTTCTCATATCTCTGCATTGTGAAAAATGAAGGAATTTCATTGGTTAATAGGCCCTTGCATGCGTTCCCAGGATAGAGCTGGCCTCAACATGACTTTTTTTTTTCTGTAGCCTCTGGAGCATAAGGAGGAATTCCTCGTGACGTCATTTTAGAGCCTCGTTTTACGTTCAACCCAGACAAGTTTTGAGGAGGACATTTTGTGGGAAAAAAGTTTACTTGTGATGGACAAGAGACCAGAAAACTGCCAAAAGGAACTTCAGGAAATTTTTGGTTGAAAATGGCACACATGAAGGATTTTAAGAGATGGAAACAGTGGAATACGCCTTATGCATATTTATTTCCCGCCACAAAGTACGGGTTTAACACCAGGCGATCACGGGGGACTGCGGGTCACATCACTGTCACGGACAGGGCCATATATTCATTTCTTACAAAATTAACGTTTTGTGAGAAATCTTAGTTCACAAATGCCAAACTGGTATTCATTTAGTACTGCCCGAGCCATGTATAGAGAAATATTTCCATCTGCCTTTAATAAATATTCTTTATTTCCAAAATTTTAGTAACATCTCCCTTGTCCCAACAGGTACTGACCCGTATCTCGCCATATCCCGCCAAGCGAGACTAGGCATTCAGGTATGCAGTAGTGACGTGAAATTATTATGCATATCTCCTATTGGGAATTTGGGTACTTGGCTGGGACGATATTACTTTTCGGCCTGAACTTTGGAAGCAGAACTTTATACAGCATCATCTTTGGAAAATTTGCGGCATTATATCAATCGCTATATTCAAAACCCACCCATAGATCGTGATAGTGATGTGGTGAAAGACTGTGACTTTCGGAGTGCAAATGACAATTTTAAAGCAGTTTTACGTGAAATTGAACAACAAGGCAAAGGCCAAATGGAGCACTGCCCTGTCATTCTTGATGCAGACCTGGCAAAAATCTACAACTCGGATATTATAAATACCCGGTACTACGATGCCTTTTGGATTACTGCAAAAGGTACAATTTGACATTCGTTTTTACTTTTGTAGAAGAGGTGCTGAAAACATGCGCAACGTGAAAAAAGATACTTTGATCGTGGAAACTGATGCTAATACAGGCAGAAAATATGTCCTCAAAAGAATTGACAAATTGAATGAAAATCATAATGAAAATGACAGAGAAATCTTATAGTGGTTTTATACCAGAATATCAAGACCATGGAAAATATCCAGTGGCTTCATATATAGAATAGGTGTAACTTATGCTGCCAGAAAATAAAGGTAAACAGGTTACCATGTTTGGCCAATTGTATCTGTTTGCTTTTATTTTTCCGGCAGTATATAATGATGGAAGAACTAGTATGTTTCTTATCCACCTACTTATGTGTGTTATGCCTGGTGCTAAGTTACAGAGTAGGTGTAACTTTAAATGAAAGACGAACCATTATCTCTCTTATTTACCCACATGTTTGTGTTATATCTGGTGCCAAGTTATAGAATGTAGTAGAGTTGTGCTGTAAATTTTTTTTTTATATATCTGGTGCTGTTACTTTGTATTTGAATATTTACATAGACTTGTTTCTGTATGTGTTCATGGACGGTCAACTTAATATACTCAGGTGCTGATGGATCACGAACTTGTACTTTTGGGAACCCATCGTATAACAGTGAATTAATCAGATTGATGTATTGTTATTTCTGTTACTCTATATTTGTATGGGTTTTTTATTGCTTTGTTCGTGCAAGTATTCATAGACTGCCAACATAATTCACTCAGTGTCTTATCTGGTATTAGTTTATATTTATATGTTTTCAAAGACTTTTTCTGTAGTACATAATTCATAGGTACCTATTGTAAACCCAATGTAATAATGTATGACGAATGAGTCTACATAGACTCTCTTTCAGTCAATAAAAGTTTACTACTACTACTACTACTACTACTACTACATATTAGCTGCTACTTTCTCACCTAAGTCCGAACTGTGAAAGCCCGTGGTAGCGCCCTAAATCTAATATCACTGCAGAAGATGACGTGTGGTTTTATGCCGTTCCTCTGGGTTAAGACATTCTGAGTAGTTTTATGATAAATCTTAGCAAAAGATGTGATCAGTCACAAATTTTACAAATTTTCAACTGCGTGTCACTGCCATTACACACCGGAGTCGCAATAACTACTTTGCACTGAGTCTGAATCAAATTATGTCGGTATCCGGCCACAGAAGTGTCAATTCATTGGCGCTATACCAAGGATATCATCTGAAGAGAAAATGAAAATGGGAGACACTTCAATAGGGACTGCGGTTGGTGTATCCAGTAACAGTAACCGTAACACTATCGTTCCATATACGCCTGCAAATGTGGATTTTTCAACAATAAGCCCACCTCAGGCATCTTTACAATTTCTGACAATTTGCTACTACTGCGGTACTGGTGCTGTGCAATCCCAGCCTACAATTGTTGTTAGGCCTACTATTCGTGACACTGTGATGCCACAGTTAGGCCTACCAACGCGATCAGCTGACAGTGATGAGCCAGTAACATCAGTGATCAGGTCCAGCTTCACTTCAGCATGTTAAGTGCCTTCTGTACCATCACAGGCAGTGAAAAGCGCCAGTCCCAAACATGTTCAGAGACCTTTACAGACTATAAATACAAATAATATGAGCCCAATCCTGAGAGACCTGGATTTTGGGGGTGAAAGTAGTCCCAGTGCCCATGGCAGCAGTGTACTGCGTGATCAAATTCTGTCTAGTCACACTGGAAACACTGCAAATCATGACCATATTTCAGAAACTAGTGCTACAAAACCAGTCAGACCAACTCTGTCCCAAGGATGCTATTGCTACATAAAACTTAAAAGAGTTAGATGTCCACATGCATTCTAGCAAATAGGTTGCATTCAACAGTTCATCCGGCTGCATCTGCCTGAAAATTATACCTATGTAAATGCAAGCTTTGTTTCATTATTAATTATACTATTAAGCCAATGGCTTAAGCCTTAAGCCTAATTCTCTGAAACATTAGCATTATTTATTATAAATTTAAATGCAGAAGGCATAGTCTATGCTTAATAATAATAACAAAATTGTCACATTATATATTATAAATTTAAACACAGAAGGCATAGTCTATGTTTAATAATAATAATAATAATAATAATAATAATAATAATAATAATAATAATAATAATAATAATAATAATAATAATAATAATAATAATAAAATTGTCACATTGTATTAAATACCTGATATTGGCCTACATGAGGGACAGTCGTCTGTCAGTGCAAGGGCAGGTTGCTGCTGCCATCTTATGAACATTTTGTATCCCGTGACTGTACGTGAACTTAAAATATCAGTTCAATATGTCATTTTCATTCAAGTATACAGGCGTGACATTTAATATTCTCAGCTTTTGTCCTCCACAAGTGAAATATTCAGGCATTATGTCCTTGTCACAGACCAATACGGCATTTGTAAAGCTTTGAAATTTTAAGTTTTATTTTATTCTCTTTCGAAATAAAATTGATCACAAACGTGTTCTTCTTAATGTGTTTTTACGGTAGATAATCGGGAATTCTGATACGTGTGGTTTTTCATCAATGGCAGAAGTTTCATTCAGTTTCTAGACATTGAAGATCTATAATAATATGCTCTGTAATTTTGAAGGGCTGGATAATTTAGGTCTCCATTGTAGTTATGAAAACATTGCAAAAAATATAATTGTACATTTCAAAATTAAATTTACAGTTAATTATTTCTGGCATGACAAACCTTCGGAATCCAAAATGAAATTCCTTTATTTTTCATCATCCAGAGATAAAATCGTCACCCTGGGGTTGAGCCAGTGATACGGCAATATGGATCATCCTGATGAAAGCGTAGACCCTTAATTCAGGCCAAACCATCCAAGGAAAATATCGGCCCCCACTTCGCCTTCAGGGCCTACATTTTCTTTGGATAGTTTGGCTTCAGGATCAACACTTTCATCAGGGTGCTCTGTATTGCCGTATTACTGGCTCAACCCCAGCGTAACAGATGATAGCTCCTTTTTTCCATGTTCTCCGGTCTTCCTCCTATGTTAAGCTCAGGTTAAGGGGCTAACATCTTGCCTGTTTGGGCCCTGGGAAGAACAGCTGTGGTAGAGCTACTCAGGATAAATATATGCAATTATTAATTATTGATCCAAATTAGAGGAGAAAACATCACCTCAAGACATAAGGCGGTTGCAATGAAACGCACGATCGAACGCGTTGGTAATGAATAGTGAACCTGCTTGTAATGCATTTTATGTTCTTTACGCATGGGCGCTGGAAAATATATAAAAGATTTCTAAAGTGGATTCATACATATATATTTATGTACGATAATTATAAAAAGGATAACTTAGGAAAGAATCGGAAAAGATGAGTTTCCACCCCCTGATGTAGCGTAGGCCTAAGCTTAAAAGGTTACGTCATGTACCGGTACCCTTTACCTTATATGTCACTTCAACCTTACGTCAGTAAGATAGTTGGAGAAGTTGGTAAGTTTTATTGTTTCCTTTTGACCAGTTATGTCAAAGGAGAAAGCCAATGTCAATAGATTACTTTATTCCCGATTGTAATAGTGCAGATAGGCCTAGTTCGGCGGGGGGGGGGGGGGCATACTCAACATCAGGGTGGGTGTGTGCCTCGGACATTTTTATACAATACCCTATCTTAATCCTACACCAGATGTAAAAAGATACCCTTTCTTAATCCTGTAAGCCTAATGTGTTGAAAGGAGTGCTGCATTGGTGCATCCTAATTCTTACTCCTATCCTAATCCAGTTGTGTACATTATGGGGGGCTTTTCTAATCCTGGGAGTAATGAAAACACAGCCTTTCCCGCGGCACATACCCAGTACGATCCTACATGGACCCCCCCCCCCCCCCGCCTAGGTATCAACGTAATTATGCACTAATGTAGGTTTAGGTGTACAGATAGTCAGATCTATGAAACCCTTTATGTAAGCAAGAACATAAGCCTGAATATGTTTGAGATCACGAACTACACATAAGTTGTAACTGGGGAAAGCAGGGGTTAAATAGATTTAATTAAATGCAAGAAAAATGGTACCAAGATGCTGAGGTGAAGGGCCATATTAGGCTACTTCTTTTAAACGTAGGCCTATGCCTTATAAATAGTGGCAAAGAGACAATGAACAATCTTAGTAAAAAGTTATTCATGGTCTGCAATAGTCACAAATAAATCTCCCAAGGCCTTCATGATCCGTACGTTGCAATGAATGCAATATAATTTCATGAATGGGGTTTAAGGTCTCATTGTTTTCTGTCTACTTCTATTGCGTGAAGGTGCTGTTTCATCCCTGTAAACAAACACTTTATTATGAAGGAAGTACCGAGGATAAGATGTTTAGCAAAAATGTCTCTGCCAAACATAATCAGTCCTAAAAGTATGCCTAATAACTTCAGAACACTTAGATTTCATTTGAACTTTTAAATGTTCATTGAACATTAGCCTACTGTCAGATTTTTTAAATGTACCATACCATTGCAATAATTTTATCAGCGCTTATTTTTCCCATAATTGTTAAACAGCACAGAATAAAAGCTGACGTGTGGGCTCCATTGATATATATATATATATATATATATATATATATATATATATTACCCATGTAATTATTAACTTTTTAATTGCTTAAATAACGTAGTAAGGAACCTAAGCTGATTCGTTTCCTGGATGCCAATTGCGTCTTTTACACAAAATTGACACCAGGGAAAATGTGATTAGCACTTTAACGTTTAATTGGACAGGTTTTATTGCCCCCTTTTTTAAAGGAATACAGTCACACCAGTTCTGAAATTCTGAATAACTGTGCTTACTTTCAACTTGATATTAGTAAGCATTTATTCATGATGCAATAAAATTTGGCGCCAAACTATACCCCTCCCTGCGTGGCCACTAGTTGTTTTCTGCATGTTTTCATTTACCTGATGACAAACTCTATGGCTATAGCTTGTCATCAGGTAAGTTTTCATGAAAATTTAATGAAAACGCTTTCTGCCATTGTATTTATCTGTAGTCTTTGAGGCATGTCAGTCAAAGCTAAACATTACACCCATTTATTTAAAAAAAAAAATAGTTGAGGGATATATTCCAAAATACTTTGATAATGGTTAGGCCATGGCACAATTTTGACTTGACACCTACAAGTTGCAAAGTGTTGATGCTTGCTCGCATATTTCTTTTCAATAGGAATATTAAAGCACGGACAAGATCAAGTGTATTAAATGCAAAAAGTGACCTGTCTTTCCTTTGGCTTGAAGGCTTAAGCTTGAGAAATTCCCTTATAGGTAATACCTCCACGTACGCACAAACACATATATATGTGTATGTACATATATTTGTATATATATATATATATATTTACAGTGAAAACTCGTTATAATGACACCATTTGTTCCCTTAGAAATGTGTCAGATAACTGAATATGTCAGATAAATGAATCAAATAACAAAGAAAATGAACTTTTGCCATTCAAAACTTGTGTCATTATAATGAATATGTCGGGTATCTGAGTGTCGTTATAATGAGGTTTCACTGTATATATATATATATATTTATATATATATATATATATATATATATATATATATATATATATATATATATATATATATACATATATTTGCTTTTTGCTCCATTTCGGGGCATATTCAATGTTCTCGTATAAATGTGGGTTAGATATTATTAGTGTCAGAACTTCCAAAATATGTATACGCATTGTCGAAATACACAGAATAAAATATGCCGTCAACTACTTACAGGTGGGACGATCGATATGAACATTCCTATTTTGACCTGGGTCACTGAATCTGGAAACACGACTGATTTAGAGAAAGGGGTATGTCATATAACGTAACAAGTTAAAGTCAGCAGACTTACATCGATTGATTGGACTCCGCGCGTTTTACTAAGAACGTAGAAATCTATGTGGTTTTTAGCTCGACGGACTTGTCAGTCAGCCGGGCTGATGAGTCAGTCATTCGTGATTCGTCCCTTCGTCCCTCCCTATGTCCGTTCACAATTTACATTTTCGACTTCTCCAGAAGCTTTGGCCAGATCCACATCACACTAGGTCGGAGTCTACCTTTGATGGATCTGTAATGGTCAGGTTCCAGTGTCCTGTGCTTATTTTTTACTGATGTTTTGTGTCTATATATATATATATATATATATATATATATATATAAAATCTTTGGGTCGATTTTAGTACTATAACAGGCTTGTATAAATTCCGTATCATAGGCCTAAAAGTTACAGTGCCGCAATATGATGTATCAGTACTCTTCCGCTGGTATCGTCACTTTGTCGGTGGTATCGGTATTCTTCTGGTTTCATCGGTAATTGTGTTGATGAGGAGTAAAACTTTCTGCAAATGTCGTTCTAATTTTTGCTTTGTGTATTGAAATGTAAAAATCGAACCAAACATGCGATAAAAATTTTACAGCATGCTTTGTAGATGATATGAAGTAATCAACTCGCACTGCATACCATATAGCAGAACTCGTTCGCTTCTCTCACTCGTTCTGCTATATGACATCCAGTGCTCGTTGATATACTTCATATCGTCGACAAAGCATGCTATAATCTATAATATATATATATATATATATATATATATATATATATATATATATATATATATATATATATATATATATATATATATATATATATATATATATATATATATATATATATATATATAATGTGCTCTGTGGTTGTTGTTTTATTTGTTTTTTGTTTGTTTGGTTTGTTTATGTTTATGCTGCCCCTCTTTTCCAGCGTGTAAAGTCTTGCTGATCTGCTAATGCCCTGATCCATATCTTCACAGGCATTAAAGAACAAAAACCAAGATTTGTGTCTGGCACAACACGATCATTAAACCAATTTTTGTATTTACACTGTAACTCTTAATCAACCAACTTTAGTTTTTCGAGCGGGAAATAAATTTAATGTAAAAGTAACTAAAATATAACCTTACTTCCATGCTTCTGTTTGCATATATCCATAGAAATCCGGATGAACGTGCCGCGCATGATCATTGCTTGTGGTTATGTATAGTTTGAGCATGTTACTAAGGTAATATACACCAACTAAGGAAACATCTCGACGGTGATTACAATGTGACACTCAGTTCGCTCGACGAGAAAAGGAAGCTTAAATGGCTAGGTATCCATTTCTTGTTGAAGCTTTGTTGATAATGGACCGTCACATTGTCACGCAGAAAAGTGCTTATTCACTACTCACAGACTGGTCGTTTTGCATTATTTTACATGATTTTTTTGTGTTGTGTACTAATTGTTACGATAATACAAAAGGGAAGTATTGTAAACATTGCTATTTGTAAAGGATGACGGCAAACTCTACTATATGTAATATCCATGTATCCCTGCTACATTTTTTTGCCACAAATGTGCTTACCTCTTGCGATTTGTGTATATGGCACTGCTTATGCAGCAGTCGTCTAAATTATCGAGCGCTTTGCTTATACAACAAATACAATCATAGTTCCCTGGAGCTTGTGTCTTTGATACGACTGGAAATCCATTGTCAGCCGCACAAAGAAAACTTTGATACACAAATTAATTTATATATGTTCATTTAGCTTTTACGATACATGATACAGACTATTGTTGTTTAATGTTTTCTGGTGTTCAAATGATTAAGAACTTACATTGTTCCTACCTGCCTTTAGTTTTACTTTTTGTTTGACAGCGTCAGTATGGTCATTCAATACATTTACATTGTTTTCATGTGCACACTCAGCACAATGTAGAAAATGTTACCATTTGCTAGTCCTTTGCAATGGTGGACATATTCCCATTTATAGATTGACAGTTGATGTTATCTCTACCGTAGAGCAAGTACAACGAGGGATTCTTGTAGCCTAGAATTAAAATGTATCATTTTCGATTTTTAAGGTCAGTCGATTTCTTTACGGGAGTCACATTGACGTGGACCCTCACCAAAATATGGTTGTTTTGTAATTAGGTGGATATATTAGCTTTCATCTTCATTATTTGTTATACTTGGGGCAGTAAAACATATATTACATGAAGAGAGATCAGTAAGAGTATGTTGTAATTTGGAGTTTATGATTTCAAAATCAGTCAACAAATGTGAAAAATCACTTTTCAAAATTATTGTTTGGTAAGAATGACAGTGACCTGGAAATTGCACTTTTTCCTCAGCATAATTGTATTACCCCAAGTTTGTAACCTTTGGAGTGTGTAATTTGAATCTTTCTCAAGGTGATTATTTGGGGTACCACACTTAATATATTTTACGATGTGTATATGCAGCTACACTTTTGAATGTTTTCCTTGCGTCATGTCTGAAGTTCTGTGATGTTTCATGTGTGACAAGTAAGCCTCGTAAATATCCTTTAGTTGATCTAGAATGAATCTATAACAGTTTTTTTTTCTGGCACAAATTCAAAAGGTAATATACTTTTATTCTACCAGCCTGTCATCTGATTTTATTTCACAATTCACTTCCCCTAGTTCTTCGATTTCCTCCACCACAGGCAAGGTAGGAAGTATACGCCAACATCTGTGCCATGGAGAGTGAGAGAGTCAATGCTTGACTTCTTTCACAATCCATGTAAAACAAATGTGTCTATACTATACCCTCAATGTTCCTAACGTTTTCCTTGAGTGATTAAAATTCACATTGCAAAATGAAACTTATGTTTGGCTAATACAAATGTGATGTTTCTAATGACACAGTAGGATAATGGGGTGTAAAATTTTCGGTAATATAGGTCATAAATGTTGGAGAAACATGGACTCTTGACCACTCGTTGGTCGCGGTGCCATTGATCATTTAAAATACCAGAAAACTGTCATTTGGGGTCATTTTGTTCATCCGGTGAGATTCATTTCTTTATAATTGACCCCATAGACCACAAGAGGCTTATTGCCTTAAATGATCTACTTAGCAAACATCAAAATCCTATTAAAACATTAGCATCGTATGTGTTCGAAGTGAAAAAATGTCCGTTGCATATTTTCAGCATATATGATCTTGAAATGTAGTCCATTTT
The DNA here is from genome assembly GCA_964020975.1 of Hermodice carunculata. Classification (NCBI taxonomy): domain Eukaryota; kingdom Metazoa; phylum Annelida; class Polychaeta; order Eunicida; family Amphinomidae; genus Hermodice; species Hermodice carunculata. The sequence continues at coordinate 25,813,161 of OZ026620.1, forward strand.
ATACACACTTTACATTTTCGTGTTCTTTCTGCACCTCCCCAAACCCAGCCACAAACTTTTGCTGGCACTGCCTTAAATTGTTTGGGAATGTAATTTCTATAAGTGTTTGCCATGTTTTGCCATTATGATGGCGATCGAGGTTTGGGTTTTAAGCAAGTTGTTGCTGTGTTGCTTTTGGTTGGGTTTGAGGAGGATCCTGGAAAGCAGATTCGATGTGCTGATTTTTCTATTCGGTGAGGTTCCTAAATGCATACATTCTTTCCCATTAGTTTTCATAACACGAGTGACGGAGTAGCATTCACTAAAAAGTGTTTGGTTTCTTTCCCATTTTAGTAGTGCTTTTGATTTTTTGTTCATTATACAGGTCAAAATACATGGCTTGTACAGAGAGGCATAAAAGGAATCAAGGCTATTTTCATATTCAATGCTGTGTATGGCATACCTTGAGACTCCTGACACTCAAAGTATTACAATCGGTTTTTCGAGGTTCCGTGCGTTCCTCGCACGCTGGCTTAAACGGAAACCTCTGAGTGATACATCCGATCTAACTTATCAGAAATCTTGGCAAGCCACAACCTTGTCCACTATAAGCCAAAGACATGACACATTATGCCGGGCTATGTTCTATGAGATTCTTAAATTTGATAACCAATTACTCTATTACTCACCCCAAGCGATTTCTACTCACAATATCAGTAAGTAGATGTATTATCATAGTATAACTTGCTAGAACCAAACCAATTTAAAAATTCTTTCATTCTTGCACCGTTGAATAGCATAGACCAAGCAACAGGAAGTAGCAGACAACACCACTGGTCGAAAGGTATCACCTGAGCTATCCTGACAATATGATTTGTCAGAATATGTCAGGTGACCTTTCTTCTACCAGTGACACTCTGTGTCCCTTGTCTCCAGTCTAATGCCATTAATAATGAGTCAACAGCTTTTTGGCCAATGGTTTTGTATGTGTAGCGATTCTTGGCTTTTTTCAGACTATAATGCTAACCCGCGTGATTGTGGTGATTTTTGGTGATTGTTGTATTTACGCATATCTTACGTATATTATCACATATTCAATTATTTCTTAAATTAAGCAACAAAACATCTTTTGTCTCACCTCATTTTATCTCATATCATCTCATCTTGCCTCATTGCATTAAGATTGTGATGGTTTTTAGTGATCTTTGTATGTTCGCATATGGCTGCATATCATCACATATTCATCTGTTTCTAAAGGAGAGGTAAGACACCAAAAATAAATCCCACTTTAGTCAATCCTAGCTCAAAATGTATTTGCGTTAGGATAACATACCATATATGTGTGTACTTGTCATACTCCAAAGAATTTATATGTCCCGTATCTGGGTGTCTGTGATGTTAATTGTTGAATAAACAATTGAAAGTTGACCGCAAAGCATCCACCCCATAAATGTCGATATAAGTCACTAACTATTTGTGATAAAATCATAATTACACTTGGATCTTAATCCTGACATATCGGCAACAAATACGGATCCTACGATTTTTCATGTTTGGTTTCTTTTTTCTGTTATCCATCCTCAAAGTTTGACGTTTCAATTTTCCCTTTGATTTTCAGGATGTTAATTTTTTTTCATTTCATAGAAAAAGAACGAAGCAAAATTTATAAAATCGCTGAATTGCTGTTGCAGTTCAGACATTAAAGAATCAAAAGCCGTTAACCGGATTAAATTTCGCCCAGTCGTTTTCTTGGAATAACCATTCTTAGGTGGGGCTCTCGTCCTATAATCCATTCTGAGAAAACAAGCTTCAAAGGCCTTTGATGTTGATCATTTGACTCTGAAACAATACCATTTCCTCAAGTTGAGCTGATATTTGTACAAAACGTAGCAAACATCGTCCTGGAACATTTGGGGAGGTTGTCAATCAATTCTTGGCCAAGCACATGAATAAAAGAGCCTTCGAAGTACGGAATACATTATTCAGCGATCTGTCAAACGGCAATAGCGACAGTCTGGTTTCAAAGTGTGACGTCATGGAGGCGGCTCTTCCGGCCCCGTGACCTCAAGCCTGGCAACGAAAGTTGTGTTGCCTTGCTTCGGTGGGACGGCCTGCGGCCGCTCGTAGTCAGTGTACGGATGGTGGGTTTGGTCTTCCGCCCCCTACATCTTCATCCCGTTTTTAGGGATAGTGTTTTGTTGTATTTACTCGTCTCCTATCTGTATACTTTATGTAGTTAGCTTGTTAGACTTGTCTTTACACTTTACTTAGTTAGCTTGTCATTAATTATTTTGTAGTTGTTTTCCCAATGAGTTTCATTTCTCTTTCCAACCTGAGCTTTGTAACGCTATTTTGTGTGTTTTCCCTGCTGTTCACGTTTATGCTTATTTCGATGTGTTTATTTGTACTTTTATTTCCTCATCCCTGGGTTCCGATAAAGTATTATTATGTACGTGGGTATTGTTGATTAGGGTTTCAGTTTTTTTCCCCGCCTGTCTTTGGTGTGAAGGACCACTGGGGTAATTTATCGCGGCATGGCTTTGAAGTTTGAAAGGACATCGTCTGACGATTCCCGCTCCTCTTGAACATTTAAAGTCTCCCTTCATTAGAACGCAAAACAAGCAAGATAACTATAAAGTAAACCACTAAGGCTATGATATGTTAGCGTGTTTGCATCTTTTCCCTGCCCACAAGCATACTTTCGGCATGCTTCCTTATTTCGCATTGCCGCCCTGATGCCATTCTCTTTTCGCCATGGGCCGTTGCTACCTGCAGCGACGTGACAGGCTGTTAAGTATGATTGACGGGTGGCATTGTTCCGCTTGGCGGCTGAAAACCAAAAGAATGACACATGGACGTTCGGATGTCCACATGCTGTGTGGTTTTCGGTGTTTTTCTCATATTTATACTTTAGTTAAAAGCTCGAAATTTTGAAAACTTATAGAAAGGACATTCATCTTGTTAAAACCATTAAAATTTCAAAATCGGCCATGCAAAGGTTTTTGGTGTCTTAACTGTCCTTAATGTTAGCAATATAACAAATCTTGTCTCATCTCCTGTCATTGCATCTCATCTCATCTCGTTTTATTTCACAGCACTTTATCTTAAAATATTATGTCTTATATATGTATATATTATATATATCTTTGATTTTAAATGTACACATTTCCATTACTACTACTACTACTACTACTACTAATACTACTACTACTACTACTACTGCCACTACTACTACTACTACTACTACTACTACTACTACTACTACTACTACTACTACTACTACTTTAAAAACACATTTTGAAACGTTTTTGCAAAGTCGGCTTATGTCATTTCGGAAAGTATGTTTCTATTTGCGTGGTGGCTCGCTCTTTTCGTTGTTTTTCTGTTAGTATTTGGGTTCACAGTTGCCGCAGCTGTACATGGTTTTCAAGTACACTATTATGGGTTATTGTGGTAAAGAAGCAAGATAATACGATTCACTAAATAAACGATGAAAAGATACGGTTTTAAAAACATTCTTATCTTTGATTTTAAATGTACACATTTCCATGACATTGACGACGAGAGTGTAATTACTCAGACATATAACTATGTTTGTTACAGAACTATTCTCTGTGAAGCACGGACGTATGTCATGTTTAGCTTATTTGTTCTTAATACAAGTACTTATAAAGATATGATACATTTCAAATGTTTCAGAGACCTCAAATGGAACGATTAGTTCCCAATCACACAAAGTCCCGATGAGCATTAACTAAAATCCGGAACAACAACAGAAAGCACACATCAGTCTACAGGAAATCGTATACCAAATTTATTTCTGAAAAGGTGCTTATTGTTTCTTTATACTTCATTTCTTGAATGTATAAAAAAAGCAAAGTAAAAACCACACAACTAAAAATATATCACAGGCAAAGCTAAAATGTCTTCACAGCGCGGTAATAACCATATCAAAACTACGAATGCTTTTGTATGGTCATATTGCATGTCACCCCAGCAATTCAACATATGCCCGCATAAATTGATAACATCTGAAGTGCATTGTAAGCCTATTATCTGAGAATATGATTGTCAGGTGGTAATAGTAAGTTGTCAGCTTACCTTCGCAACATATATAAAACACAAGTCTCAGGACATATTTAACATTTATTACTACTGCCTGTCAGACACATTATTCTTAAAGGTAGCGGCACTTGCTTCATGTTTCACATGATATTTTTGAACTAATGAATGAAGCAGGATCTGTTTATTCACCAGGTGTGGCCCCCTGGACACCAGGGGGAAGTTACTTGTAGTATCAGCTACGGGTATCTTGCTCCATTGATGCCATGCTTTCAGTAGAACATTTATCGGAATAGTTATTTCATTCATTTTTTTTGTCGCTTCTTTTTCAGGAAATTAAATCGTCAACATGTACGTACTAGCAACAGCATGGGATTATTAGCAGTTTCTTTAACATTTGTCATCATAGTTCATCTTTTGGGTGCAAGTTCCCATACAGGTCTACATTCACATATACTCGCATATTTCAATACAGTCACGTCTTTCTGCCTGCAACAGGTACGGCCTGGCGTGACTCTTACGTCAGCAAATACAGGTAAGATCATTTGTGTCCTAAAACACATGGTTACTGAAAATGCTTTCGCCCTTAAACTGAATTCAAGAGATGTTTTGTTCAAGAATGAAAATACAAAAAGACTTGTAACGTTACACCGGCCGCTGAACAGAGTGATTTTTTTTAAAGGTAAGGGGCCAAGTAAATGCGTGACCTTTGCTATTATAGCACCTCCACCACTGCAAATAAAGGTGACTATTGTGGAAGCAAGGCTGGGAGTGTGCAAGCGTTACACGGCGTCCATACCAACAGCAACATTTTACAGATGTCACCACAGAAAAACTGTATTTTATGAATTATGTGGTAAGATTATCAAGAACAATTTTCTGTCCCCTGGTCATACTGCATGTTTCTCGTTTAATGCGCATTTCACTCGGGACAAGTTACGCATGATCTATGTCTTTGTTGCATTAAATTCACAAATACGAAAAAACACGAACTGGACAGTTAGAAAAAGTATATGGTCTATTGTGAAAGAGTGTATTCAGCAAACATACTTATCTGTCGATAGTGAACTTGAACGTGAACGCCACATATACGTCCACATTAGTATTCCTAAAACCAAGCTAGCAAGCATTCTTAGTTTTTTCAAACAACTCCAGCAGCTTGTGTTACAATACCGTGAAAGATGTAGCTTTGCCAGCAATAAACAGACCAGATGGATGTACCAAAATGTGTCCTTGTTCACCATCATCACAGTAGTTTGTGGAAAATTAAAATTTATTTCATCCTGTGCATCCGTTTGTGAGCACTCTTATTCCACGTGGACGCTCATAGGGCCTCTCAATAAAGTATTCTTATTCTCCCAAGTAAAAGTATATACATTTTACAAGAGACATAAGTGTATTTATATGTTTTTGGACTTCAAGAATCTTTGGGATTCGAGGCGCGACAATAAGAAATTATCTGGCAATGTTACACTTAGTGACTTTATGATGTCATCCAATGAAATCAATATAATTTTGCGTTGCCACCTTCTTCGTTATGTCATGGACATGGCGGACAGGGACGGTCAGGTTTACATTTTGGCTAAATTCTCCTTCCTATGGAATGCTGTGAAGCCAACTGCATCGGTAGTACTAGTAAAATATATAAAGTCTTCAGTGTCAGTATTTCCGTTGTATCAAAGCGATTTCGATGTGACACGCTATAGTTCGTCGTTTACATACACCTGGGTTTTTCTGACAAGGAAGGATTTTAACTGTCAAATACGGACCAGTGGCTCGATTTTCAGTATCAAACCAATACATCTAGCATTTTTGGCTGGGTTCTATCTTATGAGTAAAGGGCTGTATTCATCCCTATTCATTGGAACAAAAATTACACTTTTCAGAAGAACACTAGAGTCTAGTGGCTTTATCGTATCAGTATTTCTATGTTTACGGCCATTACCAGTTACAAAATGTGAAGTTATTGTGCACCTACTGACCTCTATTAATAACAATGCAGAGTTTACAAGTTTGTACACTAGACGTCAAGGTAGAATGATATCACACTAACCATTACAACAAGGCAGTTTCTTCAAGAAAGTTAACTCGGTAGAAATCATTTTACTGACCGCGCCCCGCTTCAAATATGTGCAGTTAAACTTTGCTGAGTTGTTTTGGACGGGACCGTCAGATTGCGCTTTTGCTGGAGTTGTATTATATGATGGGCCAGATATCACCGCTGAAAAGATAGGAACATTTTGCGCGAATGGTTCAAACTTTTTCACGGTCTCTTCCACAAACTGTTTAACTATGATTCACTACATGTTTCTCTTGCCGATCATTTATACTTTTAGGTTACGTTATTCGTTTTCAGCAACCAGCTGTGTTGGTATTCAAAACGTTGCAGAGAGAAAATCTTCACGTAATGAATTGCAGGGTTTTCGAAATTCGGGACCTGCGTCCGGAGGATTTATGCAAACTTATTACCTAATGAACGACACATGTTTTATCGCCACCCAGTTTTTCTTGGACGTTGGCGTTCATGTGCCATGGGGTTTAGCTATGATAGCTCTTGTTTCCCGTTTGCAGTTTATCATAACTGTAACAGCTAATTTTTTTAAAACTGAGGGAAGGCGTACACCTAAGTTACAAATGTACGACGGTTTTTGCGGCCGGAAAATGCAGGTGGATTATAACAACTATTTGCAGTTTCAGGCAGATAGATTCCGACTGATGTTTCGCTGGCCGTCTAGTTCCTACGCCAAGGACTATGTTCTATTTGAAATTCATCCTTTCAAAACCTGCCTCTCACATCAATTTAGAGTTTCAAATAAGACGGTATGGATTCAAGATGTCAAGCTAAACTGTTTCAGCTTTTTGTTTCCTAGTAACATTCAGACAGCGACACTTCGGATTTTTTCCCACTACTGTCGAAGCCGAATGCAACTGCGTATAAATTACGATGACGGCAAAATACATGAATGTAAGCCTTTTGTTGTTAAGATTTCTGAAGCAATGCCTGTTCACCTTTATCGCGAAAATAAATCAAACATTGTTTTTTGTTTTCAGGAAGAGAATAATCTGCTACAAAGAAATATTCGTATCACATGGACGTGGCGTGCTGATTTTGATTTCGCCCTCGAACGGGGCATGACGTTCGCTTATTCCAGTAAGACTAACTATAGCGCAATACAAATTAATCGTATGGAACAAAATACCCTGCGGCCTGGAAGGTGCCGATGGAACGTGAACATTTCATTTAGAAATTATTATATTTTACGTGACGAAACCCGGAGTGAGCATGCTGAGGTCATTTCGTTTGGAAATCTGCCCTACACAGTAAACGTTATACGGTACACATACAGGTCTTCATACGGGTACGTCCAGAAAGCAAACATTGAAAGATTAAATTGGAATCAAGCTTTTTACATTTGTCACAGTACATGGGGTAAAAAAATCCTTAGGCAACTTATAGTCATAAGTAGTCGAGGGGAAATTGAGGTCATACATCAATTGGCCCAGGAAAATTTTGTTTTCAGAGTTATGTATGTCAATCTATTTACATCTACGCAAATATTCATTGGTTTGCAAAGACAAAAGGTGTGTATCGATTTATTGATTGTAAAATATTGATGCTAGGTGACCCACTCAACCTTCTGCTGTTGTCACGTGGCGCTTGCATTTGGTAATGGAGTCATAGAAACGTACTGTCAGGTGCAATTAAACTTCCAGTGTCAGCTATTCTGACCAATACTCAACATGTGTACAATTGCCATTTTGTATTAGGTGGTTGATTTTTACGTTATAAGAAAGGAAGAAGATACTATCTTTTCAAAATACAAGGATTAATTGTGACCTGACTAGTGAATTATGTCAAAATAGTCACCAGTCGTTCAGAATCATGGTCCACATGTTGTAACGGGGCATTTGCTTACGTTATTTCGCCGACATGTATACAGTTCCTTATCAAATTCCGCTACATGTTGTATCTGTGAACTCTTTTGGTGCCAAATACAATAAGGGTCCTAGATTCATCTTCCTTGTTAAAAGACCTTTGATTCAAGTACCAGCATGCCTGTAGTTATATCGAATATAACAGTCCATGTCGACTGCTTTCCTTAGCGCGCATGCCCCAGAGCGCGCTGAGGAAAGCCGCTGACCTAGTCCAAAATGTGGCACAGAACGAGTTAATTTAAAAAAAAAAAAAAATCAGTTCTGCCGTAATAGCGCAGGGGATGTACAATACACGAGCAGTAACTTAGTTATAACACTTTTGAACAAAAAACCTGTTTAAACTCGCATATTAAAAATTGGAGCCGCTTCACAAGCCTGACACTTGGCCACTTGGAGCATAGTATACATGTATTTTGATCATATTTATCAGCATAAAGTTAGAAAAAAAACACAACACTACCATAATCACAAATTTCAATGGAAAAATGAGAACAAAGTTAAATACAGAAGAAGGCAGGATTTCAGAATACCAAAACATCAACATTCATCTTCCAATGTCAATTTGAAGAAGCAAATTTCACTCCTGACTTCAGACAGGCAGTCACCCACAAAAAGACAGCTGGTAATTTTAACCGGGTCCTTTCAGCCCTTGAAATATGTTTTATTAACTAGAGACTTTAGTCTATTCCAAAATATCTAGGCCTATAACTGCCTAAACCAAAAATATATCTCTTCCGCCAAATAGTCACGTGGGCATGTCATGTAAAATTGACGTGGACGCAATAACTGCGCAAGAATTTGACTTAAGAGGTTGAAATTTTGCATGATTATGTACCATAATATGAACTAGGTTGGGATTGTAGACGGGTGACCTTGACCTATTTTCAAGCTCAAGTGGCCACTTTTTAAAAAATCATTTCAGATGCACTCGTGAAAGATTTGACTTAAAGAGGTTGACATTTTGTGTGATTATGTTTGTATGTAAGACTTTTGTAAGACCTTGCTTGGAATTGCAGATGGGTGATCTTGACATATTTTTCAAGGTCACATGGGCATGTCATCTAAAACTGACACGCATGCATCAACTCTGCAAGGATTTGACTTAGGAGATTGAAATTTTGCATGTTTATGAACCATAATACCAATCAGTGAGGGATTGTAGATGGGTAACCTTGACCATTTTTCAAGGTCACATGACCACTTTTTAAAAATCATTGCAAATGCACTCGAGAAAGATTTGTCTTTAAGTGGTTGACATTTTGTGTGATTATGTTTCCAAGTAAGACTTTTGTAAGACCTTGCTTGTAGCTGCGAATGTATGACCTTGACCTATTTTTCAAGGTCACATGGGCATTTTGTCAAAAATCAACGTTTTGAAATGTCAATAAAGAGTGTGCCTTCACCATATCTGTAGATCATTGGAATCGGTATGCCTATTTATAAAAATAAGGATGACAATAGTAAGGGCGCACAGGGAGACATTTGATTTTCTGTTGGAAAATCAGCCTGTTCTAGTTTAAACACGTACTTCAGCTCACTATACGGTCTGGTTTTCATATGTGAAAAGTCAGATGAATAGCAAACGTTTTCCTTTTGGCCATGAAGAAAGAACAAACAAACAACAAGAGGACTCTGTGAACAGGCCGTCCTCAGCTGACATTTGCCTGACCATTCCTAAATTTTATTTGTGCTGAAGCTTCAACAATAATGTTATACAAATACCCGTCAATATCGTAGTTGAGTAACTTGTAAAATAATCCTTCGTGCCATGCTGTATCAAACGCTTGTTTGGATTCATTTTTTTTGGTTCCATTATCGCCACCAGAGAGCAGTATTGATTTTTTTTTAAACTTAGTTTGTATGAGCATTAATGCACACAGGTGCTTAATGTTCGTATATGTAGGGCACCTTTGTACTTTATTTGTGTGCATGTATGTGTTTGTATTGACAAAATGTCACATTGTATTATTTGTAATACACTCAATAAAGTTTATTATTATTATCATCATCATCATCATCATCGTTATCATTATTATTATTGTTGTTGTTGTTGTTGTTATTATTATTATCATTATCATTATCATTCAGCCTGTAATAAGTCTCACCATGGTCTGGTGGTACCCATAATTGCTCCTATACAATCCCAAAGCACCTGGGCAATCAGTTTTGCAGAACAAGACCTTCGTAGAACGTGTCTAATAATAACCAACGCCCAAAAATTCATAACAAATCTAATCACCGGTCAACCAGACTCACGACAAACTTGGTGGGGATGTGCTTTGGGTGGATCTCCACAGGTTTTTTTTGTTCGAAAATGTGAATTAACATTGCAATGCCCACAGGCGTAAAGAGTTATCAATAGGAATGCATGCATTAAACGATAAGTATTCAAATTGAAAAATGCGTTGAAAATCAAGAATCCGCGCCATCACCACCTCGTGAACAACTCTGTTTGACCCTACTGCAAGATACCGTTTATCGAATTACAGCACCATCTAAGACACTTTTTTGGAGATGTCGAAAATTGAAAAAAAAAAACGAAAAAAACGAAAAAAAACGAAAAAAACCGAAAAAAAACACACACAAAAAAACAAACCAAAAAAAAGCCCACCCACCCACCCACCCACCCACACAGCCACAAAACAATTACAGCGCCACCTGCTGAACAGATTAAGGTGAGGGAGGGGGGGGGGGCAGGGAATTCCCCAAAAGTGTCCCTATGCAACTTTGAAGCAATTGGCTTGGTGGTTTGGAGAAGATTCTGTTACAGAGTTTTGCCAACTTATAAAGAAAAACACAAAAAAACAAAAAAAAAAAAAAACAAACACAAGAAAACACCCCCCCCCCAAAAAAAACCAAAAAACCAGAAAACCAAAAAAAAAAAAAGAAAAATAAAAACAAGAAAAATAAAACCAAAAAAAAACACACACAAAAAAAAAAAAAAAAAAAAAAAAAAAAGGAGTGCATGCTGGGAAGCCACGGCACCTGGAGTGTAGCTCGCAGTCTCTCAACTTTTTGCAAGTTTTAACAGTGAGAAAAGAAGAATTCACTGAAGGAAAACAGCTCATTGCTGCATGAACATACAGAGACGAGACAGAAATAACTGAGAAAAGTGCCATCTACTAGGAATGTATATTTTTCTACATCTGAAACTAATAAACTCTATACAACATGGACCAGAAGGGCATTGAGGTCACTACAGACCAGACAACTTTACAGTGCAGTGTTCCAGCGGCGGCAAAGCCAGTGTTTTTCACACAAAGTACAGCACTGGGCAAGGACTCCAAGCTGACAAATGTCGAAGTGTACCTGGCAGTAGTTGAAAAAAAACCTGCCCAAGCAATTACTGGAGTACAAAGGGCCGACGGGCTCTGGCGAATCTATACAGAAAGTGATTCAGTAAGAACAGATCTACTTGCCAATGGACTGTCAATCAAAGGCGTTAGAGTTGAAATGCATGATATCAACCCATACAGACCCCAAAGAGAAGGACTGAGATTGGTCATTCATAACGTGCCTCTCTCTGCGAGTGACACAGTGATAGTAGGTGGGCTGACCAAGGCAGGACTTGTATCTACATCTACTGTTGAGAGGGAGAAGCTCAGAGTGAATGGACTTCGGACCAATTGTGCCACTGGGGGCCGTATTGTGGATGTGCAACCACCTGAAAAAAGCATTCCCAGTAAACTCAAATGTGGTCGGTACACTGGGTCAGGGTTCTAGACAGGTCAGGTAAATAAAAACAATACAGATGATGACACTGCCACCTGTGCAAAATGTTTGCAAACAGGCCACAAAAAGATCAACTGTACAAATGACTGGGTCTGTACACAGTATAATAAATCTGGACAAAGGGAAGCTGCTTGTCCTGAAACAGACTTTGAAGTTAACTATAGTGAACCTGAAAACTGGTCAGATCATGAAGAAATACAGTCAGAAGCTGAGGGTGAGACTGAACCAGAGGGAAGTGACTTTCCTGCAGACATGGCTGTAGCAAGTCAAAGAGACAAATATCAAGATAGCGCGCGAACCAAAGACAGTGAAGCCCCACCAGGAGAAAAGAAACCACAAGGGCATGAAAGTGATAGAATTACCACAAGGTCACATACTCCAAGGGCACAAAGGATACCACCGACACCAAGAAAGAGTGCTGGTGCCCCAAAAGGCCATGTGGACAGGGTTAAATGAAACATGCTTACAAACAAAAGACAATCTGCAAGCAAATATTAAAAAGAACAGTGATATACTTCATCTTCTCACCCTCAATACTAGAGGGTTGAGAGATAAACTTAAAAGAGACACAATTTTTCAATGGTGCAAAGCCCCAAAAGCACAAATCATATTTTTTCAAGAGACACATTTTACATCAGAATATGACAATATAGTAAAATGTGAATTTAAAGGACAGCGGTTTCATACTTATGGTAGCAGTACCAGTGCTGGGGTTTCCATCCTGGTAAAAGATGGTTTAGAGGGTGATGGTATAGATAATTATGATACAAATGATGGTCGCTGTGTAATGGTTAACATTAAAATACAGAAAGATATATATTATGTTGTGAATCTATATGGACCAAATGACCTACAAAAAGCAAATCCTTTTTAAAAACATCTCAGACATGGTACAAGAAAAAACCTTGGGTAAAATGGTCATCTGAGGTGATATGAATGATGTAATGAATGAAAATCATGATAGAAAGAGTAAAGGTTTAGGTAAAAAGAGAAGTAAGTCATGTTTTCGGACCTTTGCAAAGTCACTTAAGACTACTGGTATCTGGAGGTTTAAACATCCTGACCAGCAGTAATACACATGGTGCAAGATATTTAAAAATCAAGATGTGGTAGCAAGCAGAATAGATATGTGGCTTGTAGATCAGAACTTGTGTAAAGACATCTATGCATGGGACATCAGACCCGCTGTAAAAAGCGATCATCTTGCTGAGTCTCTGAAAATAATTCTAAGAAAAAATGAGAAAGGTCCAGGTTATTGGAGAATGAACAACTCTCTGCTAAGAGAAGAGGAATATAAGAATAAGATTGACGAGGTTATTAAATTACAAGTGGAGCAATCCCAATATCAAGATCTAAACAATAAGCAAATGTGGGACATGTGTATGATAAAGATTAGAGAAACTACCACAGATTATGCAAAGAAACGTAAAACAAAGCAGAATATAAAGATTACTGCTCTTGAAAATGAGTTGAATTACGTTGAGAAAGAATTGGAAAAAAAATCAGATTCACCTGATTTAGTTGAGAGAAAAGAAATCTTGCAAAAAGAAATAGACCAATTTTATGAGGAAAAGGCAAAAGGAGCTTTTGTCCGCTCCAGAGCTACCTAGATTGAACAGGGAGAAAAACCAAGCAAATATTTCTTTGCATTGGAAAAAAGTAGACAATAAAAAAAAAATCAATAACAAGTTTGAAGGTTGGCGATGCCATAGTATCAGATCCTGCAGAGGTCCTTAGAGAGGAAGTCCGCTTTTATGAAGAGTTATATACAAGTACAGAGCCAGAGAAAAATGAAATAGAAAAAATTCTCAATGAATTACCAGTAGAAAAATCTTTAGATGAAAATGAAAAAAACATATGTGAAGGTGAACTATCACAAGAAGAATGAAAATGTGCTGCATTTACAACGAAAAAAGAAAGCACCAGGAATGGATGGGATCACTTTTGAATTCTACCAATGTTTCTACTCTCTGATTGGCAATCTAGTTGTTAAAAGTTTAAATCAAGGATATGAAAATGAAATGTTAGCTGCATCGCAAAGAAAAGCAGCCCTGTCACTAATTTATAAAAAAGGATATCCTGAATGTTCAGGGAACTGGAGACCTATTAGTCTCCTGAACAGTGACATAAACATTGGTGCCTATGCATTGGTAAAACGAGTACAAAAGGTATTGAAAAAAATTGTCTCTGTTGATCAAACTGGTTACATTAAAGGCCACTATATTGTTATAATATACGCCTTATTAATGACATAATAGATTTTTCTGAGCACTTAGATATTGAAGGTGCTATTCTTTTTCTTGATTTCAAAAAGGCCTTTGATATGTTAGAATGGCTTTTTATGAAGGCAAGTCTGGCCAGATGCGGCTTCGGTGATTCATTTATAAAATGGGTGTCTACCATGTATACTGGTATAAATAGTCACATAGTTAACAATGGCTGGGTATCCAACCCCATTAATTTATATCGAGGGATAAGACAAGGTTGTCCCTTGTCTGCTTTACTCTTTATTATTTCAGCTGAATTTTTAGTCATAGCAATAGGAAAGAATGAAAATATTAAAGGTATTAATATTTCGGGAAAATAAAAATAAAAATAGGACAGTATGCTGACGACATCACTCTATTTGTAAATGATAAAAAGTCAATTGAAGAATGTTTGAACACGATAGAAGATTTTGGAAAATTAGCCGATTTAATTTTAAATGTAAATAAAACAGAGGGATTATGGGTAGGCAAAAAGCATGAAAATAAAAATAACAAATTTGGATCAATTCAATGGCCAAATAAATCCATAAAGCAATGGGAATATATTTCGGATACGATAAAAACAATGTGAGTTTTTAAATTGGCAGGTAAAATTAGAAAAATTAGCTCTGAAGTGTTGGAAAAAAAGAAATTTAAGCATATTTGGAAAGGTTCTAGTGATTAAAAGTTTGGCTATGTCACAGCTTATTTTTAATGCAAGTGTCATACCTATACCTGATAAATTCATTACAGAAGTAAATAAAGTAATATTTGAATATTTATGGAATAGTAAACGTGATAAAATAAAAAATGTTTAAGATGGTATCAAAATGATAGATACTGAAAGTTTGTTTACCTCATTGCAGATTAAATGGATGCAACGCCTCATCTCAAATGAAGAAGCACCATGGAAGATATTACCAAAGTTTTGGTTGGATAATTTTGAAAAAGATTTTCTTATGTTTAAGATGAACACTAATAACTTAAATGAACTAATAAAGGTCTGTAATATTAAAGTCCTACCAAATTTCTATAAGCAAATAATAATGTCCTGCTTTTAACTGAAAGGAACTCATAATGTATCAAATGACTTTTAAAAAATTAGAAAACAGGTCATATGGGGGAATAATAATGTTAAGTTTAAAAATAAGTTAAGTGTATTTAAAGATTGGATTAATGATGGTATTATTTACGTACATGACTTACTAAATGAGGATAATCAGTTTAATCAACAACATTTATATAACAGACTGACTGCGAGAGCCAAATGGGTTTCACAGCTAAGTACTTTACTTAATGCCCCCCAAAGAAATGGCAGACAGCTCTTGGTTTTGAAAAGTCAAAACTAACAAAGGTACACGTGGATACACCTGGTAATGTTAACAGTAATGGAAAACTTGTTTACATTGCTACAGTTAATACTAATATAGTTTATAAATCATTTATTCAGTACAAATTCGTTAAGCCTTATGTTGAGAATATGTGGAGTCGAAAATTTGAAGTTGATAGTGTTATTTGGAAATATATCTGGATTTTCATACACACAGGTATAAAAGAAAATAAGATAAAACAATTCCGTTATAAAATTACAAGCTTTATTTTACCGTGTGGAGAGTTACTGTGCAAGAGGAAGCTCAAAGATAATCCACATTGTTTATATTGTAATGACGTAGATAATCACAAACATTTATTTTTTGAATGTGAAAGATTAAGTTTTTTATGAAAAAAGTTAAAGTCTTCAGTCTATTGGAATTGATGTGTGTCTGAAAACATTAATTTTGGGATATAAAATACCTAATGAAGATTATTACTGGATCATTGAGATCATAAGTATAATTTGTTTTATAATTTTCAAAAGTTTTTGTTTAAAACAAGACAATGAAAATATCAATATATATACTTTATGTAAATATGAACTACAATATAGAACTGAGGTAATGAACACTATTGATTGAAACAGACATGTAAAATTCCACAAATTTTTGACACACTTATAACCTGTTTTCCTTTCTGCTGGGGGAATACAGGATCAAATGTAAAGCAGATTGTGAATAAACCAGTTTATAGTGGTTTCTAACCTTTCAAATACATTCTAATTTAAGGACGGACGGATGGACGACGGATGCCTAACCACCACATCACTTCAACTGACTGACAAGTCAGCTGAAGCAGAAAGCTAGCAAACATAAAGCGGGTGTTTGGTTTGCAAGCGGCGAAATTTGGAAACTTTGTCGGTCTAAAAGTTTCTGGGCTGCAGCCAACACGTGCATAAAATGATGTCCCCTGTGTACTCTTAGGCCATATAATAATAATAATAATAATAATAATAATAATAATAATAATAATAATAATAATAATAATAATAATAATGATAATAATAATAATAATCTTTATACATGTACTTGTTATCCTGTTCAATCAAAGACTGCTCTTCCTCGCGGTGCTGCACGCATGTCTTAGCACGACGTCAATGTATATATTTCCGAAAACTAGAGAAGGCCTACTGGGAGGAGACCTACATGTAGGCCTAGATCTACCTAACCCAGCAGATGTTCCGCAACTTTGTCACGTGCGACCTGAAAAGTGAAATACTGACTCTGAGAGAAATCGGACTCAACGAAACGAAAAGGAGCTTCCTAAGACGTAGCATGCGTGCTGTGGGTGAGAGTAAAATGCGTGTTACAGTTGTGGCTATGCCCAACAAACCTGCAAATATCTTTTCTTAGACTACAGAGAGTTTTTAACTCTCTGCAGAGAGTTTTAAATCATTGCACCATATTTAGATACACTGTAGCCTTTCAAATAGTTTTAAATATGCTGCAGACAATGTAAATACTCTGAAGTGCATTTACACTTTCTGCAAGAAAATTAAACTCTCTGCAGAGTAAACAAAACTTACTGCAGTATGTTTCATTCAAAAATACAGCGCAGTCTGATTAAAACTCTCTGAAGTCTATTCAGAGCTCTCTGGGGTAAATTAAAACACTGCATACTATTTAAAATGCTCTCCACAGTGTGTTTAAAACTCTGCAGTCATTCATAAATACACAGCAGCCTATTTAAAACTCTCTGACGTCTATTTAAACCTGTCTGCAGTGAATTAGAAACACTCTTCAGAGTATTAAACATCTGTACAAGTACGACTGAAATAGACAGCACAGACTTTTAAACACACCACAGAGTTTTTAACTATGTACAGATAGTTATAAATCGTCTGCGGAGAGTTTTAAAAAGATTTCAGAGTTTTGACAAGATCGCAGTACATTTGTGGATCACATGGACTGAAGGGAGTTTTTAATTCTGCGCAGAGCTCTTAATTCACTGTAGAGATTCTTGAATAGACTTGAGACAGTTTTTTTAGACTGCATTGCATTTATAAATGCAATACACTGAAGAGAATATCAAACTATCTGCAGAGAATTAAAAGCCCTTTGCAGTGTAAAAATTTCTGCAGTCTAATTGTCAATATTGGCACATTTGTCTTGCCACAGGTTTCGGTCAGTTCTCGGCCACCAGACCACTGAGTGCCCCAATGTATGAGATCCTTTTTTGGAGAAAACACCAAGACATTCGTTCTTTCTCTGATGAGTTGTTTGCACATGTTGGTTAGAAGTCATGATAATCGCCCAAAGACCATATAGCGACCTCTGACGTAGCCTACTGGTAACGCAACCTGCCTTTGATGTCACTGTGTGACGTGACAATTATCATTATAATAATCCAGTGCAATATTTTGAAAAATTCTTTTCTCACATGAGTTGGGTAAATTTATGGTTTTAGGGACCTGAAGCCACCAATGGCACGTTATGGTCGAAAACTGGTTACTGTCATCGATGTAAGGCTGCTTCTACAGGATCCCCCGAGATCGCTACTGTTTGTGATGTGCTCCCAACGAACGGCCTCAGAAGAGCCCAACAGCAAGTCTGGGGGATGCTTAGGAGGCAAAATAATATTCCCCTGGAAACAGGAATTCTCCAACTTGGAAGACTAGAATTGTCTGGTTACGTTATTGTAATAAATACTGGGTCGTAGAGTGATACAGTAGACCTACCGTGAAAGCCAGATTTGGGGGTTAAATATGTCAAAGCTAGCCCAACCTATGTGGTATTGAAGCAGCCTTGACAGGGAAGGACGAATGTAGTCGCCAAGCCAACTTCTTTTCGAGCTGTTTATTGTAGCCCCTTTTTACATCAGGTAGCAGGTTGGTGATGGGAGAGACAGTGTGTGTGTCACAGGTGTGTCTCCCTTTTTATTACGTCTCGTTCACTAAAGGGTCAAAGTTCAGTTTTATGCTTCTAGCCAATCCCAGAAGTTGGCTGATCAGGAGGTACCGAGAAATTACGAGAGTCAGGGTGGGTATTACGAAATCTACAAGGTGACTTCCGATGTGATTGTGAGACATTACATGTGAAGTACTACATCTACTCATCTGTAGAGTTTGCTTTGACCTGTGATTCAGGTTGATGGCGAAGCTTGAACACTTATAGGTAGCCATGGGCTTAGATAACACAACTGGTGGCTAGTCTGGGACCACTAGGGTGCCAACCCAAGTGGGAAGTAATTTGTACTTGATTTTTGATGGCAGGTTGTACTGCCTGAACCAAGAAGTTACATAAGGTTTTGGGAAAGAATGTTAAGGGAACTATATTGAGATGCAGCAATACTAAATAGATGGATTCACAGTGGAAACCGCGTGGCTCTTACTTAGGACAGTTGATCCTGTTTTGTAAGGAGAGGGTCACTATAGCATTAACATTTACATAATTAGTTGTCATAAGTTTGATTTAAGTGAAACTAGTACAGAATGCCAAATAATGTACCTGTTGTTTTAGTGGTCAAAAGAAATGACGGATGAGAGATCTTTTTATTTCAAGGGTGGTTAGTTTGTGTTCAAGTTATTTCGGCTATAACCGTGAGCTAGCAGGTGGGAGGACTGGACACTTGAATGAACGAGCATACAGTTAAGACTTTTCTCATGTTTTATGGGGAATTTTCCTCGTCACATTTTGATTGCATATCACATTTTTCCTCGTCACAATGGAGTATCGTCCCGATACTCATGTTTTTGATTGTTTAGTTGTTTTTTTTTTCGTCCATTCATGTTGTCAAAAGACAAAAGTTGGAATTGTACCCGAAGAAAAAAACTAAACACCAAAGTGAGAATCCAAACATATGAAGGGGTTTGCATTAATGACGCAAATAGGCCGAAGTACCCAATATCCTGTGATAAGGGGAACGAAACTGTTGGAACACTTCACTATGTGATCTGGCCATGAGAAAAGCTAATGATAATAGTAAGCATTATAAGAAGAATGATATTAATAATATGTATGATGATAATAATAATAATGATAATAATAAGCAAGAGTTAATAAAAGCAAATAAGGTGATAATAAATAAGAATAATGTCCACAGTAGTTCTCACTGCAATCGCGAATAGTCCATAGTATAGTGCATAGTATACTTCATGTAATCAATTAGAAGCAGACTTAAAATTCAACTGCTCATACCATTAGGTATGGCATTGATAAAAGTTATATAACGTAGTCAAAAAAGCAAATCATTAGAATAATGTCTGAAGGCCTTTCTCAAAATAGTTGTGCACATGAAGCACCAGGAAATAAAGTCCATACTGAAAGAAAGCCCTTTGAAATGAACGAATATAAGCATATAAATAAATATATATATATATATATATATATATATATATATATATATATATATATATATATATATATATATATATATATATCTGGCAATCATAGACACATAATAAAGCAGCAACACCTTTATCCCTATGATACTGTGGAAGATGATCAGCAAGTTTAATGCTTCCATTCCTGTTTGACTGAAACAAGGTCCCAGCACGTGGAAGCATAAATAGGTACACTTGATTCATCTGAGTATCCGGGAAACACATTGTAGCACACACAATTCAAAACAAATATCAGGTTCCATATCCCCCAGCCAAAGGTTACAGTAGGCAAGATATATTTGCAGGTGTCCTTTGGTGATTAACTGAACAGGGGGAACTTAGGCCTCCTCGAGTGGAGGGTTGTGGGGCTTCGGCGCCTGGGTTGCAACAGGAGGGGGTGTGCCCAATGGGGTCCCAATAGGAGAGCATGCCTTACATGCAAGGGGACAAAACATTTTGTAGTAAGCCTGGTTATTATGATAGAGCACAACATGGACTGAGAATGAGTTCTGTATGATCTTGAAAGCCAGGTAGGTCTGGTCCCATGACAGGTTAATGACTGTGGGAGGGTATAAAGTAGTCTGAGTGAGAAAGCTAAATATTTGCACATCAGGCCACAAGAAGGACATAAGAGGTATCCAACTGCCAGCTATAGTGATGTGGGACATGGTATCACTGGCAAGGAGGTGTTACGTGCGTGGACATTGAGACAGGTGGGTGAATGGAAGTAACAAACAGTGTTTGTTGTCAGTTAATTCCAGGAACAAAACTGTTGTGCGAGGAGAAAGGTATCGTGCATAACTGCGGTAAATACAGATAGCTAATTTAACAAGAGGGACAGGGAGGAGAGAACAAAAGGAAGGAGAGGAGACATGCAATGAAAGCGATGATAGATCGGAACATCGGAGGTTGAAGCAGGAAGGGTTGCGCCAAACATGGGAGGCATCGGAGGGGTTAATGCAGTAGCTGAAGTGGCACTCTGGGAGGCAACTAGTAGTAATTTATGCTGACCGTATAAGAAGATCAGACCAACTGAAGCCAAAAAAGACAAGCCAAAACCAGCATAGGTAGCAATTAAGCCAAGTAGGGACCAGGTATCAGTGGGGGTGGGGGGATCCAAAATAAGTGTGTCTGCCAAATCTTGGAAAACACGTTTATTGTTTTGTAGTGCGTCAATTAGATGCGTTAATTTGTAGTGAACTACTTTGTTTGTAGATAATACATGATTCGTGGTGGCCCTGTGAATTTTGAATGGAGGCACATTGAGATCAGCTGGATTTGCAAACAGTGAGTCTCCCTGAATAGATGCATGTTGATCTGGTGGAAAGCAGAGCTGTACTAATGTTAAATTTAGAGGGTGCAAGAGTGTGATATCCTTTGTGATATCCTTTGTGATAGGAGTGCATTGACTTAGGTAAGCAGTAGGTGTACGGACAACACACAAGCAAAGGATTTTGATAATACAGAATTTGCAGCCAGGGACAGTTTTGGTGAAGGAGGGACAATGTAAACTAAATTAAGGCATATCTGCTACTAGTATCTGATCGGGCTGAATTGGTCAGAGCAAGGGTTTGACAGCATGGGGCACAAAGTTAAATTCGCAATGCTCCATGACAGCAGTTTTGTGTTGGCGGTAGAGAACAGAAATGCAAGAAGATACTTAAATTGGAACAATGGGAATCTGTCTGAGACAATGTGTAGGAAATATACCTGTACACCAGGAGTACGCCGAGGCCTAAAGAGTCACATTATTGCTCTTTAGTGGGTGACAGACCAAAATATGCAGGTAGGTGTAATATCTGAGTAGCATGGTTGGTGGAGGAGTTAACAGGTACAGGGACTGCTGTGATCTTGTACATGTTAAACGAGGATGGAAAGGAGGTAATAAGGATATTTATCATGATATATAGAGAATCCTGATGGCATGAAAAAATTAAATCATTTGTTTTGTAATAGTAGGCAGGTGACTTCTGTGTCATATAAACACCATGATGGTGTTGAGATAAAGTTTGTGACACTTGCTGTTGGACCTGACTGAGAAG
This sequence comes from Hermodice carunculata, assembly GCA_964020975.1. Lineage (NCBI taxonomy): Eukaryota > Metazoa > Annelida > Polychaeta > Eunicida > Amphinomidae > Hermodice > Hermodice carunculata. The sequence continues at coordinate 25,834,853 of OZ026620.1, forward strand.
GTTTGGGGGGACTAGCTTAGGGCTCAGTTTGTGCTGTAATAATAGACGGACACCCTCCTCAAGGTCATTTAGGCTACTGAGGAGCTGTGCACTGGCCTGAGCCTGTCTTGCTAAGTTGCGCGAAAACATAACAGAGATGGGCAGGCTTTGTTTGAGAGTCCAAACTGCATTGGTAATCTCAAGCAGTTGATTTTTATGTTGATGAATCACTTCAGCATTGTTGTGAAGTTGTTTATCCACAGCAAGTATCATAGAAGAGAACATATTTGATTGCCTACGAAAGGCGGTGCCAAATGTTCACTATGACGTGCTAGGGTTAGAATATTTTTGTACAGTTTGCGCACATCAGATGAGGTGGCGAGCCCAAAATGATTTTTAGACCATTGGCCTATGAATGGCAACAAGGCCCGTTTCCTTGTTTTATGTGCATTAGCATCAACAGGTATATCACCAGGATTGCTTTTTAGCATGGTATCTATATCTAGTACCAGGGTGTTAATTTGCTATTAGCTTCAGTACGTGTGGAGGTCAGTAAGGCCATGCTGGCGTTGTAAGCATGGGCAAAGTTGTTACATAGTGCACGGTCAGAGGTACTACCATTTGTGAAAGGTGGGGGCTGCTGCACTGGGTTTATCAGTTTTAGATGGAACATATGTTCCCACATTTCGCTGCTCACTTGCATTGGTGAATTGACAGGATCCATCAAAGCACCATAGTTTACAAGGTGCACCGTAGGCAGCACAGCAGTAGCCGACACTGGGAGCATGACCATTATCCCAATCAGGATTAACACATGTAATCCCATGTCAATGGATTGGTAACATGCTGACCATTTTATAGATTGACCAGCATCTGTAAAAGAAAACAAAATTGCTAGGGAGTAGTGTAAGGAAAAAGAATAAGATGAAAAATGGTGACTGGTAACAAAGTAACTAAGTAGCATGGCCATGCTTGGAATGTTTATGGGATATCCCTAGTGATTATATATGTCAATTGTTACCGTATGAAATGAAATGTAAAGAAGATGTAAAATAGAGGGAAGCTACTGGTCAACCTAGGTCCTACTTGTCTGTGTGTTATCACACTCATTAACAATAACACACCACATACAACGTGAGTGTCTTGCACAAGGACATGTCTAGTTCTAGTCCCTGGATTGGGAAAAAAATTTGTAAGAAGGACGCTTTCTACGCTTGCCAGTTTTTGTATACTTAGAATGGTAGTCTATGAGCAGTTGGGGGGCAATATCCTGTGCAGGAAGTATAGTTTGGGCCACATGAGCTAATGTAAAATGGTCCAACAAAACAAGCAATCAGTTTTCTTGACTTTCCTACAGGTACTCGTGGATTTTGTAATAAAACCTTGTCGCCCATTTGAAAGGTGGGCACAGCACCTCTGCGATCATAATACAGCTTATTTTTAGCCTGTGCCTCCTCAAAGTTGGAAGTAGCAATTGTTTTCCCTTCTTTAATTGCTTCCAAGATCTGATTGAGGTATGCCTGTACACTTGTAGGTAAAGTGGGGTGTGGTGTAAGGTGAGTGTCGAAGGGTAAATTCATTTCACGTCCAAACAGGAGGTAGTATGGGGAGTACTTGGTGCCTGCTGCAGGGCTGTGACAGTAGGCCATTAAAATACCTGCTTTCCACAGCAGAGTTGGTCTGTGGATGGTATGCACTAGTGTATGCCCTATTTACCTTGAAGAGTTCACAAAATGCTTTTATCAGAGTAGACATAAATTTCTTTCCACGGTCCAAAATTAGAGCGCGTGGGAATCCATATATGGTAAATATGTCCGTATACAGGGCTTTGGCAATACTTGTGGCATCTTTCGTTTTCAAGGGAATAGCAAAAGGGAACCTAGTAAATGAGTCAACAATGATGAGTACATAGCGGTAGGTTGATGCAAGGGGGAGGGGACCTAAAATATCTATATGTAATCTATCAAAGGGGCCAGCAATAGGCATATTAGTTAATGGGGCCAGGTGAAAGTGATGGTGATGTTTGATTTTTTGACAGGTATCACATGACTTGACATACTCTAAGATTTCACTGTACATCTTTTTCCAGTAAAATTTGTTACGAATAGCAGAGAATGTCCTATCAAAACCTAGGTGATCACCGCCAAGTAAGCTGTCATGATAAGCCTTTAAGGCCTCCGCCCTATGTTCAGCAGGTAGAACCAATTGACGGATACATCTAGTTTGTTGTGGCACTCTCCTGGATCTTGGAGTATAAATATGATGCAAAATACCATCATCAAGGATATACTGATCTGATTCAGCTACTATCCTTATAGCATCAGGTTGATTGTCTGGAAGTGACCCATCTGACAAATATTTATAGATGTCACCAAAGTCAGGACTGGCTTTTTGTGCGTGGCCTAGGTCCACAGTGGACAGAGCATTGAGGGAAGGCACCGCAATATCTAGTATGGGTTGTGAGGGGGGGGTTGGGGGGGTGGCCAGTGATTGTGTTTGGATCTGGGGAAGGCAGGGGTGTGTCTAAGTATAGAATGATTTATCGTCCAGTTCATGTGGAATACTATCCGGGGAAGGTGATTCATAAATACGTTGGCTTAGGCAATCTGCATGGGGCAAAGTAACACCACTGCGGTGTGTTATTTTAAATTGATATTCTTGCAAAAGCAGAGCACAGCAAGCCAGTCGGCCATGTGTTGGTTTGACATTATACAACCACTTTAAGGCAACATGATCAGTGACTACCTGAAAGGGTTTATGTGCCAAATATATATGATTGGCAAGTATGCCTTTTACTAGAGCAAGCAACTCTTGTTCAGTAATAGTGTAGCCAATTTCAGCCGGACGAAGAGACCTACCACCATATTGTATGGGGTGGTCATGGCCATGCAAATCTTTGTGTGAAAAATTTAACCTAGAGATGTTCCTGAACAGTCACATGAAAGTGTGAACTCCTTATCCACATCAGGAAAAGCAAGCACAGGAGGTGTGGCTAGAAGTGTTTTCAACCTGCTAAAAACCCTGTTCACAAGCAGGAGACCAAACAAAGGGGGCATCTTTTTTGAGTAAACGGGCAAAGGGTGGGCAATGCCTGCAAAGTCCTTTACAAATTTCCTATAGTATGAACATAGGCCTAAAAATGATTTGACTTGTTTCTGTGTGGTGGGGGTGGGGAAGGAAGTGACAGCTGATATTTTGGCTGGGTTAACAGACACACCATTAGGGGTGAACACATGGCCCAGGTATAGCAATTCCTGCTGAGCAAAAGCACATTTTGATGGCTTGAGGGAAACATTAGCAGCATGTAGCCTGTCAAATACCAAGGAAAGGTGCTTCAAATGCTGATTAAAATTAGGAGACACTATAAATAGATCATCCAGATATGAAAGTGTTATATCGAATGTTAACCACCTGAGCATAATATTCATTAATTGAGCTGCTGTCACTGGCCCACCAGTGAGGCCAAACAGAAGTTTAAACTGATATGAACCACTTGCGGTGCAGAAAGCTGTTTTCTGTTTAGAGTCTGGATGCATAGGAATTTGGAAATAAAAACTATGGAGATCTAAACTGGTGAAAAAACAAGGCTTTTTTCAGCTATGAAGTCAAGCACAGTATCCCTAGTGGGTAAAGGGTAGCTCATGGGGACAGTTACTTTGTTGAGGCGGCGGTAATCAACAGCAAAGCGAAAGGTGTTAACTTTCTTACGTACTAAAACCACAGGAGCCTGCCACTGAGATGTGGACGACTCAATAATATCATTTTGTAACATGTCCTCAATCTGCCTGTCAATTTCTGCACGAACTTTGGGGGAGGTCTTATAAAAAGTTTGACGTTTGGGTGGAGCATCACCAGTGTCAATGTGGTGATTCACCACATCTGAGCTTCCTAATTCACTTAAGTTCAGAGCAAAAATGTCACGATATTTAGCAATCAGGTCTGATAGCTCACCTTTTTGCAACTGAATTAAAGGAGACCTGGACAGGTCAATGCCCAGTTCATCTAAGATATGCATGCCAGTTGGTGGGGGAACAGTGGGGTGACTGGGGTCCGTGGAAGGGGTGAGGTCAGGGGACAGGGATGATTGTTCACCTGTGGCACAAACACTCTCAGGAGATATGGAATAAGCAACACCAATGGATCTATTGGGGTGTACAGTGACATGAAAAGTATTTGGGTTTAATAAAAGGCAGGTTGTGTGACCATTTAACACAGAGTTTATGGTGCGGGACCCCAACAGGGAGAATTTGGACTGAGCAAACTTTGGCAAGAGAAGCATGGTATGCAGTCCCCTGCAACGTGAAATCTTGACTGGATTACTATTTCTGAACCTGGTGGGAGGCAGTATTTAGCTCGCAGCCGTATTAGACCACTGACATTTGGTGGTGTGCAGCACTGAACTGACAGTCCTTTGTTAGGAAATGTAATGGTATTTGTGCCTGTGTCAATCTCAGCTGAATGTGCAACCAAAAAGTCATCACCATGGATGAGAGAATGGTGAAGTCTGGAAAAAAAATGGAATTTGTGTTCAAAAATCGTATTTCCAAGACATATTTTTAAAGTGCTTGTACCCAAAATGGAATGCGATTCACCACCGAAACCATGGGCTTTGATAATTTTGGAGGGGTTGATAACTACAGTGGGACCCAGGGAGTGTAGAAATGAATGGGAAATACAGGAAATGGTGGCACCAGTATCAATCAAAGCTTTTGCAGTCACTCTGTTAAAGTTCTGAGAGGTGGGCATAGTTAGAGAAATGCTAGGGGTTGGTCCATCTAAGTCATGGGTGGTAGTAGGCCTGCCTCAAACTTGCTGGGTTGTATCGGAACCAGGCGCTAACCCCTATTGGGAGAAATTTGGATGCCGTGCTGAAGGGCAGCTATGAGCTAAATGCTTCATCTTGCCACAGTTAAAACATAGTTTGCCTTTGGCTATACAAGGGGATGTAGGAAAATAGTATTTACCACACTTGTTGCACCTAGGGGCTGCAGTAGGCTGAATGACCACTTGGTGTGGGACTTGTTGCTGCTGGTACATCCACGGGAATGGTGGTGTCCATGGCCATATCTGGGGCTGTTTGGGAGTCCATTGTGGTGGTTACTGGGGTGGAGGTCGGCAGGTGGGGGTGTCCTTGGTTGCCCTGACTTCGTGGACCTCTGCGGTTAGGGATTTTAACTGGCCCTTGATGTCAGCCAGTGCCTCTGCTATTTGGGTATCCTGCTTGGGGGCAGGCCCACTGTTATTCAGGAGGCGGGCAGCATCCTCGAGCTACTGGTTTGTGGGTCCCTCTGGAGTATGAGGGGACGCACTGTAGGGTCCATGCCACTGAGTATTGCCTGGATCGTCTGGCAGTCCGGCAATTTTACCAGGGTAGCTTTGCATCTCATGGTGGTAATAAAGTCCTGCAAGCTCTTACCAGGAACCTGTTTGCGGTGAAATATGTCTGAAATGTGAGACCAGGATCGGTTGTGTTCCAGGCCATACCGTATTAAAAACAGATCCTTTAGTTCCTTGAATGAGGTGCCTGGGGTGAGGGTTGCATACCAGGTACTTGCATTTTCACGCAAAAGGAGGGGAAATGTGTTGGCCTGCTTTGCGTCCGTTAACCCTTTGTATAATGCAAAAGATTGGAACTTGGCGAGGAATTCATGTGCGTCCTCTTCTGGCAAACCTTTGAAGGGGAGGGGCCAAGAGCACATCAGCCATATCGCTGTCTGCAAATGTCGGCAGTGGGGCTAATTCCTGTGGCTGCACAGGCGGTGAACTGGTTGGAGGTAGCGGTGGTGGTGGTGCCTGGGCTTCGGGCTCTGCAGACGGTGGTGACCAGTTGAAAGATAGAGGCTGTAGCAGTGCTGCTTCCTGAGGCTCCACAGGTGGAGGCGAGGTGCAGGAGCGGGTATAATAGGCTGTGTGGTGTCCTGAAGCAGCTGGTAGTAAGATTAGTGAATTGTCCGGGTCGTGGGTCGAGGTCATGAAGAGCCGAGATTTCTCCACCAAACTGTCAACGCTGGCCCAACCTATGTGATATTGAAGCAGCCTTGACAGGGAAAGATGAATGTAGTCGCCAAGCCAACTTCTTTTCCAGCTGTTTATTGTAGCCCCTTTTTACATCAGGTAGCAGGCTGGTGATGGGAGAGACAGTGTGTGTGTCACAGGTGTGTCTCCCTTTTTATTACGTCTCATTCACTCAAGGGTCAAAGTTCAGCTTTATGCTTCTAGCCAATCCTAGAAGTTGGCTGGTCAGGAGGTACCGAGAAATTAAGAGAGTCAGGGTGGGTATTATGAAATCTACCAGGTGACTTCCAATGTTATTGTGAAAGATTATATGTGAAGTTCTACATCTATTCATTTGTAGAGTTTGCTTTGACATGTGATTCAGGTTGATGGTGAGGCTTGAACACTTATAGGTAGCCATGGGCTTAGATAACACAACGGGTAGCTAGTCTGGGACTACTAGGGTGCCAACCCAAGTAGGAAGTAATTTGTGTTAGATTTTTGATGGCAGGTTGTACTGCCTGAACCAAGAAGTTACATAAGGTTTTGGGAAAGAATGTTAAGGGAACTATATTGAGATGCAGGCGATACTAAATACATGGATTCACAGTGGAAGCTGCGTGGCACTTACTTAAGACAGTTGATCCTGTTTTGTAAGGAGAGGATCAACATGCCATTAACATTTACATAATTAGTTGTCAGAAGTTTGATTTAAGTGAAACTAGTACAGAATGCCAAATAATGTACCTGAAGTTGTTTTAGTGGTCAAAAGTAATGACGGATGAGAGATCTTTTTATTTCAAGGGTGGTCAGTTTGTGTTCAACTTATTTCGGCAATAACCGTGAGCTAGCAGGTGGGAGGACTGGACACTTGAATGAATAAGCATACAGTTAAGACTTTTCTCATGTTTCATGGGGAATTTTCCTCGTCACATTTTAATTGCATATCACAAATACATATACGTGAGTGGATGCTATATTGAGAATCTTACATACCAGAGAGGGAGTAACCGTTTTTTTTTCTCACAAGTGGTCCTTGTTGATGTGGAAAAAACACCTTAACCCTCAGTCCTACATGTAAGATTTTATTCATTCTATGTATGAGAGGGAATTTACCTGGATTTTTGCCGTGCCCATTGCTTCAAGGGTGCCACCATTTTGAGCAACAAGCTGAAAGCTAACACAACTCTTTGATATTCATGCGTGGCATGCTTAACGGCTAGTATAATTGCATCTCAATGCATCAAATATAGGGCAGGTACATTGGTGCGAGTATCACACAGTATTATTAATGTCTCATCATAGAGAGACATATTAAGGACAGCATAAAATCCAAATATTCCATGTATACTTTGCGAAAGTTGTTACAGCATTATTGCCCGACTGGTCTGTGACAGGGTAACCTATACTTTATTTATAGTATTGGTGAAAATGGTTAAGAGTTGTCACCTGTTGCACACACTTTTATCGGCAAGAAACATTTACCTGCGAATCACGCAACAAATTCAGGAAAATAACACCGCAAAATAGGATGCAAACAGGACATTATCAACACTTAATAATCATGGGAACTGTCAATGTCACTCTCGATAATGGGAACAACTCTTCAGCGATGCGGATGCATGACAAGCGGGTTGAATAAGGAGCCTTAAAATAGTTCGTAACAGCGCACGGTCTGATTGATTGGTTTAACAATGAACCAAGTACATGGTTGACGAGAATTGACGAGATTTAGCAAGAGAAGGTTTGGTTTCTGAGCTGCCATAAATTTAGTGGAATTTTTGCAATTTTTGACAGAATTTGATCAAACTAGAAAGGGATTTGTCTTATGAATGTATAGTGATAGCGCAGGGAAGGTGTTAGTGGCAAAGAAGGGCAATTTTAAGGAATTTTGAATCAGAAAGTTGAATGGGCTAACATAGGTCAGTGAGCGTGGGGCCGCCATTTTGAATTATATTACTGTTGAAAAAAATAAACAAACAGAAGATCTAGTATGTCAGGACGTCGATTGCCACAGAGTAGCTGGGGTACAGGGCGAGGGAAGGCAGCAGGAGGGAGGTCTTCTAGAGGGGGAGGCAGGTAGTGGGGAGACAGGTCGGGTTAGGGTGGGAGCAGACAGGAGAGGAGGATGAGCGCAGGGTAGAGCTGGGGGGGGGGGGGGGGTGAGTGGTATGGCCACATACAGTGTGAGGGGTGCTGTATATGGGTGAAGCTCAGTGCTGCAGGACTAGCCTGCTCTCTGAATGATGCAAAACAGGAAAGTTTTCAATTTAGGTGTGGGAAGTGCTGGTGGGTGCAGGTTTTTTGAGGCACAGCTGGCAGCCCTCAAGAATTAGAGGAAGCTAGGGATAGTGTTATGGCTGCAGCTGTTGTGAGGAAGGAGGTCCAGGATAGGGTGGAACAGCCTGATGGGGGACAGGATGAGGTAGAGGTCAGAAGGGAGTTGAGGATGAGGACAGGCAGAGAGTGGTAGGGCCTAGCAGGAGGGGGGAACAGGAGGGACCTAGAGAATAGGATGGGGGGAGAGGTCAGGAGGGAGGCGAGGATGAGGAAAGGCAGAGAGTGGCAGGATCTGGCAGGAGGGGGGAAATGGAGGGGCCTAGGGAGGCAGTGGTGATAGGGAGCAGCATAGTTGGGAAGGCAGATAGAGTCTTTTGGACGATTGAAAGGGAAGATAGCAGAAATAGAAGAGGTAGCTGAAAACTAAAAGATGGATATTATAGCACTAGTAGAGACACATATTAGAAAAGAAGAAATAGGAAAGGTGACAAGCCCCGCAGGATATGATATGACAGGTAAAGAAAGAGAGAGTGGGCAAAAGAAGGGAGGAGGAGTAGGGTTTCTCATAACGAAAGAGGTGAAGTGGCATGAAATCTGGAAGGACAAATGGGAAGATGATAGTGCGATTAAAAATGAAATACAATGGATAGGAATAAAGTCAAATGGAAAAAAGTAGCGATAGGTGTAGCGTATGTGGGTTGCAAGGGGTTACCCTATGAATGGAATGACCATATATATGATAGGATGAGAATGACGATTAGTGATATTCAGCAGCAAGGCTACCAGATTATGATAGCTGGGGATTTTAATGGACACATAGGAAATGGAATGAGTGGAATTGAGGGAGGGAATCAATGGAAATGAAACCAGGTTACTGAATTTCACAAGAGACTTTGGTCTGAGAATAGTTAATAGGCATATACAATGCAAAGGAAAGTGGACATGGGCATCTCGAGAAAGGCAGACAATAATTGATTATATTCTAATAGACAGTGAAGCATTTTAAATGACACAAAGATGTAAAATAGATGAGGAAGGTAGGTTGGATAATGGCAGTGACCATAACTGGATGAAAGTTTGATTAACATGTTGTGTCAAAGATGAAGTAGAGCGGGAATTAAATGGGTGTGGGATATAAAGGAGGAAACAGACTGGACAGAGTATCGAGAAAGTCTAAAATTGGAATTACAGGAAAGGAAAAATAGATGGGAGAATGAAGGGGAAGTACAGGAAATGACTGGAGATCTGGTCAGAAGGATTCTTAGGTTATCACAGGAAAAGATAGGTAGAAAGTCCCAGTTGAAAGTCTAGGGTATAGAATAGACCTAGAGCTGAAAGGAGCCATAAACTGAAAGAAGGCTGGAAATAGAGAATGGAGACAGCACAGAATGAAATGGGGAAATAGATACTGGGAGCACCACCATGTACAGCAACAGAAGCAGTCCTAGGAGAGTTAGGATGTTCGGATGGAATAAAATCACAGACAGATTTGCCAAAGCAAAGCTTAAGTACTGGGGGTATCTACAAGCACTAAATAAAACAGGTGATGCAGGAAAGTTTACAATGAAGTAGTCAAGGAACAAACATGATGGGTCAAAGACATAAATCTGTTGGTAGAAAGATATGAATTGAAAGGATAAGATGAGGTTGATGGCTGGAAAGCGTATATAGGTAGGACTGTTACAGAGGGCTGGAAGGAGGACTGGGAAAGAGGAGTCAGGGAAAACAGTACATTAAATGCGTACAAGGTACTAGAAAAGCCAAAGAAAAGCGTGTGTTGGGATAGAGGGAAGGGACCCAGGCTCTTTTTTCAAAGTAGGGCATGAGTGATCAATCTAAAAAGAGAAAACAGAAGTGGACAATAGGTAGTAATGGTAAGTGTTAGGTATGTAGACAAGAGGCAGATGAGACAGTGGATCATTGGCTGTTGTGGTGTGATGCATATAGAGAGATAAGAGAAGAATTTTTCAGAAAGTGGCACAGGGAAGATTATAATAACAAGGGTCTAGAAGAGTTTCAGTGTTAACAGGAAGAGGAATGTGTAGCATGGGTTTTAAGTTTGAAGGGTGGCTATCTGGGAGGCAGGGAAGGTACTAAACGTGTACAGGACTGCCTGCTGGGGTGCTGGGAGAAAAAAAAGGAACTGATAGGGCTTGATAGCCACAGGGTTAATTAGAATGTCAGAGTGCAGGGAGGAGAGGGAAAGGTGGTAGTCCTTTTAAGGGCTCCCATTGGGTCCCCAATGGGAAATGCCTGAGTTTTAGAGGCGGAGGGTGTATAAGGGATTTTTTTTGGGGAGGGGGGGGGGAGGACTACAAGCGATGAGTGTAGGGGGATATATCCAGGGCCCCAGCTGTGAGAGAGTGTGATGGGCCCTTTGTCTGGGCTCTGGTCCCGGAAAACATGACAGCACAAGCTGATTAGGATAACCATGGTTCCTCCACCTCATCTTTTTTCTTCCTTTCCTTTTTCCTAAGCCACCTGTGTCACACAGGACCGCAGCACACAAGCAGAGAGCCACAGCAATATTATCATTATTACGTGGTGGTGGTGGGGGGGGGGGGGTAAAAACACTTTTGGGATTTCCCTTTGGGATTCTGGAATTCCCTCTCAAACATAGAATAAACAATCCTGTTTCACTGTTTTTTCCGATCATGACTTCAAGCGTCAGGCACAAAGAACTGGGTGAATGTAAGTGTTTAGAGTACAATTTCATGATTTTGTTTTTCAGCCAAAGTGAAATTTTGAATTCCGAAATTATGATATTGAAAAGAGAAACTGCATATATTTTTAACCGTTTAAGTAATTTCCAGATCTTAATCATAAAGGATGCTATGTAACACTGTTTTTTTTTTATTCTAATGTTTACTTTAGGGGAATGTGAGCTGGATTGATGGTCAGCCTGTAACTTTCACTGACTGGTATGGGGGCAGTTATGCTGATATTCCAGCAATGTATGTCAGACGTCAGAATAAATCAGTAAATAAATTAACAACAGTACGCCAGTATCTTATGAAGAAGCAGCCCAGTTGGCAAGATGGCAATTGCGTAGCCATGGTGTTTATAATTCCTATAAAGAGTTCAAACTGGATTGTTATTCCATGCAATCACGCTTTCAGAGGTGCCTCATTTATTTGTGAAATAAAATGTCCACTTAAAAGTCCCAAATGGCCGTCACATCGGTTTGAACTTTGGTATATAAAGAAAGTTGAATGTTTACCGGGATGGCTTCCCATTGGACCACATTGTTTTTTTCCCATAGTAAGTGCAGTTGATCCATATACTTTGCACAAAGCATCAAATGTTTGTAGCCGTTTAGGTGGATTCATTGCTTCCATAAACTATTCGGGGATGCAGAGATTACAGCATTTTCAAATGTGGCTCCAACTGATACAACCGTGGCACATACGTAAGCATAAGGTGCCAAACTTCCAGAAGAGAATTGCACAAATTTTTGGAAAGTTTTATGCAACTCCCTTCAATAAGCTCCTGCTTACTGATGAAACATTCACATTCTTTTCCCGTCTTTTAAATGCATTTGAAATTTGGCAATTGCACCATTATCACATCTGCCTTTTCATCATATGTGTCTACAGCTTAGGCTCAAATTCATCCACAGTTCTGCCTTACTCTGATTTTGATGATTACAATTATAATAAGTACAAAAATACACTTTTATTTCATGGCCTCGGTTTTTCTATTCCACCAATTATATTAAAATTGGGAACTAAACTAGAAAAGAACAACCTGACAGGGGAAGCTGTCTTGTGTTCCCGAGAGCCCACATTACTGTTCCATCAAAGTAAATATCTTTATCAATGTGACAAAGCTGATTATATACTCGTGCATCATAGATGTGACGGTCAAAATGACTGCAATGGTGGACATGACGAGGAACGCTGTCCTATCATATGTAAACACAATAGTAACCATGTCGTAAGTGTCAAATTCTGTGCATTTGAATGTGACAAAATAGACTGTGCATGCCACTTTTTGTATTTTCATTGCAAAAGTAAGGGATGCATACCTATATCAAAAGTTTGCAATCAACAGGCAGACTGTGTTGATAAAAGGGACGAAAGAAATTGTCCCCGGATGACACCTGTCTCTAAATGGAATGATGGAATTCCTTCCCTACGGGAACATGTTAGAAACACAGAACGGAAGTCTGTCTCTTTCTATCTGCAAGATCGTTATTTTTCTTGTGAAAATCCTAACTGGCTTCCCTGTTACGATTATATGTACAACCTGAATCAAAGCAGAATTTGTTTCCACAGATCTAAAGCATGTGTTTTTAAGCTCGATAGAAACAGGCATATAATGTACTGCCCCAATGGGCACCATTTGCAGACATGTATATATATGTCTTGTTCTGGTAGGTATAAATGTCCTAATTCATATTGTATACCCGTAGAGTACACGTGTAATCAATTCTGGGATTGCGCAGGTGGTGAAGACGAACAAAACTGTGACAATTTTCGATGTTTGAATAAATTTCACTGCAAAGGCCAAACCAAATGTTTGCATCTATTTGATGTGTGCGATGGAATCATAAACTGTCAAAAATCTGTGGATGATGAAGATTTATGCGATTTACATGAATGTTCCTCGGGCCGCAAATGTTATGGACATGCCATTGAATGTATAAGCGGGAATGTTGTATTACCCGTTACTCTGTCAGCAGTACGGGCGATTGCTGTACGAGGACAAAATGTTCGTTCATGGAGAAAAAGCTTCATTATTTGTCAAAACTATCTGCGGCGATTAGATATTTCACAAAATGCAATAGGATACCTGGAAAAACGGGTATTCTCCTGTTTAATAGGCTTAACTGATCTTTATCTACAAGATAATCTTTTGAATGCCATTCAGAGTTACCAATTTCTGGGTTTATCCAATCTTAAAAAGTTAAACGTGAATGGAAATCCCATACAAGAAGTTGCATCTTCTGCATTTATAGGTGTCATATGCGTACGCGTGCTAGATCTGCACATGCTAGGTTTGAATCGGATTCACAGAGGTGCATTCAGTGGGCTGCATAATCTCGTGAGATTAGACTTATCCCATAATAATCTTGTCGTGTTGGAAAAATACAGCCTTACAGGTTTAGACAAGCTGAATTTGCTTAACCTATCAGGAAACAAAATCACAAAATTTTCGATAGACTCCTTTATACCATTGTTACATCTGAACGTGATGGTAGCAGACACATTCCATGTTTGTTGTTTCACAAATGCAAACACCACATGTCACCACAGATCAATAACATTGTACAGCTGTAAAGGAATCCTAAATAGCGACACATTACGATTGCACTTATCAGTGTTTTCTTCCATGTGTATGTTGTGTAACTTAGGAGCACTTTCGTTCCATCTAATTAAACCAAAGTTTGAATCTAAGGGACATTTGGAATTGGCGGTGCTTTCAGCATCAGACGGGTTAATGGGGATATACGGGTTAATTTTGCTAATGGCAGATACCATTATGGGTGGTGAATTTGTTGTCATATCGCTAACCTGGCATCACACCTTTCTCAGGACGCTCATGTCGTTTGTCTGCATTTATTCCTATATTTTCTCATTATATGTGATCACATTTGTAGCATTTCATAGATTTTGCGTGATTGTTCTTGTCTTTAAATTCAAAGGATTTACCCAGGGTATTATACTTATAGTCATTGTAACGGGGGCCTGTATATATGCAATTATGTTGGTGGCCACTATGCAAGGTGCCTGGCACCCGGTTACATTTTATCTCCAGGAATCGCCTTTTGCAATGACAGCTTGGCTGTGGTCTAAAACGTGGGTTGTCTATATATTTTTGGCATTGATTGGGCTTAAAATAGTGATCATTGCAGTATGCTGTGCATGGTGTGTGCTGGCGTTACACATAAGCAGACACAGGAGTGGCAGAAAGGATAGACAGATGACCCCTGTAGCATTTATAGCTGTACAAGTGACAATATGCACAGCTGGTTACCTCATACCGATTATCATAAGGCTTACTTACACGACCATTGACTACTGTACACAATATGTAGTATCTGTAATGATAGCAACCATGCCAAGCATAGGCAATCCATTCCTGCATACCCTGTTGACTCAGTCATTCAGAGCCAAAGTAGCAAGGTTTTTTCCAATTGGCAGGTCTTGACGCATGTGCAATTCTTATGTACCAACTATATATTCATGTTAAACTTTGAATTTTCATTTTTTGTCCCTTTGTTTCTTTGCTTTTTATTTCATCGTTTGTGCAGTTGTTTATCATTTCATTTGACAAAAAAGTAGCAAGGCATTTGAAGCACATTCGAATGCCTCACTTTCAACATGCTGCCCTCCCCATTTGTCCTAAGTCTCGATTCCATTTTTTCGAACCATGTCAACTTGAACTCCAATACAACTGTGTAAAGTGCAAGTGAAATGACTCAGTTTGAACAGTTTACATGGTTTCATAACGTTTGTCGTCAAAAAAATATTATATTACCCACTAGTCATCAAATATGGCTATTCTGATTTCCATAAAATGTATTGAATCCACAAAAATAGCTCTAAAAATATAACTTTTCACCACAATTAGCATTTTTTTTTTCATAATTTGGACAAGCTGCCTCGCATGACCTTTGATCATTATACACCTTAGCAGCCCCCGTTGTGCTAAGCCCTTCCTCTTCCAGTTAACAGCCACGCTCTAATCAAGTGTTCGGTTGAAACTTCTACAAATTTTGAAAAGGAGACTGGTCAGGCTATTGGGATACATGCTTATTTTATACATTTTTTCAGCAAGTCGCAAATTAATTATTGTCACAAGAAATACCCCCTTTACCCATGCAGACCTGAATAATGTTACGCAGGTGGTTTTTCCGTGTAATCGATAAAAAGTACGTCAGTTGTGTGCAGAAAGGAAGACAGTCTTTACCTTGTCTGTTGTCTCCGGGGGTGAAGCCAGGCGCTTGCAGCTGGAGACCGCCTTGTTTTGCATACTGTGTACTGGTCAAAAAATGTGCAAGAGGGACATGGTTGAGAAAGATTCCCTAAGCTGAAAATGCAAATAATTTGAATTTTTAGTCTGATCCAGGAAAAGTACAGGGATTTTAATTTAGGTGTCTTAATTTCAAGGAAAAATCCGGTAAACAATTAAAATTCGGGGATATCGAGCTGAGAAATATCTGTTATCACGGGAAAATACAGGAAGTTTCATAGTATGTATGTATGTATGTATGTATGTATGTATGTATGTATGTATGTATGTATGTATGTATGTATGTATGCATGCATGTATATATGTATGTTTGAATGTATGTATGTTTATAGCCTCTTATACATGAATATTTAAATGATGGAATAAAACAGGAAAACAAAACATCTTCTTTGAATAATGTTTGTTGCTAGTTTTGCCTTTAAAGCTACTCAAGAAAACTTTTTTTTTAATCAGGTTTCCATTACCAACACACGTAAACAAAAGATTTTGAGGCAGATGTTAACGTAAACATGGAGAACATTTGCCTTTAAAGCCAATTACATGTTGAGAAACATACTTAGCAGGTTAAATTTTTTACACTCCAGAGGGAATTTACTCGCATCATATTGTAGGCCTAGAAAGAAAACAATTTCTATCTATCTATCTATCTATCTATCTATCTATCTATCTATCTATCTATCTATCTATCTGTCTGTCTGTCTGTCTGTCTGTCTGTCTGTCTGTCTGTCTGTCTGTCTGTCTGTCTGTCTGTCTGTTAATCTTTCTATCCATATCTATCTATCTGTCTATCTATATGAAATTGAATGATAGGCCTACGAGAGTTATCCAACTTTATCACATAATGATTAGACTAAACTCTACTCAGGCTTAATAATAAGTGCAAGCTCCTCCTTAATTGAATTATGATAGCCGCTCTCTTGATAGGCCAATTGTTTACGGGTAGCACGTTTTTAAACAGATAGACTTAGGCCGTTTAATGAAAATGAAAAATTTATGCTTATCATGAATTAGACCTTACTGACAAATTAATTTGTCCCCTCATTATATAAAAGTTATATGGATGAAGGATTTTCACAAACTGGAATTGCCATTTCCAATAACCGAATCATGAAAAAATGGTTCAGTCTGGGCAAATAAGCTGCTTTGCTTTGGGAAAGCCTTTGCCATAAAGCGAACTGATAATATTTTTGACCTGCAATTTAATCTCCGTTCACTTTTTATTTTTAATGTATGGTAGCTTTTACCTGTGTGACATCATCTATTACAAAAATGAAAGGGTTTCTCTACATATCTCTGTAAAATCAACAGATATACGTACCAAACAGTTAAGGAGCACCTTTTTTTCTCCCTTCACATTTGTGTCTGACACATGTGACAAAAGGACTTTCCAGAGTGTCGTTCTAGAAATCACGGTATAACTACCCCTTTTCAGGTGATTTTTAGTCTGCTGAGTATGAAATTAAAGTTTAAAAAAGAAAGCAACAAATTGTTGGAACATGCTTATTTTAATATTTTCCTTCTTGTTTAAATTATTATTGATTCTCTTGTGACAGCGGTTTGGTTTATAGGATCAAAAACTCTATTTCAGTTTTCTAAATAGTATGAATGGACAAGTAAGTTGGAAGAGGAGCCACGTAAAATGCCAACAGTACTAACCTGTGGACTACAGCAGAGAAACAGAATTGTAGAGCCCTGAATATGCATATTCATATTTTGAAAAACACAGACTCGGGTTTCTGTTTTCAATTGTCTCCCTAATAAGTTCCCGCTTGTGACAAGGGCAGTGACAGCAGCAATAAATCATCATGATTGAGCCAGCTAGAATTGACAGCAACAATAAATCATCATGATTGAGCCAGCTAGAATTTAAGCAATTTAGTGGTCTATACACCGATCTAGTACCAGCTACTGTGTACCAGGCCTGATAGATACTCCTTCCCAAAATCTCCATAGTTGTTGTTGTTGTTGTTGTTGTTGTTGTTGTTGTTGTTGTTGTTAATATTATGATTAATAACACGAAGTAATGGATAGCCTCCTTGCTATCATCAACGCGAAATAAATTAAAATTCTACAACTTTTGTTTGTGGTTCATTGCATGAACTTGGATTGGTACCTGTATCTGTAATAGTTTAGAATATATTCAATATCTAAATAATGTTATGCACACTTCCCTCCTCGTAGCTTGGAACTTGAGCCAAAACCTTCCTGTCCACATGGTTGTGCGTGTACACATATATAGACTGCAATGTTAGAGATTTTCTTTCACTGTGCGCCTAAATGCAACAACGTTAATTAATTTTGGCGAAATTTTGCTACAGAATCAGAATCCGACCCAGTAGTTTGCATCATGAGTACAAAACAAAAGAGTGTCACTCAAGTTCTTTTTAGACCATTATAGGCGTAAGTACAGTATGTATTCAAAGCTAATGCCACCTTGAGACACAGAAAATCGTCAGAACTGTTTAGATGGGCATTTCAATACTAATAAATGATGATGCTTTATTGAGCAACCAGGGATGACGAAAAATAGTTACATATAACACACAACATCATAAAGTATATTTACAAAATGAGGTGATAAATAAACGTGTAGAAGTAAACCTTTCATACATTTACCAACTCGATGACGTGTACCTTTATAGTAGTCACAACGACTGCGTTGAGATTACGATTTATTGGTAAATTTTTTTCAGTTATATTGTACTATTTCATTATGACATGCCACTTAAAAATTGACATCAAATGAAATAAAAAATTCCACTCGTGCCTTATGCAAGTAGCGTTAGTCTACACTTTAATTTCGAAAGTTTAGAAATCGTCGATGTCGAAGTGAACGGACATATGTTAACTTTGACAATTAGGTTTAAACTTTAGATAAACAGTTAATACGTGTACTGCGGTACCTGTTTTGATTTAGAGACTACTGATTTGGAATACTGCGTTATCTTTTTCATGTTATGGTGATGAAAAACCACCAGTTTTGAGATACATTTTGACCTGCCCTGGGGGTGGTCCCTCAGCACTAGGCCTACATGCTCCATGCTCTGAACCTTTCTTCTCACTTCAAAATCACCCGGTTAGCATGTAAGTAGACCCTACCATATTACAAAAAAGGGACGTTAATATTCTGTCCTATCAGAATAATACATAGGAGTATATGAAAATTTCAATCTATTTCTAATGTTACATAATTTTGTTAAGGACTTATTTCTGTGAAGTCCTCCTTGTGTTTCAACAAAAATCATTGTGGACTATTTAGTTCTGATAAATGATCTAAAGACATACCCGTCATACATTGCATGACTTTTGCAATGTAGTATGGCAGATTTCGACCCTTACATGTATAACGCTACATGTCTGTTTCGATGTATCAGCACTAGCATAAGTAGTCCACAATATGTCCTTTCCTTTACAGGCAAACCCCATTTTGGTCGATTATATCCAGTACATACGTCCAATTACATTGGGGTCATTACACTGACAGCAATGGAATGAGTAACAAGGGCCAAAAATATGATGAAGAAACCCCAAACACCTTTATCGAAAATTATGGGTACGTTTTGACTTTGGTACGTTTTGACCTGGTTACGTTTTGACTTGGGTACATTTTGATCCGGGTACATTTTGATTAGTCAAAACGAACCTGGGTACGTTTTAACTTGGGATTTGTTTTGACCTGCCTACGTTTTGACCGGGGTACGTTTTGACTTGGGTACATTTTGATTGAGGTACGTGTTAACTTGGGTACGTTTTGACCGGGTTCCTTAATAAATATCATGCTCCCCAGACTAAAAATGTTTTCAGTTGTTGTCACTTGGTGGCGCGATGTGCTGGCCGAGGCAGCCAGGCTTTTTTCTTCATTGCGTCAGTGAATACTAGGTGGTGTGCGCACTGCATCATTTGTACACACTGTGTGCAGACGACAAATTAACCCTGTTGCACCCAAATAGGTCTATGTGACAACATCGAGATCGTTTATCTCCTTGTATTATGGAATCTGATTGCGCATAGCCTCCAGATTGGTAATTTGTACCCAGGTATGGATAGATTGCGAGACAGCTTCCGTGACTAGAATTTTCAAACCTCTTGGTATATGCCCAGTATTTGAGGTGACATTCTCAGCAACTGGTGAAAAGCATGAATTGGGCATTCACAAAGTGGACATGGCTCCCCGAGACACGGCAGAATTTAGTGATTCTCTCGATGAAAGTGAACTACAACAAATGGATTACTTGGCAGAGCAAGGACTTAATTTTGACAATTCGTTTGATCAAAGTGAACTACAAAAGTTTGATTAAATTTGCCAGAACGAGAACTTAATTTTCACGGTTCGTTTGATAACAGTGATTTGGCAACCATTAATCACATGGAATTTGAAGAACTAAACTTGTCAGAAAGGTTCAATGATATTGATTTGCAAATGGTTTGTGATCAATTGGGTTTCGAAACATGTAGGCTTATACTATAGCGTTACCGATTGTAACGCTCAAGGAAAATGAGTCAGAAGAATCTATTCGACCTGGTAGGCCTAGCATCCCAGCTGAAGATCGATTTTGAAACATCACATGAGATGATCTTATGGAATTTGTGAATGAACACACACACACACACACACACACACACACACACACTGTGCAGAAAACCAAAGGCCATATGTCACTCCTGCCTGAATTCATGTGTAAAGATGGAAACCCTTGAAATAAAGAGGATATAGTGCGCAAAGATTTAAATGAATTGTTATCACAGTTTTTCTTGTCTGTTATGTTAGACAGGAAGAGGGGGAAGAGCCTTCAAACCTGCGGGGAATGCTCATTAATTTTGAGTGGCACCTTCGAGAAAAGTACCCAAAATAATTAATAGAGTCTTTGGAATTTGACGGTTTGCGTTCCACCCTAAAGCAAAGCAGAAATATTTGAAACAACAAAGAAAAGATAACAAGCCTAAAAAAAAGCAGATACTTTGATTGATGAGGATATAGAGAGGCTTTATGTCTGTGGCCTGCTAGGACCAAGCACTTCAAGGTCCATGATTAATACCCTTTGGTTCAATAACTCTATAGGTTATATTTTGGGCTTCGTGGAGTTACTGAACATCCTAGCATGAAATGGGGGAGATATAGAGTTGAAAAAAAAAGATGATGAAGGCATGGAATATCAAGAATACACAGAAAGGCATACAAAAACGCGTACAGGTGAAAATTTGAAGGGCATCAGGCCAATACGCAGTATGCATATTAATTTCCCGCCACAAAACACGGGTTTGACGCCTGGCGATCACGGGAGACGTGCGGGTCACCAGGGAGGGTTCGTGCACCCCCTTTACTGTCACAGACAGGCCATATGCTCATTTTGCACAAAAATGCATTTTTTGAGAGATTTATGTTCACAAATGCCAAACTGGTATTCGTCTAGTACTCCCCAAACCATGTATAAGATAAATTTCCATATGGCTTTAATAAGTATTCTGTATTTCCAAAATATTAGTAATATCCCGCTTGTTCCCACAGGTACCGACCAGTATCTCGCCGTATCTCACCAAGCGAGACAAGACAATAAGGTATGCAGTTGCGGCGGGAACTTAATATGCATATCTCCTATTAAGCCTAAAATGTGGGCCTCACCAGACCAGTCAAAAAGGTGTCCAGTGGCTGTTTACAAACAATATGCACTAAAAGGTCCCCAACAGCAAATTTGGATAAATCATCATTTTAGCTTGCATAAATTGCATTGCACACAGGATAATAGAAATGAAATGCCAGGGATGGCAGATTAAAAATATTGGAAATATCCGAGTTGAATATGTAAACATATAAAACAAAGTGTTATCAAATCTTGCAAACGTTAAAGTGAATGTTGGTAATATAACATTGCGCATACTCATTATAACATGATTCAATGTTGAAATTGGATAATTTTCCTCATATCATATTGTATACGCAATAATGTGATTTCACTCATTGCCTGTGGCATCAAGCTTTACCTAAATTGCATGTAAAATTATAGTAACAGTGTTTTCGCATGATTTGGTGAAATGAGGATGTTTTTCCACCTTTGCCCCGTAACAGTGCAAACATTTTTTAACAGACATGCTATCTAAAAGTGTTATCAATCAGGTGTCAAAATTTCAAGTGGAGTAATATGTCTCACACTTCATTCCCAGGATCTTTGATATAAAAGTGATTTAAGGTACCTGAGAAAACAGAAGTGAGTATTAACCGAACTATTCTGGTAAATTCTGGAAGGAAATCTTCAATGTTTTAGAAAACAAATTCCATGTAAATTCCTTCTGGAAGCTAAGAGTCTCGTTTTTCTTATATCGTTTTGTTTCACTTTTTAAACACATTAAATTCATTTTTGTGAGATTTATTTGAGATGAAACTATAAAATTTACCGCAATTATGTGCTTGGTCAATGGTTAAATTTTGCAAAATTTTGGGTGACCATGGGGAGGGAAACCTCATCAATAAGCTGGGTTTTGCGTGAACGCTTCTCACCAAACTGAAACTGTGCTTGAGAGGGTAGAAGATATTGTGTTGAGGTCAGTCAACTGAGCTTATAGGATGGCCCATCGTCTGACTTTCGTCCATCCACTTCACATTTTCAACTTCTCCAGAACTCTCAGCCCAATTCACTTCCAACTTGGGTTGGATGTATGTTGGGTGGGTCATTACCAAGTTTGTTCAAATAGTCACGCTTCAGCAAGTTTTGGATTTTTTTAAATCAATTTTTTGTTCTTTTTGGGGGATAAATCTCAGAAAAATCGTTTTTGTCCAAAATCGGTCACCCAATTACTTTGATATCCCACAGGAACATTCCTAGGAACTCCCAGTTCTTAATTTGTTCACCAGCTGGCGCTGCATTTTTTTCTTATTTGGTATGATGTTTTTGTGGGTTTTTTTTTGCTATTTTTGACTTCTTCTCTAGAACTGTCACTCCGATTAGGCTGAGACTTGGTGGATATGTTCCCTGAGGAAGGGTCAAACAAAGTTGATCCCTAGGTGGCAGTGCTGTGGATTCCTGATTTTGAAGATTTTTTTCAATTCGGATACTTGACGGTAAATGCACTTCAAATTTGGTGGCAATGTGCATTGGGTGGGTCTCTAGCAGATTTGTTTAAGTGGTCATGCTTTAGTGATTTTTGGATTTTTTATTATCATTCTTTATTTTTGGTTCTTTTTGGGGGCAATTGGAAAAAAATCTTCTCCAAAATCCCTTACCTGATTGCTTTAATATCACAGAGGGGCACTCCTAGTTCTTAATTGGTTCACCAGGTGGCGCTGCAATATTCTATTTTTTTTTTTAATTATTTTTTTGGTGTGTTTTCGCTATTTTCAACTTCTCCAGAACCGTCACTCAGATTAAGCTGAAACTTAATGGATATGTTCCTTGTGAAAAGGTCAACCAAAGTTGTTCACAAGGGGGGAACTGCTGTGGAATTTTTGATTTTTAACGATTTTTTCAATTCGGCTATTTATTGGTAAAGGCACCTTTCCTATTGATTACTATGTAAGTCAATGGGCATTCTAATGCTAATTCACATTTTGGACTTTTCTGAAGAAAGTGACAGTCAGATTGACTTCAAACTTTTTTGGTGGCAATGTACTTTGGGTGGATTTCTACCAAGTTTGTTTAAAATTTTGATCACACTCTAGTGATTTTTGGATTTTTTTATGAATTTTTGGGGAAAATATTTTAAAAGTTTTAATAGGCAAGTTTAAAGCGGATTTCTTGTAATGGTTATAACCTAAATATTTTTGGCCATATTTGTGTCAAAATTGGTAGGAATGTACCTTTAATTAGTGTCTACCTATCTATATCTACCTATCCTATTCCAAGTTCACAGAACCATAAGTGTGGTGAATCTCTAGGTCAGCTGAGCATGGGCTGTTCACACAGCACTCTTGTTATTGCCATAGTGCACAATCTGGGAAGTGATATGATGTGTTCCATCAGTTTAAATGAAATACGGATGAAGGGAATTGGGCGGTAGTTCACAGGATCATAAGGATGACCTTTTAAGCTCTGCTGTCTATAGGTCACAGAGTTCATGGGATCACTCACCCGTCCATCTGTCCGTCCTTCTGTCTCTTCACTGCTTGTGATCCAAATGCAGTCCACAGTTTTTAAGATGGCCCCATACAACTTTCAGGAGTCATCAAGTGTGTCAAAATCTTGGTCGAGTTCGATATTGGTGGCGCCACCTACAGCATTATATAATATGTGGGTCAAAAACATTTAATGTGAAATTCTTATGACCACTTAGTATCCTTAGTGATTAATAGATCTTCATGAAATTTAGTTGGATTGTGGAGAAGGTCAAAATCTCAGTTGTGTATGATACGAGTGGCAGTCCCAATAATTTGATGGAAATTATGAGCCAAATTGAAAGATATGAAATTCTATTTACATAAAATAATTGGATTAGACATACCTAATTTATTCACCATGTCCAATTCTACTCTGTTGTATACATGTAATGTAATCATCGATCTTGACATAGTTTTGTTAATTCACCAGCCACTTAGGTTAAACGAGGGGATTTGTAGTGGCAGCATGTAGCTTGGGCATCAATGGCAAAGGAAATTCAGCCTCCAGAGCAAAATTGCACTGTACATTGTACATAAAACTCTACGTGGTAACCTATTTTGGGGTTCACCTTAAGCCAATGATTGTGTGACCGTGATCTATTTTTCAAGGTCATTAAGCACTTAAGAAAAGGATATTCAATTCCATAACTTGATAAAGAAGGCGGATGGTATCAAATGTACCACAAATGTGTATCATGTTGAAGTTTTATATTGCACAATATGGATGACCTTGACTAATTTTTCAAGGTCAGAGAGCAAATATATTTCAGGAAATATTTTTTATGATGGTTGGCAGAAAAGCATTAGGCCCACCGGCCTCTTATTTGAAGATTGGAGCAACTATGGCATTCCGCCAGTCTTTCGGAATTTCGGAGGTTGCCAAGGATTTATTGAAAATAGTTGTCACTGCTGGGGCTAATGTGGGAGCAAGTCTCTTTATTACTCTTGCTGGAATACCATCAGGACCTGCAGCTTTGGTATATTTATGTGGTAGAGTAGTTTTTCCAGCACCTTTTTGTGCAATTACGGGGTTGTCTATCGCAGGGTATTTTGTGCTCTTGAGTACTATGTTTTGGGATAAATGCTTTAATGTTAGCGGTTATCTTGTGTAAAGATAGACTGAAAATGATTATTTAGAATCGTGGTCTGTTGTACATGGTTAGTTATTAGCTTACACTGATCTCTGAAAAAAAAGGAGATACCATTATTGTCAGTTTTCTTATGTTTAATGGAAACGCAGAACTTTTTCGTCCTGGAAAATGTCTTGTGGGGTAAGGACCTTTGTTGGAATCGGCGTCAGTGGATTGCCAATATAATGTTGGATTATATATAGGACTTTCATTGTTGCAACGGGGGGGGGGGGGGGGGGCAGTCGCAGAGCATGGTATGATTTTTCTGTGTAATAAGTATAAAAAGCTGTCAGTAATAATTCCATAGGGCTAATGACTTGCAACCTTGTAGTACACAATGATTTGAGTGAATAAAGATGGAGAGCTTTTGATATTTTCCACCTAGAAGAATAAGGACACTCCTACATGCCATTATACAAGGTTCATCGTTTGTGTCTGTCTTGAGGTTGTAGAAAAGAGGGTTTTTTTTCTAATGGTTTGTATCTCCAATTTTCAATATATAGGGAAATATTCACCTGATAAGCGTTTCATGTGTGTTGCATAAATAAACTGTGGAAATGAAACTGTAGTATGTACTAAATTACTTGCGCTGTTGAGCTGTTCCTTGCGTCCATATATGTCCATGATGCCTTCCCCCTGTTAGCTAAAAGCCTGAGTGAAAACGATTTTTTTGACAGCTCCTTAATAGCTTCCAGCTTTATTAATCATTCATGCCCAAGTCACAGTGAATTCGGGGGGGGGGGGGCACCCATTATAATAATAGCCGGGAACAACTTTTTGCTTCCAATAGTAGTCTTCATCAGTGTTTTTTGTTAAGCATAGTCCCTCTTTTGGGAGAGCAACTGCCTTTTGTAACGACTTTAGCTCTGCAAAAGCACCTTCTAATGTTAATTTACCTTCTTTGGGAGACCACCTGCAGAACCTGACCAGTGACCATACAAAACCATCACAAAAGACCAACATGCATGTACGCATACATGTTCAGTATGGATGGAGGTCAGTGGAGAGGTTAGTTGTTTGCCTGTTGGTGCAAGGATCAACCCTTCTTTAGGAGACCACCTGCTTTCTTGTTTTATTCAGTATTTGATCAGAAAAACAAATAAGTTTATTCTTATGTAAAAATAATTGATCAGGTGAATAAATATTTAATCAGAAGACAAAATATTTAATCACATGATCAAATCAATTTGATCGGATGAACAAATGTATCTGTTCATCCGATCAAATACAGTATATTTGTTGTTCTGACCAAATTGATTTTCAAGAGAAGAACAAACTGATTTGATCAGAAAATCAGATATCTTTGTTCAGAGGAACACATACAATGAATTTGATACCATGATTAAATGCATTTGTTCTGATGATCACACAGGATAAGGTATATCCCAATTGACCTGAACAAATATATTTGTTCCCGTGATCAAATCTATTTGACCTGCTGAATAACTGCAAGTTTGTCCACTACCAGATAATAATTACTCCCTCTTGTACCAGCGTTTCCCTCCATTTTGTACGGAACTGCGATAGTAAATGTCCGCGCATGCGTGGCACAAAATAATTTTATCCAATGAACAAGTAGTATTTGCCTATTTGTTCCCGGCATCAAATATTATTTGTTGTGCGGATCAAATACTGGAGGAAGTGATTTGTTCCGAAGTATAAATGTTTGATCCGCAGAACAAATCACACAGGTAGCGTCAATTTACAATTCGGTTAATCAGATGATCAAATACCATCTATTTATTCTTCTGATCAAATCGTTTTAATCATCTGAAGAAATATATTTTCTTCGTGTCATCAAATAAGTTTATATTTATTTCTTTGATTAAATCGATTTGATCAGAATTACAAATCGATTTAATCAGAAGCTCAAATCAATTTATTCAGAGGAACGAATAGACTGTATTGAATCACATGAACACTCACTGACATTGACATTGTACATTAAAATGGAAAGATCCGACACTGGTGAGAAATTAAATCTGACTGATCAAAGTAAATACTTGTTGTTAATAGGGACATTTCTGTAGAAAGACACCCTTTATTGTTTGCACTGAATGAATTTGAAAAGAAACATGTAAATTTTATAACAATGGTGAGTTGCGTGCATGTATTTTGTTGGCTTACTTGATGGTGTACCAGATATGGCTCAAATTTGTGACCGGGAATTTGTCTTATGCCGTTGCAGGTAAGACACAGGACATCCAAACTTTCAAGGCACTTCGTTATCCACGGTGTTTCTGAAGTCGTTCTTGGAAGGGCTTAGTATTGGTATGGGCCTTAAGAGAAAAAAAGATGAAGGGGAAAAATAAACAAAAAAACAAAACAAAAGCAAAAACAAAAACAAAAACAAAAACAAAAACAAAACAAAACAAAACACACAAATGAACAAACCACAAACGAGTTTATGAAAAATTTCAAGAAAAAAAGATAGAAAATAACTCCTCCCCCCCCCCACACACACAAACACACATTTATTCTGTACACCCGGCCAGGAAAACTGCAACAAGTATGTTTTTAAGGATGGCCTGATAACTCCAATTTATCTAGGTCGATTTTTGTCAAATCAAATGGTTGAAGCTTATGTTGCATACAAAGGCTACCAGAACTATGTTCAAGTTCCTATTTTAATAAGTTAAATTCAGATGTACCTCTAGCGGTTTGGGGATGTGTATAGGCACAGACTCACCATGACTGCCACGGTGATGCCCTTGAAAGTCAAAATAATCGGGGTTATCTATAGATAGTGTAATTTCCGTATTAATTACATAATTCTACCTCTATGCACCATTGCCCAGACCTCTGTGTCTGGACATAATGCCGAAGAAATTGAGTTGAGTTCCTCTCACTTAATCCTGAAAACCTGACAGTCCGGTGGCACCATCTCTCGGTTCTTGTGGTAACTGTTGGTGACTCCTGGTGCACATGTTCTCCATCTCATCCTTCCTCTTTTGGGCGCCATTTCTGCCTTGCCTTGCCAGCTGAAGCTCCATGAACTTTCTTCACACTCACTGCAATTGTGTTTTACGCATGCCCTATTCTGCGGAAAATCTTTTCTCAGTGGATCAGGAGCCGATGGCAACCAAGATAGCTGATTTCTGTGATGGGGTATCACTGATATAGTAAGTGCAAAGTTGGTGATTTGACTTATTTGTGCTAAGATTTTTTACGATTGCATCTTGGCAAATAGAACGCAGAGAGAGGGAAAGCAGTGCACACCAGGCTTTTGCCTCCTTTCAGAAGCAGTCCATGGGTGTTGATCCAGTCACCACTTTGTCTGCATCCTCGTCCTTATTGGATCGTGGACAAAAGTTGGACTCACGGAACCACCACATGGCAGCTTGGGATGACCATCCTCACTGCTATAGTTGTTGCCTGCAGTTGGGTCAAGTTTGCTCTCATGAGCAAACTTGCAGATACTGCCAGTAATGGGGAAAAGACAAATGGCTGCCCTCTCAGCAGGCACAGAGAACATCTGACCATGCAAGGTGTAGGCAGCAGGTCACCGGAGCCACCAAACACCGAGCTGAGATGACGGACTCCCTTCGGCTTGCCACAGTCCCAGACGAAGGATGTCTCCACTTCTGGTACCCTTTTAGGAGGTGAAAAGAGGTCAGAGTAGCAAGTTGAGTAGCAAGACTGTGCCCCAAATGACCACCACATCTGCTCTTGGCACTAATCCAAAGGTTGACCATGCTTTGTGGGTGATGTCACAGAGCATGATGCAACAGGCTGAGATGTGGCGTGCATTGTGTGGCCCCTCTCAGCAGGTTGTTTCTACTTTGGTCTCTGTGCCTAATAAGTCAGCCAAGCATAGATTGCAGCTGTCAAGATCTCAGTCCTCCGGGTCTGAGTGCTTGGACAAGCAGCAGTCACACTATCTGAGGCAGGGGTGACTTCGCCGTAAGCTAGTTGTGTCCATTGGAGGTGGTACTCTGTGCCTGAGCAGATCTTCCAGTTGGGTCACTGCTGGTGGACCTAGACTGGGAGGAGTTTGATGCCCAAAGATCCATCCTTGTGGCGTCTTACTCTGACATGTCATTGGCTGCTTTGGGGTCTCTCCTGGATGACCTCAAGGGCTTTGTGCAGATCACGAAGGCAGTGCAAGACTGGTTATACCAGGTGACACATCTCTGGACTTTGTTGTCGTGGGCTGTTGATCACCAGGTGTGGACCACTTGCATGCTGAAGATGAAAACCTTTGTTTGTTTCAGAGGGATGCCTATCTCCAGGGTCAGAAGCAGCCTGACCTGATCATTTGTAGAGCCCACACGGGGCCATGTCTACCCATCCCTTGACTTGTACTCCCTCTGGGATGGGAAGACCTGGGAGTGGTGGAGAGCGACCTGGGAAGGCAAGCCTTAGGGTAGAAGGAAGAAGTCAGGAGAGCCTTGGGGTTCTTGACTCTTATATTGCGGGATTGCGAATGGGCACCTTGTTAGATTCCACACAGTGCCCGGTCGGCAGCTGCCTCACTGCATATGGTGCACAATGGGAGTTTATGATGATGATTCATTCATTCTCAACATCCTGAGACACAGCTTCACGCTGCCTTTCAGCAAAAACAGCCCTCTATAAAGCCAAGAACCATGGTGATTTGCTCCACCCACCTCAGAACCAAAAGCTTTGGCATTCCTTGAGGCTGTTCAAACATTGCAGAGCAAGCGCCCCATAGAGCGGGCAGAGGATCAAGGTTCTCCCAGCTTCTACAACCTACTCTTCCTGGCCCTCAAGAGGGATGAAGGATGGCCTCCAGTCATACACCTGTTGATGCTGAACACCTACCTGGAAGTCCCGTCCTTTAGGATGGAGACACCCCAGTCAGTGGCAGCAGCTGTATGGCCCCTCAAGTGGACGACATCCCTGGATATCAAGGATGCTTTCTTGCATGTGGCAATTGCCGAAACTTCAAGGAAGTATCTGTGGTTCACATTTGGGGGCCATGTATACTAGTTCAGGGCACTTTCGTTCGGTCTTGCCACGACACCGCTGGTGTTTACCAGGTTTGGGCAGAGAGTTGCTATTTACCTTTACCACTCAGCCATTCGCATTCAAGTGTACCTGGGCAATTGGCTTATCTGGGCACTGATTGGCTGTGTCACACACAGACCGTTCTGGAACTGCCAATGCTTGGGCCTGATAGTGAACCTACCCAAGTCCAGTGTTTGGCCAGAGCAGATTTTTGTCTCTTTTGGCTTCCAGTTTGACCCGGGTACCCTACATCTGTTGCCCATTGGAGGACAGGTGGGACAGACTACAGTCAATGCCCAGGCCCTTTCTGACTAGCAAGGTCCATTTGGTGTATCAATGGCTTGCCCTGTTGGGCTCCTAGTGCTTGATGGACTCCCAGGTCCTGCTCGGCCGTTGCCACTGTCACCCAATGCAGCATGCTCTGTGGGGCAGATGGATGAGGGACCAGGGCTATGAAGCCCTGGTGCCAATCCTCAATTAGGATCAACTGCACTTTCAGTGGTGGACTCGGAGGGAGAACATCAAGAGAGCACAAAAGCTGGAGCCTTTTCAGGCCTAGCTGACCATTTACATGGACTCTTCTTGGTCCCGATGGGGAGCTCACATGGAGAGCCGGATGGCATCAGGCCCTTGGCTGGCATGGTTTGCAGCTCACCACATAAACTGGTTGGAACTGGAGGTGATATGCTTAGTGCTCCTCCACTTCCAAGACCTGGTGGAGCACAAACATGTCCTCATAATGTTCAACAACAGGCCTGCAGTAGCGTTCCTCAACAAGCAGGGTGGGACGTGGTCAAAGAAGCTGATGGAGTTGTCTGGACACTTCATCAGATGGTGCTATGACCACAAAATCTGCAAGCAAGGGAGGCATGTCCTGGGACATGCAAATGTCCTGGCCAGCCAACTCTTGGGAAGAGGTCAGCCAGTAGGAATGGAGTGGGTGGTTGAGGCCATGTGGACAAGATGGGGAACGCCACATGTGGATCTGTTTGCATCTCCCGAGAATGCAAACCTGCCAGTTTATGTCTTGCCTGTCCAAGACCAAGTCCTAGTGGTGGATGCTCTAGCCATGGACTGCAGCAACCTGTGGGTATAACCCTTTTCCCCTTGCCAGATCCTTCCAAGGGTACTGCGCAAGGTTCGGCCCACAAGTGACTGCTTACTGGAATTAAGCATCGAGCCTTGGTTACAATTAACAGCATGGCTGAAGCTTCTTGTGAAGCCACGGAGGAGCATGTTCTATTGGAACCCTCAAGTGCCTAACCTCCAAACCAAAATTCACTGAAATGTGGCCATTTGAACAAACTGGAAGAGCTCAGCCCAAAGTACATTGCCCATAGGTGTCAACCCCCAAAGACACAGGGCCAGGAGGTTCTTGTAAAATGTGTATGAAATTAAAGAAAATAGTCAATTTCACCTCAAAATCCCTGTCATTTTAAGAAATATTCGAGTCTCCAAAATGGGAGACTCCCAGTGAAAAGAGAACAATTTACAGCCTTGCCATTGCCACCAAGTTTGAAGTCAATCTAGTTGAAGGTTTCAGAGAAGAAGTCAACAATGTGAACCAGCATTAGAATGCCAATTGACTTACATCAATAGTAATCAATATAAAAGGTGCATTTATCAATTAGTATCCGAATTGAAAAAAAAAATCGTTAAAAATCAGGAATCCACAGCAGTGCCATCTTGTGATCAACTTTGCTTGACTCTTTCACAAGAAACATATCCACAAAGTTTCAGCTAAATCTGAGTGATGGTTCGGGAGCAAAAATTGAAAATAGCGAACAACCACTTCTGTCATCCGAATAAGTCAGGAGATAAAGCTCTTCTGAGCTCATTCCGCTTGAAACTTGAATACTAGTATATTTTTATCATGGTAAAATCGCCTTTTGTAAATAATAATTCCTTCAGGTTTGTGAAACTACAAACCAACAAAAAAAAAAGCAGATGTCATGTAGCTATGTATTAATTGTTTTAGGCGGAAAGGTAGTTTTGCTGGGATGATCCAATGGCCTAAGGATGGTTTGAACAGGCAATATATTTCTTGCACAATTTAGGCTGATGCTTATTTTCCCTATGTCCTTATGACGCCCTGAATGTGCAAACTGTCCTACCCCCAGAATTAAGAAACCTACAGTCACCATATATATATATATGTGTGTGTGTGTATTAGGTACTGGCATGAGAATGACTGAATTGTTTGGAGCCGAATATGTTGAATTGGTTTCATCAGTTTCCACATGATTTTGTTATTTTTCGGCCAGATTAGTTCTTGTTTATCTGAATAAGGTCACAGACGCCTATCACCACGTTCCAGAGATTAAAACAAACAGTTTCAAGCAGTGCCATGAGCAAGGTAGACGTTACCCCAATGTTAGTATATGTTCTGAATTGTAAAATCGTTCCATAATTCAATAAAGACCATTAAACAAAGTGTTTTTTGTTTATGCCAAACAATTCGTCTCGAATTTAGTTTAATATCACATGGGCTTACAGTTTGCGTGCTTAAGCATTGGACATGATGTGACAAATTAAAAATAAGTTTTAAAAATAATTGAATGAAGAAATGTGCCTGTTTTGGATACATCGATTCTGCTCTAAATTATATAATGCTAAGAATATAACAAAGTCCAAACAGCCAAGCTGCTAAGGTTTCCTGTAATTTCCTTGTTAAACTGTTTTTGCATATACCGGTTGTTTATGCAGTTGATACGTAACAACACATATTTCATCCACTTAAATGACTACGAGAACTGTCTCACTATTGTGTACACCTGACCTGCTATGTTATAGCCAATCTACAGAGTAATCACCCGTCCTGATTTTTTGCTCAGCATGAGAAATCATACATGCACGTTAGTACCAACAGGGCAAAGAGCCGTGCTGTATCTTGATGAATAAAGATAAATGGGAGCTACCGTATTGGCAGAATGACTGCAACACGTTAAGACCATGTTGAAACTGATATTTTTCATAGAGAGACTATGGATGCGAGGAGATACATGTGGTCTTAATTTGGTGCTTCACGAGAAATAAAGGTCATGCTGAAGAGGTCTCCTAGGTGCACTATGTACTTAACATACCTCGAATAATATTTAGCTGTTAGCTCAGTCTGGAAATTAACACATTAAGGGTAAATAATGGTTGTGTTTAAGATATGGCAATTTAAACATCACAAAATATCTATTAAGAACAACTGCAAACTTGATCAAACTTCACTGCATTCTGCTATACAGGCCCTTTACCAGTTTTGATACATGTACACGTGTGCAACATAGAATAGCACTTTTAAAGTTCCAGTATTCTCTGATTTATTTTTGAGTTGAGGCTAATTAAAAAAAGTGTTCATGCAAACGTTGTGTGCTGTGTGCTCAAATAGTTTATGTGTGCAAAAATGGTCTTCGTCCAGGCGAATCATGCTTGTCATGGCACTGAAGATTACGAAGGCATGCCTGATGAGGCAGGATGTCCATCTGTCGGGAGACATCCACCCATTAAGGCATTTCAATGTGTCAAGAAATGCTAGTGTTGAAAGCGCGCGTGCGTCTTCCACAATTCTAATGCAATGCACGATGATGGAATCAGAACATAGACTGTCATGATATACAGAAGAATATAGGTGCAACTGGTGCGTTATCGTCCCAAACTACTTAATCATAGCGCAACTCTGTTCGCTTAGCAATACTTAAAGTCACAGTTTATGATGTACACCTAAATTGGCTTTCTTGCCATGATTTTATGTAAACCCACGACAAAATTACAATACAAGTTGAGAGATCAAAGGTTAGCTAGACCTAGATAGGTTTGGCCTGAACATGTTTTGTCCCAACGGTCATCATTCACAATTGTGTACCTATACAGTCTTTTGGTACGTACAGGTATCTTATAATAGGTGTTTATTCTGTCTTTCTGTTGGTTTAGAAGTGCACGGAATTTCTTGACCCCCCCCCCCCCTTCTTTGCCCTGCTTTAGCCACGCCCTTTTCTGTTTCATGCAAGAAATCCGATTTCAGTATCTGTCTCAGTCAAGTGACTAACGGTACCCTTGTTTTCTATCGATATGGATTTTTGCGGTGCGAGCGTTCGTGTTGACAGCGGGAAACCAATTAAGAAACTAAATGCTAAAAGATCTTGGGAGAAATCAAAGTTATTAATCATAACCTCCCAGTCGTAATTGATAAGGAGAATAAATACCTTTTACAAGATAAAACCTGGTGAGGAGGAACAAAAAAATTCCCCCCTCCCTTTCAGGAATATGCGTCCTGTTCAGCCTTCGGATTTAGTACTGAAGCGGGGCATTTTTCTGTTTCACACAGGTCGTAACTGATAGTATCTGCACCCATACAGGTCGCATACAATAATCGCTGGGATTGCAAACTTTACCCTGAAGATATTTCGTTTTTGAAGATATTTCGTTTCAAACATTTACATGGAAGGTTTATACAGTTGCAAAAGAGAAGCCACTTGTTTGCCCATTTTTGAAGTTTTAAAATGTATATCTAATTGTGTGTCTTCCAGACAAAATGACGATCTATGCAGTATCTATTCTTGCCACACTTACTGTAGAAATGTAAGTTGATGCCAGCAAGGAAACGTTTCAGCGTTGCCACTAGTATTTTTGCTCATGTGGGCAATTTCAGTGGATCGGTATTCAACTTCCATTCTGGAGATCATGTCAAGCACTAGATATTTCCAAAAAAAAAAAAGCTTTTGCTGTTGGTTGGCTTATCACAAATGTATCTTGATATAAATTAGCCTGTAATTTGCAGCAAAACGTTTGCTGACGTATGAAAATACTGTTAGCGTCATTAAAGTACAAACTTCTTTGTCTTCATCATCTACATCCGTTGATCTTTGCAGACGTCAATTGCGTAGGTTTGTGCACAAATGTTCTTCTGCTACAAAAGATAAACGTCTTATCTATATGTTATTTTGATTTTTCTCAAAATTTCTTTCGTACGTGCATTACTGAAAGGTCTTTCACATGTATTTGATCCCTTTCAGTTTTTGATACAGGTGCGAGAGGAGTACACCTATCTATCTATCTATCTATCTGTCTGTCTGTCCGTCCGTCCGTCCATCCATCCATCCATAATGTCCAATTAACAGGCTGAATGCTACAGAGGGCAGGCGGGTATCACATTGACTATTTGTGACATAGGCAAGAAATGTATTTTTGTACCTACGCTTCAAACTTTGTTTTGCGTTTGGGTTTTTGAATACAGCATCTAGTGCCAGACAAAAGTGGTTACACAGGGTAAGTGGTCTTACATTGTAAGAAAGTCTAGTTTCACGAAAGAGGGACCTAAAAACTAATCTGGTCTCTCATGAGAGGTAATCTTTAGGGCAGATACCACTGTATACGTAAGGACGTTCCTTCTTATAGCATCAGTGCTCACTTATTAGGGCCAAAATATTGTATTCATTTTTTCTTGTGCACCATAATAATCTTAAGGTCCAAATTATATATAAATGTATCTTTGAAAAATTTTTTATAATTAATTGGTTAGTTCCAACATTAAAAACAAAATGAATCGTGCAATAACTGCTGATCTTAACCCTAATGTTACTATCCTGTGTGAAATAATTAATGAATCTAATGGGACACATATTCCTAAAAAAGTTTTGTAAAATTTAACACACACACACACACACACACACACACACACATATATATATATATATATATATATATATATATATATATATATATATATATATATATATATATATACATACATACATACATACATACGTACATACATACATACATACATACACACACACACACACACACACACATACACACACACACACACACAAACCAGAGAGTGAAAAACTTAGATTTATAAAAGACAGAGACAGTCTATGTAAAAAATTTAAATCCCTATTTAGGAACTCTCCCCCTTTATTTCACCTTAAAAATCAGTCTTGCTACTTACAGCATTTTCTTGCAAAATAGTATACATACAACTAAAAAGGAATACGAGGGATACTGTATTAAAATATGATATTGATCTGAAGAAGACTTAGCCAACTATTAATGAAATATTATATAAAACCACAAAACAGAAAAAAAAGTTCTTCATGGATGATTATCAACGAATTAACGAAAAATTCACTATTACCGACAAGTTCGATCAGTTTTGTTTTTTTACAATAAATATCGGACCAAAACTTGCCAGGTAGATGGCCCGCTCAAAATTACCAAAACTATATAACATGCCGCACTCATCAACAAAACTTTAATTTCCAATTAATGAATATTACTCATGACACAACTGATAAGGATATCGAAAACCTGAAACCCAAAACCCAAAACCCAGAACCAGCTGTGGTTTGATGGTATATCCTCTAAAGTCATGAAGTTCATTAAAGTTCAAGTTCTTTATTGACTCAAAGATCCTTTGCGGGTTGCAAGAGTAGAAAATTCATCACACAAATGGTAGGCAGAAAGTTTAGTACACTTTTACATGACAGCACCAGGGAAACAATTTATCCTTCAAAAATGTAGCTCATTACCTTAATAAATTTAACTAGGTTTTTCCGCACAGCAGGTTTTTCGCAGTTCAATACACTTGCAAACATCTGAGAATTGGACCTTGTAAAGTAATAACTTTTGAGAAATACCTTTCGCTCGGTTGTAAAGTATTCACATTTCATTAAATAATGGTACTCATCACTGATCTCATGTGCATTGCATAGTTCACATTTCTTGTCCTTCCTTGCAATATTATTGAATCTCATACTATTAACCGGAATAGCAATGTTACATATCCTGAACTTGGTTAAAGTAATTTTGTCATTTATTGGTAAATTACAGAGATATTTCTCCATTCCAAACTGATTTTTAAATAATCTATAAATAGTACAATAGCTAAGCCCTTCAGTCTCGGCTGTCCAAGACTGGAGATATTGATCTTTCAAGCACAATTTTACTGCAGCCTTAAACCATTTTACATTAAAGTTATCATTAATCCACAAGTCAGACGTACCTAGTGAATCAAGTACATTTTTGACTTTCAGTATCCAGGGTGAAGAATATACCCCTCTCAGGTCAAGTACTTTAAGCAGCCTGTATAAAGTCACAGATATTTTGTGTGTCCTTTCACTATTACAAAGTTTACTCCAAAATCTAAGTAACTTTTGTAAAATTGACAGTAGTATTAGAAAAGTGCCTGTTTCTCCATAGATCATACAACTTGGGGTAGAACGTTTGACATGTGAAACCATCTTCATGAACTTTAAATACAATCTTTCAAGTAAAACATTATCACCGAAACCCCATACCTCAGAACCATAAGTAAGAATAGGAGTAACAAGTTTGTCAAAGAGTTCAATCATTAAATCAACAGGGAGGTACAGCTTCTTAGATTTCTGAATTACAGCAAACATCGCTTTGTATGCTTGATCATATAGAAACTTTTTATATTTTTGTGGTTTATTATTATAATTAAATAACACACCTAAATATTTAAATCTATCAACTACATCTACTTCATCATCATTAAATATAAAAATAGGTTTATTTCTTATTTACCTCTAGAAAACATAAGTATTTTTTTTTGTTTTATCTACATTAACTGACAATGCCCAGTTTTTGCAATATTCGCGCATTACGTCTAGGGCATGCTGCAGTTCACCAGGCGACTCTGCCATTAATATTGTATTATCAGCGTAGAGCAAAACAAATAATCTCAAAAATATTGCCACATCATCATCATGTACGTGATTATACATATGGTTCCTGAGAAATTCTGATCCTCTACATCTGCTACTTAAATGAGATTCTAGGTCATTTAGGAAAACAGAAAATAACAAGGGGGGGGAATTCTCTCCTTGTCATACCCCAACATTACATGGAAAACTGTCAGAATTAGCACCTTTAAATGAGACATAAGATTTTGCTCTTTTATACATATTACATATGATTTTCATTACATTACCATTAATATTATGAGCGATCATTTTCTTCCACAGTGTCACTATATTAACAGAGTCGAATGCTTCGCTAAAATCTATAAATGCACAGTACAGTTCTTTCTTTTTTGAGAGATACAAACGATTGTGCTTTATGAAAATATATGATCCATTACTGAATATTCAGGTCTCAAACCTGCTTGTTCTTCGCCAAGTAGGCCATTGGTATCTATGAAATTATATAGTCTATTGTTGATTACTGATGTAAATAATTTACAGAAGCAACTGAGCAAGGTGATACCCCTGTAGTTATCAGGAGATTCAATGTTACCTTAAAGATGTTACTAGTGAACCTCTTGCCACAGTAATAAGCCAGTTACAAAATACTGGCATCGATCACGATAAATACAAAAATGCCACAGTCATTCCTATTTATAAGAAGGACGATGAGACATTACTTACAAATAACTGTCCTAAATCTATTCTCCTTGCTTTTTCTAAAGTAATAGAAAAAATTATCTCCAACCAGTTACATGCCTATTTCTAAAAACATAAACTTTTTATAATAGCCAGCATGGTTTGCGAGCAGTTCATTCTACAAAGTATGCAATGTTAGAACTTGTAGATGAAATTATCCAAGAAACGGACAAAGGCCAACTGCCAATGTGTTTATTTCTCAATTTCTCTAAAGCCCTCCATACCATAGACCACCAAATTGTATCGCACAAGTTATCCTATTACGGTATTCGAATTAAAGAATTACAACTTCTTAACAGTTACCTGAACAGCCGTAAGCAATACGTCCAATTAGAAAATGAATCTTCAGACTCAATGTCATTATAACTAGAGTACCTCAAGGGTCAAGGGCATCTTCTCATTACAATCTACTTGAATGATATTGCCCAGGCTAGTAGAATTTCTGAAATTATAATGCGCGCGGGTGATTCAACGTTAACAACTACCTTAAATTTCTTCAATTTAAACCCCAATGTCAACACAAATGACAATATTAACCTAGAACGTAAAGAATGCATATGAAATGATCTTCTAGATACTTTAAATAAACTCCAACCTATATTGTGGAAACAGTGTACACTCATAGTCTTCAGGGTTTGGCCAAATATATGAAAATCCATCTTTTACAAACTTACTAAGTTATATGTTATTTAGAAAATTGTCATGTATGTCGACATCAATAGCTGATCAATGTAGTCTTTTAATTTTTTTACGAGCTATTTTCAATGGTGCTAAGTCAGTGACGCATTTTCATGTTATTTTCTTCCTGTAAATGCCTTTAAATAATCATTCATTATTAACTATTTTGGGTGGCATGTAACAGCATAAGAATGTCTTAATGGGAGTCTCCGTTGCATATTCAAATGAACATCATGTAAAACTGACTATGCTTTATTTCTATTTCCTTTTATATTCGTGAATAGTCTCAATAAAGGATATCTGAGTTATGAGTTCTGAATTCTATCTTTGTGGATGCAATTCTGCCATATAGGGGGATGAACATGATCAAAACTACACATATCAGGGTCATTACAAAATTTAGATCTTGAATATATTCAACAGAACAACAGGTGTTATGACCGACAGACATCCTACTTTGACTTCATTACGTATTTTCGTATTCTGTGCATCCAATGAATATCAAGAAAACGTTGTAGCCTTTAAATTATGCAACTAGTGCCATTTCAAATAAGGTCCCCAACAGAAGTGGCTTAAACCAATTTTATGGGATCTCCAATCCTGCTCTTTGGAACACACATTGCAACAAGCTAGTTCATATGTATAAAATATCTTGCACTTTGATTTACATTAGCTACCTAGGCCTAAACACAGTAAATACATCCAGCTTAGAAGATAACTAAGCCTAGCACATCATGCAACATTGAAATGTTTGCACACGCAACTACATACTTTGTATACCTCACCTTTAAGGTAAGTAACACTACTAAAGAGCACACCAAAATTAAACACACTGTGTATAACACACCTAACACAGTTAGGCCTAACTTGCAGTGTACCATTTAAATGTAAGTGCAACTAAATTTAAAGTTTGGTAAAAATCGGGAAAATTAGAACATGCATGCAAAACCGGAATTAACTTTGACACATAGACACTATAAGCTGAATTTTTTAGGCATGTTACTCGTCATATAATGCTAATTTCTATTTCAAGAAGTAATCTCTCTTATCATACACCAAAATTTAAACTCTTCATTATCATTGAAAAGAGGTTATTCAAGAAAAAGATATGACATACTAGACTGTATGACGTATTTTATTACGGATATTTGTGTGTTCATCCTATGTATGAAAAGAATTTCCGCAATAAATACAATACAATACGATACTCTGTTGTTTTCTTCAACTCCAATTTATCGGGAAAGATTGTAGAAATTTAATCTATATGACACTGTTAACAAAAAGGAATGAAAATATCCATCAAATATTCAATGCCACATTTTGGGCTGAGTCAGCAGCTTTTCGCGGCGCACGCTGGGCACATTACGCCGAAAGTATGCCAAGGAAACCTGTTGACCTGGAAAATTATGCTCTATGTAAGTACAGGCATGATGATACTTGAATGAAACGTCTTTTACAAGGAACATGAATCTAGCACTCTGATCATAATCCAGAGGAGTGCGGGTTAAGGAGTGTGACTTTAGTCGCAGTTGGCACTGAAAGGGTCAAACGTGAAAAATGTCAATCTAACATCTATGTAAACACTATCACCCTTTTTCACTTCTTACAAAAGTGGCTGCTTTGAAACTACGCCCATCAAATTTTAAACTTTTAATACCTTTAATCATATATGTTATAGATTACGTATTTATGTATTTGATATTAACTCACCCTCATGGTTTCTTCAAATTCAAGTGGGTTGTCCTCAACAAATACAAGGTAAAGGCAAACAGCTGCCATAAAAAAAGCATTTCGGTGAATTTAAGGCTTCCAAACATGCCAATTAAAATTCAAATTTACCCTGAAAAAAGTATTCCATGTATATTCATGTACCTTGAAAGAGAGGAAAACCAAATGGACCTGACAGCCAAAGCACAGAATGCCTGTCCTGAATTTCATCTTACACAAAGGTGTCACAAATCAACCTGACCCCATGAAGGCAATTAATGAGAAACAGTGAAACTGTATTCTCCGATTGGTTGTTCTACGTTAATTGAAGCTGTACTTTGTCAAATAACTTGCACAGTCACAGACCAGAAACACGAACAAAGCAAACCCTTCATGTGCCCAACGTGAATGTATCCAAAAATGGATAATTATGTAAAGAGGCGTTTAAATTGAAGTTGTGACCTTTTGGAGTCATTATGCACGTGTGCCTTTATTCTTTTCCATAAAATTCTGGCTGTATATAGCGTCCATCAAAGCAAGAGAACATTCCATATGGCTCTATAACTGGTATTCAAAATATTTATATATATGCATATGGTCAAGGAACAGATTGGATTTAGAAGTAGATTCACATATCTAAATGCGGCTGGAACCCAGCTCAAGGCTTTCTCCTAACCCACAGATAGTTTCTACACCAAACAAAGGTGCTAGGAATGCACAAATTACAATTTCAAACACTTCCCCATATTTAATAACAACTGAGATAGACTATATGAGGGTTGGACTGAAAAAGATGAGGAGTGCAGGAACCTAGGACTTTTCGAAGTAGGAAAGTGAAAAGGTTTATGATTCAGACCAGTTGCTGCAAGCTCTGTTTCAGTGTAGACATGGGAGACGTACTGTGCAACAATAGTTTTATCTAATAGATTGAAAATGAGAATGTCAGAAATATTGTTTTCCCGAACACCCAGTGTGGCCAGAAAAAACAACCGCTGGCCATTTCTGGAGAAATACCACACAAACACGTCTGGAAATCCATACATCATTATTTGTTTGTATGGAAGACTCAGGACAAATTAGAAAAGGTTGGGGATCAACTTTGGTGAATTAAGTATCAAGCTGATCACTTTTATTTTAGTCCGGAATTTTACATAAATAACATGATATAGCATCTCCAAGAACATAAACGTTATCACTACAAAAAAAAAAAAAAAGAGATTCTTTCAATAAAAAACTCGTGCATGTATAAGACCTTGGATACAAACTTGTACCATATAAGACGGCATTTAAGGACGTAAAAATATAAAAGATAGCTTTACTAACTAAACTTTATTTTCGAAGTACAAAATTAAACACAAGACAAATATACTCTGTTAACACAGAGAGTAGGCACTCTACTGTATTTAATTGGTTAATCTACGATTTAGACATTTTTACTTTAATAGCACTTGGCCGATGATTCCAAAGCTCCTCTCTCTCTCTCTCTCATGCACGCACACGCACGCACACACACACACACACACACACACACACATGATCGACTCGAATGAGGAATGGTAAGTTTGATTACTTTGCCACCCCAGAAATTGGAAACTCTTTCAAAGGCATCTAACAAATTGTTCTCAGTATGTAGAAGTGGATAATGGGAAATCTGAATGATTACCTGTAACGTCAAGGTTCCATTTAAGACCACTCCTTTCATTATCTACATAAATGACATAGCTGAAGCCAGTGAAATTTTTGAAGTTATTATGTATGCTGATGATTCCACTTTAACATCCACTGTTAATTCCCCTTTTTGACAACACTGACAGTAACCTTGATTCTCGAGTAAACCAAGCACTGATGAAAAATACTGAATGGTTAAATCCTAATAAATTATCATCACATGTTGAAAAAACAAATTCCTGATTTTCCATCAGCCAAATAAAATAATCAAGGTACCAAATAAATTCATTAACTCAGTTCCAGTGGAACATGTAGATTTTACTATCTTTTTGGAACAATCATAAACAAAAATTAAATTGCAGTGCACATATTGCTAGATTAGTAAGGAGCGATTCTACAGATTTGGGCATTCTTAACAAACTTCAACGTACTTTGTCCTTAATCGAAAATTTATCACTCTATCTTACAATCTCATAAATTATGAGATACATGCGCTTTGTGTGTTATCGGACAAATGCACATGTGTTCCGCCCACATTCCAAAAAGCCATGCCTACCTGGGTTTCCAGAACTTAACACTTGAACATATACTGGGCAAATCAGTTTCTGGTCGTTTCTCTTAATTCTATGTATTAAATTTCTAAATTTCATTAAATCGTGCAGAAAAAGTAAGGGGGAAATGTAAATATAAGCAATGAGGGTCGCTTTTTAGTGTGTTATGGCATATTGACGAGGGTGGTTGAAACTGGCATTGGGCAAGGTGGACTGGCATGCGCCACGCCCATGATGCCAGCTTCAGTCACGCGCGTCATTATGCCATAACACTGACAAAATCGGCCCTCATTTCTTAAGTGCATACATGTAGGAAACCCACTAGTAGTTTGTTACTACTGCTTCTAGGACTGAACATGGAGAGCCATACACACAATCCAGAGTATAATCCATGGTCACACTTTTGTCAAAATGTTTGTGTACACAGCTTGAAAGGTATAATGGTAAACTAGGCCAAATTCATGTTTCTTGACAAATACCAAGACACTCATACTAAACCAAATTGTTACATTTGTGCCACACACCACCATTAATTTGCTTGGAGCCTCCACATCAGCTTGATATAGATAAATAACACTACCTGTTCTTATAATAAATTTGCACTATAAAGAATGTGTAAACTTGTAACGATTTTATGTTCTACTTGACTAGAACTATAACTTCTTTTTGGGGTGTCTTCCATGATAGTGGTAATACTTGCTTGTCTTAGTGGAATCTCAGGCCATGAATTTGTTAATTCACGTACTAATGTAACTCTGTACTGGTCAAATAAATTTGAGTTGAGTTGAGGTAAACATTGTTTTTTAATTTTGAACATGTTCCACAGGCCAGGACAGCATATATTATTTATGAGCGAGCGTTAGCGAGTTCCTACCATAAACGCATGTAAAAACAGGACATAACAGAAGGGTAAATTATCCAATCAGAAGACTAGTCATAACTAGTCATAACAATGGTATATTCTATTTTGCGTCATTCAATATTCCTTTCTCCCCAGTAATTACTAAATCCTGAATTTCATATATAATCTCCTTGATACCTTGTTCTCTTATATATTGTGTTGTATTGCATTATTCTTGTTGCTACAAATCATTTTCATTGATTTGGAATTTCCTCAAAATATAGAATAAATTGTCATTATCAAGCCAAATTAAATTTGTCGAAATACATAAAAGCATTTGCAACAAGGCAAAATGAAAAGTCTCCCCAGGAAGGACAGAATGTACAATCTGCCAAAAGGCAAAATAGCACATGGCAAAATAACATTTGCAACAAGCAAAATGAAAAGTATCCCTAGGAACGATAGAATGTACAATCTATCACAAGCCAAATTGGGTTAGAGCTATGGCTAAATCAAAATGGCAAAAGTTGAAGAAAAAACCTCAAATGCAATTTTAGACCCTCTGGGACAGGCAACTTCAATGATTTGTATGAATTCGCAACATATCCATTTGTTGAAATAAATAGTAAAAACAGTATACATTTTTGGAGCAGGAATCTTTGTCTCTTGTTAGGTGTGGTTAATTCACAGGTGCTTGTGTGAAAATATCGTTGAACTAAG
This sequence comes from Hermodice carunculata, assembly GCA_964020975.1. NCBI lineage: Eukaryota > Metazoa > Annelida > Polychaeta > Eunicida > Amphinomidae > Hermodice > Hermodice carunculata. The sequence continues at coordinate 25,878,832 of OZ026620.1, forward strand.
CAGGCAAATTGTTTTTCAAGTTATAGAAAGTAAAATTTCAGAGTTCCATATTTACAAAAATCTTCAACTTCAAGAAAGTTTGTTTTCTTTGAAATGTATATGTATGGTTGTTACATTTAAATGAAACATTCCAAAGTTATATTTTAGCATTTTGCAGTATATGGCTTTTACATCAATCATGAATAGAAAATGGCCATAAGTAACAAAGACACATTGACGTTTCCAAATAGCTAGTTCTGTCAGTTTTGTGTTTTCTGGCTTCAGTAATATGCAGATTTATGTTGAAAAGTTCGTAATAATTGTGAAATTCATCAATGGTAAATATAAGGAAATGTGTTGTGAAACCGATGTCGTGTTAACAGTTCTCAGAGGTACAGACGTTTTCACACCCAGCCATGCTACATTGTGTAAAGTCTACATGCATTGAGCAATATCTCATAAAACGTAATTTAAAAACCCCGTATGACTATTTGGATTTTGATGAAAGCTAAACATTTTCACACCTTTTTGCATAGATACAATTTTGCTAACAAAAAGACAGTTGATACACTCTTTGAGAGACATAAGTGTGCTGTTATTCCCCGTACTAAAGTATGTTATCCATTGAGCATGCACATCCGGTCTGTGTTTCAAACAGTGTGTAGAACCTCTTTCAGACTCAACAGTGCAAGAATTACACCCCCATGGTGAAGACTTATGACCTTGTACAACCTTTCACCATCTACTCTACATCAAAAAAATTGAAACAAGTATTACAATTTGCAACTGGAACACGAATTCAAATCTTCAAAATAAAATTAAAATCTACACAAGACAATACACCTCAAATGTTGTTCACGTTCTAGCCATAAGGTTTACAGGATTGAAATACCTAGGCATAAATTAAGGGACAGACCCACAGAAAATACAGACAAAAGCCACAGACGTAATTTTAGATGGTTAGAATTGCTTATCCTAGTTTAGGTAATAAATGACATACAACGGGATGAGCCACAGTTTTAAATTAAAAAAATGTGTTTCAGTTCAAACACAGAAAATAAAGATCAACTGGTTACACTATAAAAGACTCACCATACCACACGTCATACGATGTCTAATGGTGGCACCGCAGTGTGCACAAATGTGGCAGAGTTCCACAACTGAATGACCCCGTCAAGTATGAAGGTAATGCACATGGAGATTTTTGACATGTACACATCTACATATACACTACCGTTCTCCTTGACGCATACTTGGTTTCATCATTCATGGTCTAGATACACATTAATAACACCATGCAAGTAATCAAATTACAGTGTACCCATCTGAAGTATAAGGTATTCTGGGACCTCCGAGATCATTATTCCGACTTGAATAATCCAGCTGGCAGTGATTTTTGGAAAATTGTATACTACTACTACTACTTCAACTACAACCAATAGCAATAATAATTCTTCTTCTTCTTCTTCTTCTTCTTCTTCTTCTTCTTCTTCTTCTTCTTCTTCTTCTTCTTCTTCTTCTTCTTCTTCTTCTTCTCCTCCTCCTCCTATTCCTCCTCCTCCTCCTCCTCCTCCTCCTCCTCCTTCTTCTTCTTCTTCTTCTTCTTCTTCTTCTTCTTCTTCTTCTTCTTATTATTATTATTAAGATTAAATCGCAAAACCCCAAATGCTATTTTAAAGTACTTTTAACTATTAATAAATATGTTTTCTTCATGCCCAGAAAATTGCACAAAATATACGAAGGAAACCATTATGTGTTTGAAAGGGAATGGTTGCAAAGATCAGCTGACCATCATGGTCAATTGTTTCACATCATTTTCTTTGGCACAAGGATTGACATTCTAATGTATTCAGGTTTAAATGGACCTATTGATCTGTTATCACACGCTTAAACCCGACAAAGTATATAAATTTTGAAGAACTGACAAAACCAGAATTTTAGGTGAATAATTTCTATGGTTAGTTTGACACAAAAAGTAAAGTAGTTGTCATTGATAGCTTTCACAATCAAAACCCTGAAGGCTTCGCTGGAATACGGTAACATGTGCATAATAAGAGCGTTTAAGTGAAAGATTAACATGGTCATGTACTTAATAAGGCTTGGAAATATACACGCGTGTGCATGTTTTTATGTACATTTATATCTATGGAAAACCGCGGCATGTTAGACTTTTCGTCAATTATGTGTATGTATATTTTCAGAGAATGACTTTCAGTCAATTATGTGTTTGTATATATTCAGAGAATGTCATTAAAATCAATTGGCTGGAAAGGGTTAGTATCTGGTCATTTCTTATCATGACTAGAAGGTTGAGTATCTCTTCGAACCGTCATTTCAACTGTTATGTGTACAAATATAATCAACGCCTATCAAAATGGGCCAGCCTTTTGTTTTAATACTTTCTCAAATATCAAGCATTAATCGCGAAGTTTTTCTTTAAAGCCTGAAATATGTATAAATTAATTCAACTTTAAAAAACACCTACGTTAAAGATGAAGTAAATCTGATGAGAAAATTTATTTGAATGAAATCAATTCAGAATAGAAATTTTATGATGTAAACATAATGCAAATCATGGCAGTAGAACAGAACTTATCATGAAATGAAGTACACTGTTCTTACATTTTGCATGAGCACAAGGGTCAGTCACTTTGGCCAAATAGAAAACGTTTGATGCTGCATTGATGGCCCTTTGTCCCTCAATGCAAATTTTTAATATTTCAATTGACTACCAAACTTTCAGAGATTAAAACTATTCAATGGTTGTATTTGTTTTTGGATGTTTACTATAATAGTTGGGATATGTATTTGTGTCTATTTGCCCAGAACCAGTTCCTAGGAATCATTACCCTATTCTGCAGTCCAAACTCTTTACTCTCCATAAGCTAACCTATCCCTGTCTAACCTACAGACATATGGAATAACTATTGTCCATATTTCACACGTTCCTGTTTAAAATTTTGACATAGGCTGGATCAGCCCAAACAAATTAAAGGGTCTTCAGCGGGTAACTACTCAACATGTTTTGGAGCCTATTACCCGTACATATCTCTGTGAGTAGCGGCTCCTTGTCTAAGCTAACTATTTAGCAAAGACAACCCACATAATAATGAATAAATATGAACGTGGCAAATGATGAATTAGAAAAATACGTGAAGTTTTGTTTATAAATGCAGAGCTTCATTATGAATGAAGAATACCTGTTAAACAAACAATAATTACAAAATTTGTATAGTACAAGTTCAGATAAGAACAATTTGATTTACCCCTGAATCAAGATGTATCCTTTCTAGCTGGACAGCTTATCATAGTCAAACCACCCGCCAGTGTATGCCTGAAGTGGAAACAAGCTGGGGCATTATATTCAGTCCCAGTCATTATCAAATAAACAGTTGCAGCTGGACCACCTGTAAAAACTAAGGGAAATCCTAATAAGGACAGCAACAATGGACATCGAGCACCAGAACTGTAAAACAAACTGCATAAAGACACCTACCCCTCAAACAATTAAGCTCTATTTCACTGCCAACCCTGAGTCAATGTATCAACGTAATGTGTCAGGTTTGTGACATTTGAGAAAATACTGTCAATTTTGAGTAATTTTTTTAAAATGAGTTAATGTGCATTTAAGCATGTCAGAAATGAATGAAAGTCATCAGTATTTATGCCAAAAACATCTTATCATAACAATTTTTCTTAACAGGACTTTAAGTACAATTAGCCAAACATGTAACTGTCGTAGACCGCTGCTTGCCACTGACAGCCCCCCTGAAATATCTAAAAGTGAGTATTTAAACAGACAGATGCCAAAAGATACAGTTAAGTAGCAAAACATACAAGTCTAAAAACTGCAAATTATTGCAGCCAAACTTTCTAATAATATTTGGCTATTAACTGCAAAATTATAGAGCAAGTCAGAAAAGAATGAAAGTCATTTATATCTAATTCCAGAAAATGCGATGAAAATATATTAATTCTTAACTAGATGCTAAGTACAATTAGGCAAGCATGTAACTGTTATTATTAGCTGCTTGCTTCCTCTCGCACCTGGGGGTTTGCCCTTACAGAGCGTAAAATATTTGAAAGGTGAATATTAAAATAGAATGATGCCAAAAGATAAAATCAAGTAGCAAAATAGGCAAGTCTAAAATTTTTAAATCATTGAAGCCAAACTTTCTAACCATCTCAGGATATTTACAGCAAAATTTATAGAAATATATGATCAAAAGTACATGTTTGAATCCTCTTGACTCAAGTTAATTGTAAATAAATTTGGTTCTAGATGCATAGTCCTGAAATTTAGAACGACCAAATCTCAAAATCTGTGACAAAAACGTATTATATTCAATAGCTTCCGAAATATTACTGTCCAGGAAAGGATAATTAATTACTTCAAAGTTAAACTCATCTATTTTGTGATAGACTTTAATACAAAACCTGTCATTAGTGACCTGAATCCCAAGTCCAAAAACACATCTCCGAAACCACCTGAATTGTTACCCTCCAAATGATACTTTGGGGTAAATTTCTTTGGAAATTTCACTGAAATATTTTGTACATTTGCACAAGCAATGTCATGAATATATCTTGCTTTGTTTGATAATTTTGTGGCCATTTGAAAGTCCTTTTTCATCAATGTATCCATATACTTAAATTCAAGCCAGGTTAAATATAAATCTGCCAGTAAAGGGGAGTAGTTGCTACCCATTGGAATGCCTTTTATTCGTTGAAAAACCAATGGTCCGCATTGAACAAAAGTATTATCCAAAAGAAATTTTGTAGCATCTATCAAAGTTTCAACAGTGTAAGATTTACCTTTCCTTTTTGAATATTTATTGTGTGACCAATATGCTTTCTTTGCATATGAATTGATATTTATGTGTGGTTTACCATTATGTTTAAACATTTTGCTTATTAATTCTGAAAGTGAACTTTTGACTTCAGCTATGGGTAGATTTGCGTACAGTGTAGAAAAATCAAAACATTTGATATTTTTTGCTTTTACATGTTTGATTTTAGATACAAACTTGGAAAAATTGCTAATACTCCAAAAACAATTTGTTTTACAGTTTCTAGAAATTTCATTACAGTATTTACGAAAATGATTCCTAATTGCCGTCAAACGCAATGTTACCTTTTTTGATAATTGTTTTATTGTACATTTTGAAGCACCGGCTATGAATCTAGATTTGAAAGGGTTTTAATGTAATTTGGGTATCCAGAACAAAAGCGGTATAGAGGAGTCCTCTTCAGAAATTTTGATATTAAAATTCCTTTTCATCTCATCTTTATGTGTATCTGTCAAATTATCAATGGATTGTGCAATTTATATACGACATTTCCTCTTATGTCTGAAAAATGGTTTATACCAAGTTCCTTTTTTTAAAACAGCAAGATTAAATATTTTGCAAATGATCCCAAAATTGTTACCTGCCTTATCTATGTTAGTGACAAGAAATCGTTCTTGTAGTTCTTTGACTACTTTTAAAACTTTAGGCTATTTTAAATTAACCGCTTTGAATTTCTTAATGTGGGGTATGTAACGATAAATTCTATTTCTTAAGACTCTTCTCAAGTTTGATAACCATCCTTCATATTTCTGAAATTCCATTTTTTCTTTCTTTGCCTATTTCATACAGTAACAATCAAATGGATCACATATGTTATCAATTTAAGTACAGTTCACAGGGGTTTATTTTTCAACATTTTAAAACCAGTCGGGAGGTTGTTACATCATCACTGCTGCAAAGATGACAGCCTCGAAGGCAAGCCATTGTTTACAATATAGGTGACACTTTTAACTTCCATAACGTTTGTTCTGTAGTTGGGATTTGCATAGTCTTCACATCAGAATATTTCCATTCTCAACATGTATCCTATGGAAACGGGTTTTGACTTATGTTTATTTTGGCTTTAACTATCTTTAACAACTGAATGTTTGACTTTTAATTAAAAATGTTGGCACTTAAATATAACTTAAGACTTAACAAAAAGGGTTTATTTGCCCACATGGGAATAGCTAGAAGGAAAAAATAACAGAAAATGGATCAGAGTTGCTTTATACAGGCACCAGAGTTTACTGACAATTATGCTTGGTCAGATCTACATCAAAAAGGAGACATAATAGTAGTATGAGACCATTAAACGTCAATATCATCGTCAAAAATCAGTCAAAGTCGAAAATCAATCAAATCTTGACAGTACCATTAACATGAACCTCACCAGATATAACAGCAAAACTTGAGCATCCATCAAACAATGCATTATTCATTGAATATCTAAAGAGGATAAGATGTCATATGTACAACATACAAATAATGACTGTCATGAAAAATAGAAGTGGACAAGTTTTCAAGAATGCTAGAGAAACTGCACCAAAAATTCCAGCAAAGAAGAATCATCCATGATAAAAACCTTTCAGTCATCAAACAAGCAAGGTCGAAATCCAGAAGTTCAAGGTAGACATACCAATATACCAGGCAACTATTTGGTACGCCAAAGATTTGTTGGCCAGGGGGAAACTAATCCCTGTTTACAGCAGCAATGTCCTTATCATCAGGTTATACAAACTTCCCTTTTACTTTTTGTGATTTGTGATAAAATTTGACAGGGAGCAACCGATTATCATCTAATTCCATGTCCTTTTCAAGTTCTTATCCAATATAGTGCAGTGCTGCTTTGGATTGATGTGAAATGGCAAACATTTTATCAGTAACGAATTAAACGACCTCAAATCCCTTGTTTGAATTATATTTTGGCTCATATATGCTAGTAATATTTTGAGCTTAGTCGTCCAGTTCCATGCCGACTGATAAAGCTGTAGGCTTTCACGTGAAAAGAGTCACTGTCCATTGGTTTGCAGCAGTTAGAGAAGACCGTTGGTCACGTCCTAGTTTGAAAACAGTAGATGGAAGGAAATCTGTTTCAATGAAAATATCTCAGTTCAGGGTGGGATTCCAGCCTTCTAGACTCTTCTATAATTTTACCATACATAGACACTCTGTCAAAAGTCTGACTGAAGCAGCAAGAAAGTCAGATTTGTATCTGTGTAGCAGGACGACTGAAGTTCCATTTATTGATGGCACTCTTGTACTATTTCTTCAATGGTCTCAGGACGGATATATGAAGAAGCTGCAGGCGATGAGTGCAATGTGGTGAGAAAGGGATGATGTCCACTCCTCCATCTCTTGCCATGTCTACTGCTTCTTAACTTAAATGCGTTTCATGATTAACTATTAAAAGTACAGCTGGGTGATCTGTTGAACAAGTCATGTGTTATGTGAGATTTTCCGGTGCTTTTGGAAACAACTTTATTCTCATCAACCCCTTGTTGTTGGCCAGACCAAGAGTACCTTGAGGTGCCCTGGCAGTAATGTGACTTTCGAAGTTGACTAGTTGCAATAATGCCACAGGAGCAAGTGCATGGCCAGCGTCACTAACACAATGCATAATGTGACCAAACTACCTTGCTCTGCAGAAGCTATCAGTCCCATTTGTTTCATTCATTTTGCTGCCACCACTTGTGCTGATGCTTGAAATGTCATTTTTCTAAGTGATTAAAACAAACGCTACAATACTGTCTTGACGTTCAGAGCCCTAGCCATACTTGTACCTTCTGGGTGTCTATATAAATTCAAAGTAACATTTGAACTGGCAATGACAACTTAACACATTTCTGCATTTTAACTCACTCTTTAGACTGTAACATATGCAATGACTGAAATATGAGTATAAATCTATGGACATTTTTGGTGCTAAAACAACTAGAAGAACAGTGTAGCTACTCATGTGGAGGTTGCTGTGTGTGAAGAATTTTGACATCTAAATTTGAAAGAGGTTTCCATTTACAGTGATTTGATGTGTTAGAACAAATACCTGACCATCTAGAAGCACTTTCAAAATCTGGCTCTATGGTCTCTCTCTCTCTCTCTCTCTCTCTCTCTCTCTCTCTCTCTCTCTTTCTCTCTCTCTCTCTCTCTGTCTCTTTCTCTCTCTCTCTCTCTCATATGTACATGTATGTGTATATATATATATATATATATATATATATATATATATATATATATATATATATATATATATATACATATACACATATGTGTACACAAAAACAGTAGTTGGTTGCACAGTAACAAATTAAATTTTCAAAGGTGATTATTTAAATATTTCCTTCCTGAAATCGGTACATCCAACTTGGTCAAGAACTTAAATAAAAAACCCAATTTCACATCCCACACATGAAAACAACCCCATGAAAAACCTATGCACACTAGCTTTAGATCATCCTTTTCTATCCAAGGTTGTAAAATTTCCTAAGCATAAACATAAACAAGAAGATTGTGAAAGTCCTGTGCTCAGCTGCCCTTACATGCAGAGACTGAAGTTGTCCTGTGCATTTTAGAATGATGTCAAGGTCACCTTTCTTGGCGAAGATCAATCCCATGAACATTCCAAATAAGTTTGAAGAGGACCACTTACTGTGTGGGAAAAAAATGTCAAGAAAAGTGAAAATGCACAAAAAATCTTTAAAACTTTAATAATAATCACAATGCGACCTGTGGAACAATTCAGGGCTGGAGGACCTCAGAAGTGTCTGTATGTAATTCCAATGTAATTAGCCCAGCGGTTTTGCAGATGAAAACCTCATTAAGATTACTGAAAAATGAACACAAAAAAGGCGTAAAAATAGTTAAATCATTGGAGCATGACTGTTTGAACAAACTCTATAGAGATCCACCTAAGGTACATCTCTACCAAGATAATCTGGTTCACAGTTTTTGTGTATAAGTCGAAAATGTAAATTTCCATTTGAATCTCCATTGGCTTGCATGGTAAACAATAGGAATGCATTAACAGACAGGTACCCAAATTCAAAATTTGTTGAAATTTAACCAATGGACAAAAGACCATAAGATAGAAGCAGCTGACTGACAAGTCAGCTGAGCTAAAAATGAAATTGAATCACCCAGGGCATTATGGTATCCATAACTAATAGGGATTGACTACACAGAGAAGTGAAAAACCCGGAAACAATTTTCATGAATACCATCAACACAAAGCAAACATAACCACTTAAACAATATTCTCACAAAAATTTCAAACAAGCAAAGAAAACTTAGTACACAATTCCTGCTTAAATACATAGGAAATATGAATGAAACATGGAGAACAGTAAGTGTTATCATTAAAAAAATCACAAAGGAGTCCAATTATCCGGACTCCTTCTAAATAAGTAGAGAAACAATAACAAAAAAACAAACAATTGCAAATATCTTTGACAAGTAGTTCTCTGAAATGGACCTTAAAATTGCTGCTCTTGTAAATCATTTGGATGAAACGATGTTTAAAATTAATTATAACCTCTTTGCCATTTTTAACGGACACAGTAGAGAAGGTAACTGATTCATGAAATCCAAAGGCACGTGTGGTTATGTACGAATTTCTGTCAATTTATTTAACATTTGGAAACTTTAAATCATGATTGTCTCACTGTTTTAATTATTAATCCGTCCCTTTCCTCCGAGTTTTTTGTGACAAACTGCACAGATGTCAAAAGTTACCCCTCTTATTAGAAGTGATGTCAATTTATTTTATAACTACTGACCAACTTACTCTTTGCCAATTATTCTGAAGTTTTTGAAAAAGTTATGTTTAACCAATCAAATGATAGTTTCAAATACATCATTTGCGTTACCACAAGTATGGGTTGCATGAATAATATCCACAGAATCTGCTTCCATCGAACTTAATTGACAGGATGGACAACACTGAAACTCCCATCAGTGTATTTATCGACCTTGCAAAAGCATTTGACACCCTGGACCACAAATACACTCACACACATAACTTGCACTAAATCTTTCAAAATTTTTTTAACAAACCTCAAGCAATATGTGGAAACCAATGAAACTAGATCAAGTACATTGAACGTTCTCACTGGTGTGCCATGTGGCTCATTTTTTAGACGATTGTTATTAATAATTTGTAAAAATGGTTTACTCACAGTATCTAACCTTTCAAAACATTAAGGTGTGTCGCGATCGATTCTGCAACAATATAATAATCAGCACTTTTCAAGTTATATAATGACCCGATATTATTGCTTGCCGCAATTCAATACATGTCACATTCATGTTGTAACTAAAAACCAACTAGATCAAGGTCATTCTTGGTATATTTATTAGTCACATATGGACGTTACATGTTGTCTGCATCCGAAAATTGTGTATGTTCTTCATGTTCCAAACATAGGTTCATGCACGTTTGTATAAAAATAATATTTTTAAGTCACAAAATACGCGATATTCACATACACACGCATGCAATTTTATGCCCGGGGTTATGATATTTGAGAAGAGTGAAAAAATACTGCCTGGGACACCAGATAATTCATACATTAAAGTTAACGATACTCCTGGTTATCTAAGTTGTAAAAGACATGCTTGTTGTGAAAGTGATTTCTCATATGCCACACGATATTACATTAATAAACGTGTACTTGCCCCATCCCTAAAGCTGGGTTTCCATGTGCCCGTATTGTGTACTGCGTATTGTATACTGCAGAGTGCGTAATAATTGATTGACTTAAAATTAACTACCCCTTTTCCATGTATGCCTAGTGCGTACTGTGTGTTGCATATGCATTTCAATTGCTCTGTGTAGCGATGTGTACGCATCACGCATGGTAGACACGCGTAACATACACAAAATGGCGCCAAATCCTACCAAAGTAAACATTGTATACGTACAGTATACACCTGGTTGGCGGATACATGGAAAATGGTACACACAGTACGCAATAAGAACCCTAACTATGCAATACGTTGTGCGCAATGCTCAATACGCGCACATGGAAACCTAGTTTAACCGCCATATCTGAAATCAAAACAATGCTTAATTTTGAAGGATTTAGACAGCCTTCAAAATAAATTGAATTCTTTGCTCACGTCACTTTTTATGATAACATTACATATTTTTCAATTCTTACAAAGAAATGTCACTACTAATAAAATGATTGTATCACGTATTCGTTTGATTTATAGTCAAACATGTAAGTTTTGTATTATTGAGCATACTTATGTGGTTCTTATGCTGGTAGCCTAATGGGCTCAATGAGAGTCTCTTGGTTTATGCTTTTTGAATCTACACACATGATCAAATATAAGTTCCTCCAGTCCTCAGTCTTGACTCCCTTTTACCAAGTTGACAACTAGCAAGATGTATGTGACAAAGATCATTGATACTAAAGATGTGTCTACTATGGCTATACATAGTGGACGGCTAAACTATTCCGAGATGTTTACCCAACTCCATATAAATCATGAACAATTTTGACATGCGCTTTGGTATTCACGTCATGGGAAAATAATGTTCATGATTTATACGTTCTGTGCCCATAGACATGCTGAAATCATATATCCTTTGAATTTCAAACAGGAGTGTAAACGTAAGTAACTAAAAATACCTATATGTCAGTCTTGTTCTAATCATGGTAGAATTTTTTCCGCTTCAGTGATAAATCACTAGTTTTCCTCAGATGTAAAGCCAGGCTTCATCCAATTTGCAATACAAATAAAGGTAGGGATAGGCAGTTGGAAACGTCATTGAAATAAGATAAAAATGCTTCCTTAGTTAATCCAGAGGAGACATAATACAATGTCATAGAGTGGTTTCACCACATTTGTGTTTTAGGAAGGAAGTCAGTTTGGTAGTCACAGTGTTTAAAAGATAGCTAAGATTGGTGCAACATGTGAACGTGTAAAAAGTATGACAGTGTTAATAGTAATTATGTAGAGTTCACAATCTTTGAGTCCCATATCTAGCAAAGTTTATCAAAGACCAATAACATAATTGGACTGAGCAGGAAAACCTTCACGTTTCCTGAAGGAAGAGATATTTGTCACCACATTCCTTATGCGACCACACTTGGAGTATGCTAATGCATTCTGGTGCCCTAGCAAAGCTCAAATTGACAGAGGAACAAAAGCAGTGCCATGTTTGACAAATTTAAGCCCAAATGAATGTCTAAAACACATGGTCTTACAATCCTAACATGTTGCAACTGAGTGGCAGGTAACATAATAGAAAGTGTTAGATTTTCAACGTGTACGATACAGTTCCACCTAATTCCTGCTGAACTGAAGCAGTACTGGAGGCTTTGCCTTATGATTGTGAGGTCCGCATTCAACAAAGAAATCAGAAAAACAGCTTTGCTAATAGTAAACTTTTGAAATAGTTTACCGTACCTGAGAGGGTAGCAACGTTTTTCAATTGTGATGCAATTTGAAGTGAACTTGGAGTCTGGAAAATAAGAGAATATTAAATATAAGTACCATGCCAGCGCCCCCAAGTAAACCCAGTGACAGTGAAAAGAACTATGTGACAAGGTGTGGATGCAGGGGTGTTCATACCAACGTTCAGAAATGAACTTTTACTGAACTAATGTATGTTCCTCATACTCATATTAGCAAATTGTCTTCCGTTTTGGGTACGGAACACCAGGAATGTGTTAAACAAAGGTCCCTGGGTACACATATTTCCTAGTTGTTGCATGCACAAGTCGCTAATGCCTATGCCATTCAAGGACCAGCAAGTATCATGCGGCACATAGAGAGCTGTATGTGGACCTAAAAGCTGTACAACTATGTCTTGTTCCTGGTCAAGTTCACAGGTCAGGTGATCATATCCTTTCTGTTTGACAAAGGTTAAAAGCTGAAGGAAAGGTTACATTTTCCTTTACGTGTTCCAAAGGAGGACACTTTTAGCAACGTTATGGTGAAAAGAAAAATACGTTATCTCCTGAAATGAGCAATTAAAGTTGCTGATATCACTACTGTGCCTAGATAGAAACTTCGTCACCGACATATTGAGGGCACAGAGAAAGTGGAAACAACATAGTCTGAAGGCCCACTGGTCTGAAAGCCCATTGGTCCAAAAGCTGATTGGTCCAAAGTCCTATTTGTCCGAAGATCATTTACCAAGTTGTTTCTCTGATAACTCCCAATGAATGCCAGGGACAGCATTCAATGTATTTGCAGTAAAAATACAAAGGAAGCAGGATTTCTGTGACTCATTAGTTTTTAGGGTTGCCCCACAGGGGGACCCTTTCTGTTTTCAGGTTGTCTGTCTGTGTGGATGTCCTTCTAGATGAGCACATTCTTGTTAGTGAGATATCTACAGAATGCCTCCTTGTATTTTGCTCAAATCTGGCAATATTCTTTTCTTACCTCACAAGAAGATTTTGGTGTCACCATGACCTAATTTGAGCGATGGCAGCCTAATTACATGCTCTTAAGAGGTCGTTACCGCAATATCTCAAGAATGCTACAATGTATAAAGCTCAAATTTGGTAGTATGCTATCTAATATGCCAAGATGAAATTAACTGATTATATTTTAGTGTCACCATGACCTTATTTGAGCAAATGGTAGACTCCCCAGTTAATGCTTTGCATTGAAGGCATGTCTAGTTAAATCTAGTTTCATGTGAAGTGTGAAGAGTCTTGAAAGATTACTAAAATATAAATCTTTAGGCTTAGCCCTATGATATGCGAGAAGGGTGAATCCGTAATTTAAGCGGATGAAGCACTTTTTTTTTAAGCCGTAAAGACCATGTAATGATGTAGGCCTACTACTGGGACAGCCTTAAATAAACCTTACAGTACCGGTATGAAAACTTTCAAATTTCTAATAGTTTATCCTGATCAGGAAGCTCAGTGTTTAAGTGTTAAGCCACTGGACAGACACTTCTGTAACCAGGGTTTGATTCTACCAGCGGAACTTTTTCATTCTGGGAAGCTCCCAGTCATCATTACATTGTATACGCTCTACCCGACACCTGCTGAGTTCTTTTATCTCCGCATGGTGAAAAATGAAGGAATTTCATTGGTTAATCGGCCCTTGCATGTGTTCCCAGGCTAGAGCTGGCCTCACCACGACATCAGGGTCTTTTTTTTCTGTAGCCTCTGGAGCACCCAGGGGAATTCCTCCTGACGTCATTTTAGAGCCTCGTTTTACGTTCAACCCAGTCAACTTTTGAGGAGGACATTTTGTGGTAAAAAGTTTACTTGTGATGGACAAAAGACCAGAAGACTGCCAAAGGGAACTTTAGGCAGTTTTTGGTTGAAAATGGCACACATGAAGGATTTAAAGAGATGGAAACAGCGGAATTGGGAATTTGGGTACTAATGGCTGGGACGATATTACTTTTCGGCCTGAACTTTGGAAGGAGAACTTTATAAAGCATAATCTTTGGAAAATTTCCGGCATTATGTCAATCGTTATATTCCGAACCAACCCATAGATCGTGATAGTGATGTGGTGAAAGACTGTGACTTTCGGAGTGCAAATGACAATTTTAAAGCAGCGTTACGTGAAATTCAACTAAAACAACAAGGCAAAGGCCAAGTTGAGCACTACCCTGTCATCCCTGATGCAGACCTGGCAAAAATCTACAACTCGGATATTATAAATACCCGGTACTACGACGCCTTTTGGATTACCGCAAAAGGTACAATTTGACATTCGTTTTTACTTTTCTAGAAGAGGTGCTGAAAACATGCGCAACATGAAAAAAGATACTTTGATCGTGGAAACTGATGCTAATACAGGCAGAAAATATGTCCTCAAAAGAATTGACAAATTGAATGAAAATCATAATGAAAATGACAGAGAATCTTATAGTGGTTTTATACCAGAATATCAAGACCATGGAAAATATCCAGTGGCTTCATATATAGAATAGGTGTAACTTATGCTGCCAGAAAATAAAGGTAAACAGGTTACCATGTTTGGCCAATTGTATCTGTTTGCTTTTATTTTTCCGGCAGTATATAATGATGGAAGAACTAGTATGTTTCTTATCCAGCAACTTATGTGTGTTATGCCTGGTGCTAAGTTATAGAGTAGGTGTAACTTTAAATGAAAGATGAACCATTAGCTCTCTTATTTACCCACATGTGTGTGTTATATCTGGTGCCAAGCTATAGAATGTAGTAGAGTTGTGCTGTAATTTTTTTTTATATATCTGGTGCTGTTACTTTGTATTTGAATATTTACATAGACTTGTTTCTGTATGTGTTCATGGACGGTCAACTTAATATACTCAGGTGCTGATGGATCACCAACTTGTACTTTTGGGAACCCATCGTATAACAGTGAATTAACCAGATTGATGTATTGTTATTGCTGTTACTCTATATTTCGTCAGCTGAGGATTGAACTGTGCCAACTACACTTTTCTCTGTTTCGAGATAGAAGCATTTGAAGTTCTGGCATTTCTATAAGAAATACAGGAGAACCTGAAGGAAAGTTTTTTCCAAAATTTGAAAACTATGTCAAAGTACTTTCAAAAATGTTTAGATGGAACTTGTTAATACATTACTACACCTTTTTAAAAAATACCATAAATGCAAAACGCACAATTTGCCTCTGAGATTTTTACAATTCCTTAAATGCTGAAGAGGGCTATGTGCAGTTATGTTGTTGAATTTAGAGTCACATTGGGCTATCTGACCCAGATATCATTATGTTTTACGAACTAAATTGTCAAATTGTGCTATCTGCCCCCACATGGTTTTAAAAAAAGCTTCTCATCAAATGATTTTACAGAAATTTGAATTATTTTTATTGACAAGCCATATTTTAACACACTTGAGATGTATGTATCATACTTGTCCTCTTTGCTGTAGAATCGCATCATAAACTGTTGTTGAAACTGAAGCATTAAGCTCTGAGTTACCATTTCAGACAGTTTCTATTCCGATGTACAGCTTACTCAATTTGAGTATTTTAACATAGCTCATTGCTACTTTATAATAATACTGTGTTTTTCTATCGAGATTTCAAATATTTTGAAACTCTCATAAATATTTTATGTACATAGTTTTGGGAAAAGTTCCGAAATTTGAAAGAAAATTGCCACTAGAAGAATTGTAATAATTAGTAAATCTTAATCAGGCTTAAACAATTCCGTAAACTTCTAATAATCCTTGAAATAAACACCCAGTTTTGAATTTCGAGTTTGGTTGTACGAATTTCAAAATCAACTTATCAAGTAAATACTATTTAGGTCATTTTTCAAGAAAAGAAGAAATCTTTGACCAAAATAAGAGGGACCGTTCTAATATTATATTTCAACAAAGGGGGAAATAAGGGTCTAGTGAAATGCGTTTGGAAGGGGGGGGGGCTAGTTGCATATGCACGGGCAAGCTGTGTGAATCTTCATCATATAATTGCCCTCACGTATTAACCCTGATATAAACTATATACTAGGGTTTGGCCAAAGTGTGGAATGATAAATATGAAGAAAATCTTGACACAGAGAAAAAATTCCTGAATGAGATCAGCTAAATATTTTATCTGCAAGAGATTTTTCTTAAAACAAGATATTTTTTGTTAACAAGATAAATTTCATATTTTTTCTGAAAAGAAGATAAACTTTAAGTAATGAAAAAGAAAGAGTAAAAATAAGGGACAGTGGTAAATTTGTTCAACTATATACATTGAAGATATTTATCTTATAAAATAAACATATTAATAAATTTTATACAAGAAAATTATGTCATATATATCCAATTTAACCAAATTTATCTAATTTAAGAAATAATTATCCTACCACACTCCCTTTTTACTGTTTCTTATTTTTGTTTGCTTAGATCATCTTATGTTAACAGAAGACAAGAAATTTATGTAATTTTACGATAAAAATTATCACATTTTAAAGAAAAAAATCTTGCGTTCGAGGCGATATCTTGCTGATCTGGTTCAAGATAATATTTTTTCTGTGTG
Organism: Hermodice carunculata; assembly: GCA_964020975.1. Lineage (NCBI taxonomy): Eukaryota > Metazoa > Annelida > Polychaeta > Eunicida > Amphinomidae > Hermodice > Hermodice carunculata. Next base: position 25,895,598 of record OZ026620.1, read on the forward strand.
TATTTAACAAGTTGACATTGCCTGTGACATTGTAGATCTACGTCCGCCATGCCAAAAGTGATAAATAAGGCCTATGCTTCGGCACTGCAGTTGTGACATAATGATCTTGCGCAATGCATGTGGCGGAGGGTGGGGGGTAGGAAGGGGTCAGGATAAATGCATGCATCTTGCAAACATGGTAGGGAAGGGTCTAATGTTAAAATGATGCTTTTCGTTTATGTATGTATATTATACTGGATCCCCCCCCCAATAAATATATTCATTGCTCTGTCAGACCTACAGTTAGGCTTATACCCACTAGACCTAATAGAAAGCCATATAATAGGCTTACAAATTAACCAAAGAGAAATACAAGCTACATGTCTTAAACATGCTCAAAGTTCATTGATTTGAGCAATGGACCATTACCTGCCTAGAATTTTTAATCAAACTTGGGGGTTTTGAAGGCATAGAATTGTAGGCCTAGCTGAATGACTTACAATACCATGCTTACAACACAGGGCGGGTGATAATATCAGCATTTGAGACGAGGGCTATTTTTGCTAAACAAGTTTCTACACAATCACATCATTTTATGCCATTTTAGAGGAGAAAGATATAGTCTTTGTGCACTTATAACTTAACTTTTCTTCTTTTGGTTACCAAAGTTAACTTCAAAACCATCAAAGCGGACTCTTTTCCGATTTTGTCTCAGTTCTCTGGACATGCTGCAACACTGCTTTCTAAAGATGCAGAAGCTGATCACGTGACCTTCAGCAGCATACATGATTGGTTAAAAGTTTCTTGTATAGATAGCCCACTTCAACCCTCACGATTTCAGAGCAATTGCAAATAGCACAATTTAACATTGGAGCCTGTACCTTCAATTTAGCATTTGACAATATGAAAAATGAATGAAAATATACCTAATGGGTTGTACAAGGACAGGAGACCATTAACTCATTTTTTTCAAAAAGTGCAGATAGCACACTTCAATCCTCAGCTGACGATTTGTATGGGTTTTTTTATTGCTTTGTTCGTGCAAGTATTCATAGACTGCCAACATAATTCACTCAGTGTCTTATCTGGTATTAGTTTATATTTATATGTTTTCAAAGACTTTTTCTGTAGTACATAATTCATAGATACCTATTGTAAACTCAATGTAATAATGTATGACGAATGAGTCTACATAGACTCTCTTTCAGTCACTAAAATTTTACGACTACTACATATTAGCTGCTACTTTCTCACCTTAGTCCGGACTGTGAAAGCCCGTGGCAGCGCCCTAAATCTAATATCACTGCAGAAGATGACGTGTGGTTTTATGCCGTTCCCCTGGGTTAAGTCATTCTGAGTACCGTAGTTTTATTGTAAATCTTAGCAAAAGATGTGATCAGTCACAAATTTTACAAATCTTCAACTGCGTGTCACTGCCATTACACACCGGAGTCGCAATAACTACTTTGCACTGAGTCTGAATCAAATTATGTCGGTATCCGGCCACAGAAGTGTCAATTCATTGGCGCTATACCAAGGATATCATCTGAAGAGAAAATGAAAATGGGAGACACTTTAGGGACTGCGCTTGGTGCATCCATTAACAGTAACAGTAACACTATCGTTCCATATACGCCTGCAAATGTGGATTTTTCAACAATAAGCCCACCTCAGGCATCTTTACAATTTCTGACAATTTGCTACTACTGTCGTACTGGTGCTGTGCAATCACAGCCTACAATTGTTGTTAGGCCCACTATCCCCGACACTGTGATGCCACAGTTAGGCCTACCAACGCAATCAGCTGACTGTGATGAGCCAGTAACATCACTCAGGTCCAGCTTCAGCATGTTCAGTGCCTTCTGTACCATCACAGGCAGTGAAAAGCGCCAGTCCCAATCATGTTCAGAGACCTTTACAGACTATAAATACAAATAATATGAGCCCAATCCTAAGACACCTGGATCTGGACAATTTATTTCAAGATTTTGGGGGTGAAAGTAGTCCTAGTGCCCATGGCAGCAGTGTAATGCCTGATCAAATTTTGTCTAGTCACACTGAAAACACTGCAAATCATGCCCATATTTCAGAAGCTGGTGTTACAAAACCAGTCTGACCAAGTATGTCCCAAGGATGCTACATAAAACTTAAAAGAGTTAGATGTCCACAGGCATTCTAGCAAATAGTTTGCATTCAACAATTCATTCTGGCTGTATTTGCTTGAAAATACCTATGTAGATGTAACATTTGTGTCATTATTAACTATACTATTAAGCCAATGGCTTAAGCCTAATTCTCTGAAATGTTAGCATTATTTATTATAAATTTAAACGCAGAAGGCATAGTCTATGCTTAATAATAATATAAAAATTGTCTCATTATATATTATTAATTTAAACGCAGAAGGCATAGTCTATGCTTAATAATAATAATAATAATAATGATAATAATAGTAATAATAATAATAATAATAATAATAATAATAATAATAATAATAATAATAATAATAATAATATAAAAATTGTCACATTGTATTAAATACCTGATATTGGCCTACATGACTCATGAGGTACAGTCGTCTGTCAGTGCCAGGGCAGGTTGCTGTTGCCATCTTATGAACATTTTGTACTCCCGTGACTGTACGTGAACTTTAAATATCAATTCAATTTGTCATTTTCATTCAAGTATACAGGCGCACCATTTAATATTCTTAGCTCTTGTCCTCCACAAGTGAAATAATCCGGCACTATGTCCTTGTCACAGACTTGTACGGCATTTGCAAAGCTTTGAAATTTTAAGTTTTATTATATGCTCTTTCGAAATAAAATTGATCACAAACGTGTTCTGCTTAATGTGTTTTTACAGTAGATAATCGGGAATTCTGATGCGTGTAGTTTTTCATCAATGGCAGAAGTTTCATCCAGTTTCTAGACATTGAAGATCTATAATAATATGCTCTGTAATTTTGAAGGGCTGGATAATTAATAATTAGGCCCCCACTGTAGTTATGAAAGCATTGCAAAAAATATATTTATTAATTTCAAAATTAAATTTACAGTTAGTTATTTCTGGCATGACAATCCTTCTGAATCCCAAATGAAATTCCTTTATTTTTCATCATCCGGAGATAAAATTGTCACCCTGGGGTTGAGCCGGTGATACGGCAATATGGATCACCCGATGAAAGCGTAGACCCTTAATTCAGGCAAAACCATCCGAGGAAAATATCGGCCCCCACTTCGCCTTCAGGGCCTACATTTTCCTTGGATAGTTTGGCTTCAGGGTCAACACTTGCATCAGGGTGCTCTGTATTGCCATATTACCGGCTCAACCCCAGTGCAACAGATGGTAGTTCCTTTTTTCCATGTTCTCCGGTCTTCCTCCTATGTTAATGGGCTAACATCTGGCCTGTTGGGGCCCTCGGAAGAACAGCTTTGCTGTGGGCTTCTGTTCTCCGACTAATAGTTATAGTGGAGGTAGAGTGTGTTTATAATGTTCCAGATTCATAAATATCACAAAAACGATGTAGGCCTACTTTACTCTTTTACTGTTAACTTAGCTGACTGACAAGTCGGGAGAACTAAAACGTGATAGGCCTAACAGGTCTCTTTTTATTTTTGGCAGAAGAAATGAAATGTGTTTTGGGTGGTTAGGCCTATACATTTTGGAAAAGAACTAGTGTCTGCAGTTAATGATGAATATTTCTAAGGTTGAGAGGACCGGTTTAAAACCACCAGTTGCCTTTTATGGGTGACTGCCTGTCTCAAGTCAGGAGTGAAATTTGTTTCTTCACATTGGTACTGGAAGAGAAATGTTGATGCTTTGGCAAGTCTGGAATCTCTCTGCTGTCATTGTTGGGTTTGGAATTAATGAATATGGATCATGTGTTTCATTACTATTTGGTAGAGCTACCCAGGATAAATATATGCAATTATTAATTATTGATCCAAATTAGGGGGGAAAACATCACTTCAAGACATAAGGCGGTTACAATGAAACGCATGATCGACCGCGTTGGTAATAAATAGTGAACCTGCTTGTAATGCATTTTATGTTCGTTGCGCATGGGCGCTGGAAAATATGCAAAAGATTTCTAAAGTGGATTCATACATATATATTTATATACGATAATTATAAAAAGGATAACTTAGGAAAGACAAAAATAGGAAAAGATGAGTTTCCACCCCCTGATGTAGCGTAGGCCTAAGCTTAAAAGGTTACGTCAGGTACCGGTACCCTTTACCTTATATCTCACTTCAACCTTACGTCAGTAATATAGGTGAAGAAGTTGGTAAGTTTTATTGTTTCCTTTTGGCCAGTTATGTCAAGGGAGAAAGCTAATGTCAATAGATTACTTTATTCCCGATTGTAATAGTACAGATAGGCCTAGGTCGGGGAGGGGGGGGCACATACTCAGCATCAGGGTGGGTGTGTGCCTCGGACATTTTTATTACAATACCCTATCTTAATCCTACACCAGATGTAAAAAGGTACCCTTTCTTAATCCTGTAATGTGTTGAAAGGAGTGCTGCATTGGTGCATCCTAATTGTTACCCCTATCCCAATCCGGTTGTGTACATTTTTTTTTGGGGGGGAGGGGGCATTTCTCATCCTGGTAGTTATGAAAACACGGCCTTTCCCGTGGCACATACCCAGTACAATCCTACATGGACCCCCCCCCCCCCGGCCTCGGTATCAACGTAATTATGTACTAAGGTAGGTCTAGGTGTACAGATAATCAGATCTATGAAACCATTTATATAGGCAAGAACATAAGCCTGAATATATTTGAGATCACGTACTACACATAAGTTATAACTGGGGAAAGCAGGGGTTAAATAGATTAAATTAAATGCAAGTAAAATGGTACCAAGATGCTGAGGTGATGGGCCATATTAGGCTACGCCTTTTAAACGTAGGCCTATGCCTTATAAATAGTGGCAAAGAGACAATGAACAATCTTAGTAAAAAGTTATTCATGGTCTGCAATAGTCACAAATAAATCTCACAAGGCCTTCATGATCCGTTCATTGCAATGAATGCAATAGAATTTCATGAATGGGGTTTAAGGTCTCATTGTTTTCTGTCTACTTCTATTGCGTGAAGGTGCTGTTTCATCCCTGTAAACATACACTTTATAATAAAGGAAGTACCAAGGATAAGATGTTTAGCAAGAATGTCATTGCCAAACATAATCAATCAGTCCTAAAAGTATGCCTAATAACTTTAGAGCACGTAGATTTCATTTGAACTTTTAAATGTTCATTGAACAACAACCTACTGTCAGATTTTTTTAAAGTACCATATACCATTGCGATAATTTTATCAGCGTTTATTTTTCCCATAACTGTTAAACAGCACAGAATGAAAGCTGACGTGTGGGCTCCATTGATATATATTACCCATGTAATTATTAACTTTTTAATTGCTGAAATAACCCAGTAAGGAACCTAAGCTGATTCGTTTCCTGGGTGCCAATTGCGTCTTTTACACAAAATTGACACTCAGGGAAAATGTGATTAGCACTTTAACGTTTAATTTGACAAGTTTTATTGCCCCCTTTTTAAAGGAATACAGTCACACCAGTTCTGAAATTCTCAATAACTCTGCATACTTTCAACTTTATATTAGTAAGCATTTATTCATAATGCAATAAAATTTGGCACCAAACTATACCCCTGCGTAGCCACTAGTTGTTTTCTGCATGTTTTCATTTACCTGATGACAAACTCTATGGCTATAGCTTGTCATCAGGTAAGTTTTCATGAAAATTTAATGAAAAAGCTTTCTGCCATAGTATTTATCTCTAGTCTTTAAGCCAGGTCAGTCAAAGCTAAACATTAGACCCATTTATTTTGAAAAAAAAATAGTTGACGGATATATTCCAAAATACTTTGATAATGGTTAGGCCGTGGCACAATTTTGATCGCATTGTTACAATGGGGATAACAGCAAAATATGACATATTGTTTCATACAGCAACAATAGTGGGTCCTGGGCCAATGATTACTATTAAACACTGATAGGACAAAACCTGTCGGGTTTATTTTGGTGCTGTTATTTTGACCTTGAGTGACATTGAAGGGTCAAACTGACAGATTGGATTGGCTTATATCCTGATAATTATTGCTCCTGTCACATTTCATTTAAAAATGATGACTCGAGATTTCTATGAGTGAAGACTTTTATGTTGCAAATAGCCATGGTGTCTCAAGGAAAAGTAAACTTGATATATTTTT
>OZ026620.1:25904315-26091105 GCA_964020975.1 Hermodice carunculata
TTCGGCATACTTATCAGCGAAAAGTTCTCCTATTGCTTGAGGCTCAGACACCCCATCGACCATACTTGGCCTACAACCACCTGCGTTTTTAATTTTTTTTACTTCCGACCAGAAGTCTCTCGTTTTATTATTTACGATAGTTTCTGCTAACTTGTTAGCACTACACGTTTCTTTGTTCTTTTTTACAAAACGTAGAGCGTAATGATACTTTGAACGAGTATTGTTTCTAATATCAGCTACATGACCTGACCTAGGTGAATTGTTACACTTCCATCTGAAGTGCCAGAATATCGCATCTTTGCGATAGCCTTCCACATAATTATTCCACCCTGGAATAACTTTCTTTGTTTTTTCAGAATTGTAAGGAATTGTACATTTGCTCGCTTTAATGCATGCAGTCACTATTTCGTCATGGAAGTGTTGAATATCTGACGCATGCTCCTTACACATGGTATTTGTACAGCGTATGGCTGACATGGGAATTTCAACATTTTTCAGGTTTTCATCCAACTGACAACGATAATTTTCTAAATCTGTCATAGTTGCGTCACGCCACATTGGTCTAGAGATGTGAGATTTTACATTGCCATTTGAGTTATAGAAATTCGTTATTTCCAATTCAAGAAATACTGGTGAATGATCTGATAAATTATCACCTTCGTGTTTCGTAAAGTATCCACATACTGATTCAGCTAAATTATCTGACAGTATAAAATGATCCAAAGTTGACCTTTCATGATTACTCTTGCTCTCATAGGTGAAATCGACCTGGTTCTTATCATGATTCAAAGCACACATTAGACGTTCATCCAGGACAAACGACAATAGTTTCTGCGTGTGTACTGACCCTAGTCTTGAAAGGTCTGTATTAAGGTCCCAACCTATAACAATATTATCAATATTGAACTCTTCACATTTGGAGCTTATTTCAATTAGAATATCATTATATTCTTTAGAATTTTCATTATCTCTCAGAGTGTCACATGGCATATATACGTTTATAATAAATATTGTAGAATCCTCTGACTCACATATAATCCCGCATACTCGTTTTGAATGGAATTCAATCGGGGTCATTTTAAAGTTTATTTTTTTGTTCCAAAGAATGGCACAACCTCCGTATGGTCTGCCATAGACGAGTTCCGTTTCGTTCATCCCCGACACACCAACTACACCTATTCCTTCAACATGGTCTGTAATTGAGTCAATTTGTTTTTCGAAAAGCCAGTGTTCTTGCAGTAGTATGATATCAGACTGCTTAGACAATTTCTGTATGTACTCCCACCTGCCGGCTCCATGGCCGTGACTGTTACATGATGCTAATGACAAGGTTGCCATGATTAATATTATATAGAATAAGTGTCTTAAAGCCATGATTGCTAATTATACTTAGAAATCCTCCGCTCTTGATCCAGACTTTGGAGGGATATATTTTCTGACTTTAACTCTCTCTGGCCATAATGTGTCCTGAAACAAATCTTTGAATTGTGAGGCAGGCACTGTTAATCGAAAGGATTTGAACTTAGCACTGTCATGTGATATGCATTCGAGAGCGCGAACTTCAAATCCTGATTCAACCATATATGCTTGTAAATCTCTGGTTTCAGTATTGCGATCAACTCTGTATATGAATAAATCTCGATTGGGCTCTGGAGCTCCTCTAAATCTACCGAATGCAACAGTGGCCTTGCCGGTTATGATTCTTTGACGTCGCTTATCTTGTTGACGTTGTCTTTTTTCAACATATGGAGGTATTTGAAAACTTCCCGAATCAAAGGAATTATTCCTTGTCCCCCATTCTTCTTTATGCGATTCAGAATCATGGCTAGCTGCTCTGCTAACCAGGGAGGAATGGCTCGGGGCACGATGTAGGCTATTGTCCCGGGACATAGACTGACGTATTGCCAGCCTAAAGAAATTTGGTGTGTCGGGTGTCGCAGTGGGATTATGTGGGATAAAACCTCTCCCCCGTCCCATTACTCTCCCTCTCCCGCGTCCCGCTACTCTTCCTCTACCACGGCCTCGTGTTTCGCGCTCGGAAAAAACGTGGGAAATATTCGCAGTGATTGGTCGCTTCAGCTCAGTTACTTCTTGGTTTTGACCGAACTCATTTTGAAGATTATTGTCGTTTCGAAACTGAGTCTGGTCTGGGGCGACATTGTTTGCAACAGAAGGAGGTATATGATTAGCCGCATTACCACCTGGGATCACAGATTCTGTCTGTGTAATTGTTTGCGTTGCGTTTTGCCTTGTGGCATCAGCATAAGATTTTATTTTAATGTTATCTTTCAATTGTATATTTTCACATACGATTCTATCCATAGTTATTTGCATGCGATCCATGCGCTCCTCAAATTGATTCAATCTGTCGATAAGTGATATGTTGTTAAGTTCTTCTGGGTGAGAGCGTGGTATTTTCCCCAAACTGAGGGCATCAATCACAATGAGGGGGCTCTTCTCAGCTTTGTCTAACTTTCCTAAAGCTGTGATAATGTCCTTGACATGTGCTTCGCTCTCTAGTCTCGAGACCGAATTTTTTCTGTTTTTCACGACACCTATTATATCATTGTCACAGAAATTCCATAACGCGTCTTTTGCCTCGATAATCTCCATGTCGGTAAAGCGCCCGAGCACAGCATTTTTAACATTCTCGCTGGTGCCACTTTGCAAACTGAATATAATATATGCAAGGAGGGGCTGGAGAAGCATAGTGCGATCACTTTCAGCATTTGCATTTGTCAATTCTACATTGTCCTGGGCATTTTCGGGGTTTACACTGTTGACATTAGACCTGTCTGAGACAAGTTCTGACGTTGACTGGTAATCCTCGTGGTGCTCTTGATTATTATTATTTGACGCAGACACAGTGGTTTTGGGTTTTGATGTCTCACTCAGGGCTTTAACTAAAGTTATGTCTCCAGACTGAAATCTAAGGTCTTTACAGTTTTGTCGTGCCCTGAAAGTGGTGAAATATTTTTTTTGGTGTGTGTGTTTTCATCATTCTCAGAAAGAGGGTTTCCATTGTGTTTGTTTAAATTATGCATACATGTATTGTGTTGTTTGATTTCTCTCTACAGGTCAATTATTCTTGAAGGCCGTTGAGTGAAATGTAATTGGTTCTTATACATACAAGTTCTACGGAAACAAACGTTTGCCTCCCAGCACCTATACCGCTGCCACATCACTATAATTAACATGTGTTGTTACGTTCCATCAAATTATGAGTACAGTGTTGTGTTAGAGAAATGATTCCGGAGTCGTGTGAAAGGTGGGGGATATTTTGAAAGAGATGGTTAGAGTAAAACCACTAGTCGCTGGCCCGTATTTCGATTTTATTCACTATTATTTAAAGTCCTGATCCACATTTACGAGTGGTTATAGGTTAACTAATTTTTTGTTTGTTTGTTTTTTTTTGGGGGGGGGTCATTTGTATTCGTTTTGTTTTATACATATCAATGTGTGTGATTATGTGTGTGTGTGTTTGAAACGGATTTTTTTCCATGTGCACATACGATTATAAGGCCAGAGAACACAGCCATTTGCACTCAAGATGGTATATATTTCACATTGTACACAAATGAAAGGAAAACATTAAGCCACGACTGAGCTGTTTATTTTTCAAATGAGCTTACTGGTTTTAGACATGTGAACTAGCTGAGCTTTGCCTGTCTCTAATCCTATTGTACCTGCTATGATTCCGGTGGCCGTGCTGGGTACGATATGTGAGATAGCATTGGATAAGTAAGTTTGTATATTTAGGTGGGATATTTTTGCTTTTTTTTTTTTTTTTGGTTGTTTTTTGTGGGTTTTTTTGGGGTGGGGGTGTTTTTGGATTGTTTTTGTCTCTTTTGGGGGGTAGTGGTTGTTGTTTGTTTGTTTTTTTATGTTTATGCTGCCCCTTTTTTTCCAGCGTAAAATGTGTTGCTGATCTGTTAATGCCCTGATCCATATCTTCACAGGCATTGAAGAACAAAAACCAAGATTTGTGTCTGGCACAACACGATCATTAAACCATTTTTTGTATTTACACTATAACTCTTAATCAACCAACTTTAGTTTTTTCGAGCGGGAAATAAATTTAATTTAAAAGCAAATAAAAAATAACCTTACTTTCATGCTTCTGTTTGCATATATCCATAGAAATCCGGATGAACGTGCCACGCATGATCATTGGTCGTTGTTATGTATAGTTTGAGCATCTTACTAAGGTAATATACACCAACTAAGAAAACATCTTGACGATGGTTAAAATGTGACACTCAGTTCGCTCGACGAGAAAAAGAAGCTTAAATGGCTAGGTATCCATTTCTTGTTGAAGCTTTGTTGATAATGGGCCGTCACATTGTCATGCAGAAAAGTGTTCATTTACTACTCACAGACTGGTCGTTTTGCATCATTTTACATGATTTTTTGTGTTGTGTACTAATTGTTACGATAATACAAAAGGGAAGTATTGTAAACATTGCTACTTGTTAAGGACGACGGCAAACTCTACTACATGTAATATCCATATATCCCTGCTGCATTTTTCTGCCACACATGTGCTTACCTCTTGCGATTTGTGTATATGGCACTGCTTATGCAGCAGTCGTCTAAATTATCAAGCGCTTTGCTTATCTAACAAATACAATCATAGTTCCCTGGATCTTGTGTCTTTAATATGACTGGAAATCCATTGTCAGCCGCAGAAAGAAAACTTTGATACACAAATTAATTTATATATGTTCATTTAGCTTTTACGATACATGATACAGACTATTGTTGTTTTCTGGTGTTCAAATGATTAAGAACTGACATTGTTCCTACCTGCCTTTAGTTTTACTTTTTGTTTGACAGCGTCAGTATGGTCATTCAATACATTTACATTGTTTTCATGTGCACACTCAGCACAATGTTGAAAATTGTACCATTTGCTAGTCCTTTGGAATGGTAGACATATTCCCATTTATAGATTGAAAGTTGATGTTATCTGTACTGTGGAGTAAGAACAACGAGTGATTCTTGTAGCCTAGAATTAAAATGTATCATTTTCGATTTTTAAGCTCAGTCGATTTCTTTACGGGAGTCACATTGACGTGCATCCTCACCAAAATATGGTTGTTTTGTAATTAGGTGGCTATATTAGCTTTCATCTTCATTATTTGTTAAAATGTGTCAGTAAAACATATATTACATGCAGAGCGATCAGTAAGAGTATGTTGTATCTGTGGAGTTTATAATTTCAAAATCAGTCAACAAATGTAAAAAATCACTTTTGAAAATTATTGTTTGGTAAGAATGACAGTGACCTGGAAATTGCACCTTTTCCTCAGCATAATTGTATTACCCAAAGTTTGTAACCTTTGGAGTGTGTAATTTGAATCTTTCTCAATGTGATTATTTTGGGTACCACACTTAATATATTTACGATGTGTATATGCAGCTACACATTTGAATGTTTTCCTTGCGTCATGTCTGAAGTTCTGTGATGTTTCTTGTGTGACAAGTAAGCCTGGTAAATATTCTTTAGTTGATCTAGAATGAATCTATAACAATTTTGTTTCTGGCACAAATTCAAGAGGTAATATACTTTAATTCTACCAGCTTGTCATCTGATTTTATTTCACAATTCACTTCCCCTCAATGTTCGTTACATTTTCCTTGTGTGATTAAAATTCACATTGCAAAATGAAACTTATGTTTGACTAATACTGATGTGATGTTTCTAATGACACAGTAGGATAATGGGGTGTAACATTTTCCGTAATGCAGGTCAAAAATATTTCAGAAATATGGGCTCTTTACCACTCGTTGGTGGCGGTGCCATTGATCATTTAAAATACCAGAAAACTGTCATTTGGGATCATTTTGTTCATCCGGTGAGATTCATTTCTTAATAATTGACCCCATAAACCACAGGAGGCTTATTGCCTTAAATGATCTACTTAGCAAACATCAAAATCCTATTAAAACATTAGCATAGTATGTGTTCGAAGTGAAAAAAAAATGTCCATTGCATATTTTCAGAATATATGATCTTGGAATGTAGTCTATTTTATACACACTTTACATTTTAGTGTTCTTTCTGCACTTCCCCATACCCAGCCACAAGCCTTTGCTGGCACTGCCTTAAATTGTTTGGGAATGTAATTTCTATAAGTGTCTGCCATGCTTTGCCATTATGATGGCGATCGAGGTTTGGGTTTTTAAGCAAGTTGTTGCTGTGTTGCTTTTGGTTGGGTTTGAGGAGGATCCTGGAACGCAATTCGATGTGCTGATTTTTCTATTTGGTGAGGTTCCTATATGCCTACATTCTTTCCCATTAGTTATCATGACACGAGTGACGGAGTAGCATTCACTAAAAAGTTTTTGGTTTCTTTCTCATTTTGGAAGTGCTTTTGATTGTTCATTCATTATACAGGTCAAAATATATGGCTTGTACAGAGAGGCATAAAAGGAATCGAGGCTATTTTCATAGTCTATGCTGTGTATGGCATACCTTGAGACTCCTGACACTCAAAGTATTACAATCGGTTTTTCGAGGTTCTTTGCGTTCCTCGCACGCTGGCTTAAACGGAAAGCTCTCTGAGTGATGCATCCGATCTAACTTATCAGAAATCTTGGCAAGCCACAAACCTTGTCTACTATAAGCCAAAGACATGACACATTATGCCGGGCTATGTTCTACGAGATTCTTAAACTTGATAACCAATTACTCTTTTACTCACCCCAAGCGATTTCTACTCACAATATCAGTAAGTAGATGTATTATCATAGTATAACTTGCTATAACCAAACCAATTTAAACATTCTTACATTCTTGCACCCTTGAATAGCATAGACCAAGGAACAGGAAGTAGCAGACAACACCACTGGTCGAAAGGTATCACCTGACCTATCCTGACAATATAATTTGTGAGACTATGTCAGGTGACCTTTCTTGTACCAGTGGCACTCTGTGTCCCTTGTCTCCAGGCTAATGCCATTAATAATGAGTCAACAGCTTTTTGGCCAATGGTTTTGTATGTGTAGCGATTCTTGGCTTTTTTCAAACTACAATGCTCACCCGCCAGATTGTGGTGAATTTTGGTGATCGTTGTATTTACGCATATCTTACGTATATTATCACACATTCAATTATTTCTTAAATTAAGCAACAAAACATTATCTTTTGTCTCACCTCATTTCATCTCATATCATCTCATCTTGCCTCATTGCATTAAGATTGTGATGGTTTTTAGTGATCTTTGTATGTTCACATATGGCTGTATATCATCACATATTCAACTATTTCTTAATGTTAGCAATATAACAAATCTTGTCTCATCTCTTGTCATTGCATCTCATCTCATCTCGTTTTATTTCACAGCACTTTATCTTTATCATGATGACGCCCAAATATCAGCTTGCAAAAACAATGGTTTTGATACATTTGTGCAATAAAGGTATTACTACTACTACTTTAAAAACACATTTTGAAACCTTTTCGCAAAGTCGGCTTATGTCACTACGGAAAGTATGTTTCTATTTGCGTGGTGTCTCGCTCTTTTCGTTGTTTTTCTGTCAGTATTTGGGTTCACAGTTGCCGCAGCTGTACATGGTTTTCACGTACACTGTTATGGGTAATTGTGGTAAAGAAGCAAGACAATACGATTTACTAAATAAACGATGAAAGGTAACGGTTTTAAAAACATTCTTATCTTTGATTTTAAATATACACATTTCCATGACATGGACTACGAGAGTGTAATTACTCAGACATATAATTATGTTTGTTACAGAACTATTTTCTGTGAAGCACGGACGTATGTCATGTTTAGCTAATTTGTTCTTAATGCAAGTATTTATAAAGATATGATACATTTCAAATGTTTTAGGGACCTCAAATGGAACGATTAATTCCCAATCACACAAACCCCCGATCAGCATTCACTAAAATCCAGAACAACAACAGAAAGCACACATCAGTCTAGAGGAAATCGTATACCAAATCTATTTCTGAAAAGGTGCTTAATGTTTCTTAGTACTTAATTTCTTGAATGTATAAAGAAAGCAAAGTAAAAACCACACAACTGTAAAAATATATCACAGGCAATGCTAAAAGGTCTTCACAGCGCGGTAATAACCATATCAAAACTAAGAATACTTTTGTATGGTCATATTGTATGTCACCCCAGCACGTTCAACATATGCCCGCATAAACTGATAACATCTGAAGCGCATTGTAAGCCTATTATCTGAGAATATGACTGTCAGGTGGTAATAGTAAGTTGTCAGCTTACCTTCGTAACATACAGAAAACACAAGTCTCAGGACATAATAAACATTTATTACTAATGCCTGTCAGAAACATTATTCTTAAACGTAGCGGCACTTGCTTCATGTTTCACATGATATTTTTGAACTAATGAATGAAGCAGGATCTGTTTATTAACCAGGTGTGGCCCCATGGACACCAGGGGGAAGTTACTTGTAGTACCAGCTACGGGTATCTTGCTCCATTGATGCCATGCTTTCAGTAGAACATTTATCGGAATAGTTATTTCATTCATTTTTTTTGTCGCTTCGTTTTCAGGAAAATAAATCGTCAACATGTACGTACTAGCAACAGCATGGGGTTATTAGTGGTTTCTTTAACATTTTCCATCATAGTCCATCTTTTAGGTGCAAGTTCCCATACAGGTCTACATTCACATATACTCGCATATTTCAATACAGTTACGTCTTTCTGCCTGCAACAGGTACGGCCTGACGTGACTCTTACGTCAGCAAATACAGTTAACATCATTTGTGTCCTTAACCACATGGTTACTGAAAATGCTTTCGCCCTTAAACTTAATTCAAGAGATGTTTTGTTCAAGAATGAAAATACAAAAAGAGTTGTAACGTTACACCGGCCACTGAACAGAGTGATTTTTTTTAAAGGTAAGGGGCCACGTAAATGCGTGACCTTTGCTATTATAGCACCTCCACCACTGCAAATAAAGGTGACTATTGTGGAAGCAAGGCTGGGAGTGTGCAAGCGTTACACGGCGTCCATACCAACAGCAACATTTTACAGATGTCACCACAGAAAAACTGTATTTTATGAATTATGTGGAAAGATTATCAAGAATAATTTTCTGTCCCCTGGTCATACTGCATGTTTCTCGTTTTATGCGCATTTCACTTCGGACAAGCTACGCATGATCTATGTCTTTGTTACATTAAATTCACAAATACGAAAAAACACGAACTGGACAGTTAGCAAAAGTATTTGGTCTATTGTGAAAGAGTGTCTTCAGCAAACATACTTACCTGTCGATAGTGAACTTGAACGTGAACGCCACATATACGTCCACATTAGTATTCCCCAAACCAAGCTAGCAAGCATTCTTAGTTTTTTCAAACAACTCCAGCAACTTGTGTTACAATACCGTGAAAGATGTAGCTTTGCCAGCAATAAACAGACCAGATGGATGTACCAAAATGTGTCCTTGTTCACCATCATCACAGTAGTTTGTGGAAAATTAAAATTTATTTCATCCTGTGCATCCGTTTGTGAGCACTCTTATTCCACGTGGACGCTCACAGGGCCTGTCAATAAAGTATTCTTGTTCTCCCAAGTAAAAGTATATACATTTTACAAGAGACATAAGTGTATTTATATGTTTTTAGACTTCAAGAATCTTTGGGATTCGAGGCGCGACAATAAGAAATTATGTGGCAATGTTACACTTAGTGACTTTATAATGTCATCTAATGAAATCAATATAATTTTGCGCTGCCACCTTCTTCGTTATGTTATGGACATGGCGGACACGAATGGCCAGGCTTACATTTTGGCTAAATTCTCCTTCCTATGGAATGCTGTGAAGCCAACTGCATCGGTGGTACTAGTAAAATATATAAAGTCTTCGGTGTCAGTATTTCCGTTGTATCAAAGCGATTTCGATGTGACACGCTATAGTTCGTCGTTTACACACACCTGGGTTTTTCTGACAAGGAAGGATTTTCACTGTCAAATACGGATCACTGGCTCGATTTTCAGTATCAAACCAATACATCTGGCATTTTTGGATGGGTTTTATCTTGTGAGTAAAGGGCTGTATTCATCCCTATTCACTGGAACAAAAATTACACTTTTCAGAAGAACACTAGAGTCTAATGGCTTTATCGTATCAGTATTTCTATGTTTACGGCCATTACCAGTTACAAAATGTGAAGTTATTGTGCACCTACTGACCTCTATTAATAAAAATGCACAGTTTACGAGTTTATACACTAGATGTCAATGCAGAATGATATCACACATACCATTACAACAAGGCAGATTCTTCAAGAAAGTTAACACGGTAGGAATCATTTTACTGACCGCGCCCCGCTTCAAATATGTGCAGTTAAACTTTGCTGAGTTGTTTTGGACGGGACCGTCAGATTGCGCTTTTGCTGGAGTTGTATTATATGATGGGCCAGATATCACCGCTGAAAAGATAGGAACATTTTGCGCGAATGGTTCAAACTTTTTCACGGTCTCTTCCACAAACTGTTTAACTATGATTCACTACATGTTTCCCTTGCCGATTATTTATACTTTTAGATTACGTTATTCGTTTTCAGCAACCAGCTGTGTTGGTATTCAAAACGTTGCAGAGAGAAAATCTTCATGTAATGAATTGCAGGGTTTTCGAAATTCCGGACCTGCATCTGGAAGAATTATCCAAACGTATTACCTAATGAAGGACACATGTTTTATCGCCACCCAGTTTTTCTGGGACGCTGGCGTTGATATGCTATGGGGTTTAGCTATGATAGCTCTTGTTTCCCGTTTGCAGTTTATCATTAATGTAACAGCTAATTTTATAAAAACTGAGGGAAGGCGTACACCTAAATTACAAATGTACGACGGTTTTTGCGGCCAGAACATGCAGGTGGATTATAACAACTATTTGCAGTTTCAGGCAGATAGATTCCGACTGATGTTTCGGTGGCCGTCTTGTTCCTACGCCGAGGACTATGTTCTATTTGAAATTCATCCTTTCAAAACCTGCCTCTCACATCAATTTAAAGTTCCAAATATGACGGTATGGATTCAAGATGTCAAACTAAACTGTTTCAGCTTTTTGTTTCCTGGTAACATTCAGACAGCGACACTTCGGATTTTTTCCCACTACTGTCCAAGTCGAATGCACCTGCGTATAAATTACGATGACGGCAAAATACATGAATGTAAGCCTTTTGTTGTTAAGATTTCTGAAGCAATGCCAGTTCGCCTTTATCGCGAAAATAATTCAAACATTGTTGTTCGTTCTCGGGAAGAGGAGAATCCGCTACAAAGAGATATTCGTATCATATGGACGTGGCGTGCTGAATTTGATTTCGCCCTCGAACGGGGCATGACGTTTACTTATTCCCGTGAGACTAAACATAGCGCAATACAAATTAATCGTATGGAACAAAATACCCTGCGGCCTGGAAGGTGCCGATGGAACGTGAACATTTCATTCAGAAATCATTATATTTTACGTGACGAAACCCGGAGTGAGCATGTTGAGTTCGTTTCGTCTAAAATTTTGCCCTATACAGTAGACGTCATACGGTACACATCCAAGTCTTCGTACAGATACGTCCAGAAAGCAAACATTGAAAGATTAAATTGGAATCAAGCTTTTTATATTTGTCAAAAAATCATTAGGCAACTTATAGTCATAAGTAGTCGAGGGGAAATTGAGGTCCTGCATCAATTGGCCCAGGAAAATTTTGTTTTCAGAGTTATGTATGTCAATCTATTTACATCAACGCAAATATTCATTGGTTTGCAAAGACAAAAGGTGTGTATCGATTTATTGATTGTAAAATATTGATACTAGGTGACCCACTCAACCTTCTGCTGTTGTCACGTGGCGCTTGCATTTGGTACTGGAGTCATGGAAACGTGCTGTCAGGTGCAATTAAACTTCCAGTGTCAGCTATTCTGACCAAAACTCAACATGCGTACAATTGCCATTTTGTATTAGGTGGTTGATTTTTACGTTACAAGAAAGGAAGACGATACCATCTTTTCAAAATACAAGGATTAATTGTGACCTGACTAGTGAATTATGTCAAAATAGTCACCAGTCGTTCAGAATCATGGTCCACATGTTGTAACGAGGCATTTGCTTAACGTTATTTCGCCGACATGTAGAGTTCCTTATCAAATTCCGCTACATGTTGTATCTGTGAACTCTTTCGGTGCCAAATCCAACTTAAGTCGAACTACTAAAAACGAACTGCTCTGAATTACAATAAGGGTCCTAGACTCATCTTCCTTGTTAAAAGACCTTTGATTCAAGTACCAGCATGCCTGTAGTTACATCGAGTGTAATAGTCCATGTCGATGGCTTTCCTCAGCGCAAAATGCCCCCAGAGCGCGCTGAGGAAAGACGCTGACCTAGTCCAAAATGTGGTACAGAACGAGTTAACTTATTTTAAAAAATTCAGTTCTGCCGTAATAGCGCAGGGAATGTACAATACACGAGCAGTAACTTAGTTATAACACGTTTGAACAAAAAACCTGTTTAAACTCGCACATAAAAAATTGGAGCCGCTTCACAACCCTGACACTTGGCCACTTGAAGCATAGTATATTTTGATCATGTATATCAGCATAAAGTTAAAAAAAGACCAAAAAACCAACACCATAATCACAAATTTCAACGGAAAAATGAGAACAAAGTTAGATACAGAAGAAGGCAGGATTTCAAGAATACCAAAACATCAACATTCATCTTTCAATGTCAATATGAAGAAGCAAATTTCACTCCTGACTTCAGACAGGCAGTCCCCCACAAAAAGACAGCTGGTAATTTTAACCCGGTCCTTTCGGCCTTTGAAATATGTTTCATTAACTAGAGACTTTAGTTTATTCCAAAATATCTAGGCCTATAACTGCCTCAAACCAAAAATGTATCTCTTCCGCCAAATATAAAAACGGACATGGTAGGCCTTTCATTTGTTTTCTGTTGTTATGTCAGTGTGCCAACACAGACATACTGTTTTTCTAGGAATTCTTTCTTTCTTTCTTTCTTTCTTTCTTTCTTTCTTTCTTTCTTTCTTTCTTTCTTTCTTTCTTTCTTTCTTCTTTCTTTCTTTCTTTACAGGCAAATTTGTCCGACATTTCATTTGAAAAGTATTTTACATAGAAACTCCAAACTTGGCATGATTATACTTCCATACATGAAGCCTGGTCTTTTTGTAAAGAGGTTCAACGGTTTTGAAAATTATGCAAATTAGGGCCATTTGAAAATTTAAATCTTGAATATCTCCAAAAATATTATAGGTACATGTAATCAATCCAACTTCGATTAATATGTTGGTTAGACTGCACATTTTTGTAATTTACATGTGACGTTTAAAGGTCAAAGGTGAATGTCATTTTCACATTTGAAATTTTCATCCAGCCATAACTCAGTCAATTTTCAACCAATTTTAACCATGTTGGACCCAACCTGTAGGTATTGCAACACTGCATATTTTTGTAATTTACATGCAATGCCTAAAGATTAAAGGTCAAGCTCATTCAGGCCTTTTTGTTAAAACTAGCCACAAGCGTAATGGAATGTGAAGTACCAAAGGCTTCAAAGATGGTATCAGTCAAGATTCTGGGGTCCACTTTGGTGATTGATACTTTTAGCCCAGATAAGAGAGCCTGGGTTTGATATCAGGCTACGGGCAGCATGCTTGTCTGTATGTGTGCCCCTGAGTAGCACACGGAATGCCGTGTGTGACTGCTTTTGTCATGTTTACACAAGATAGACAAGACGTAACTTAAAACATTGGAACAACACATAATTAATTAATTGGGTAAGACATAACAGATTCAACTGAAAGCCACAGGAAGCTGTAGCTTTCCTTGCAGTGAGGTTGCAAGGTTAGGATATCGTACAAGTCACGGGTAGCCAGGTCAGTGTTCAATGTAAACAAAGCATGCACAAGTATCAATAGACTGACGTCTGCAAGTTGTGTCATGCTTCGAAGACTACTTGGTTCATGAGAATGAAATGGAAAAGAATGATGACACAGTCTGTGGTAGTTTATATATCATTTCATACTATCAAAGATGTTGTCTTTTTTCTTTCCTTTTTTTCTTTTTTATGGATGTGTGCCAACAGACATATTGTTTTTCTAGGAATTCTTTCTTTCTTTCTTTCTTTCTTTCTTTCTTTCTTTCTTTCTTTCTTTCTTTCTTTCTTTCTTTCTTTCTTAATGTCTGTGTGCCAACAGAGACATATTGTTTTTCTTTCTTTCTTTCTTTCTTTCTTTCTTTCTTTCTTTCTTTCTTTCTTTCCTTCCTTCCTTCTTTCCTTCCTTCCTTCCTTCCTTCCTTCTTTCTTTCTTTCCAGACAAGTTTGTCCGACATTTTATTTAAAAAGTATTACACATAGAAACTCCAAACTTGGCAAAATTATACTTCTATAGATGAAGTCTGGCCTTTTTGTAATGAGAGGTCATGCTTTTCACAATTATGCAAATGAGGGCTAGTTAAAGTTTTAAATCATCAATATTTTATATACTATAGTAGATGTGGTTCCGAGTGTATAGGAGTTTGATCATAGCAAGGTAGAGGCCATCTTAAATGTCAAGGTCATGTCAAGGTCAAAGGTCAGTTTTAGGCCAAGGTGTCATTTTTGAGGTGAAGGTTCACTTCAGGTAGAGGTCATCTCAAGGTCAAAGGTCATTTCAAGGTCAAAGGCCACTTTCGATGGCGGCTTTCTTCTAGCCATAACTTGGTCAATTTTTATCCAATTTTGATCATGTTTGGTTCAAATTGTAGCTATTGCAACACTGCACATTTTGAAAATTACATGTGACACCAAAAGGTCAAAGGCCAATGTCATCTGGACCTTTGAAAGTTTCACCCAGCCATAACACGGCCAATTTCCATCCAATTCTAATCATGTTGGACTTAAATTGTGGGTATTGTAACACTGTACATTTTTGCAATTTACACGTGGCCTATAAAGGTTAAAGGTAAAAGGTCAAGGTTATTTGAACTTGGAAATATCATCCAGCCATAAGCTTAATGCAATGTGAAGTACCTAAGCACAAAAGTTGTACCATTTAATATGTACAGCTTTTGAAGGCACACAGACAGATTTGCTTTAAAGCAAATCTTCCTTTCTAGTTTTGTTTTGTTCTCCTGGCTTGTCAGTCAGCTGAGTTGAAAATAAAAGATGTTGTGATATTTAAAAATCTGGGACATTATAAAAACGCTGTATATACGGCTGAACCTTACACAAATTATGTATTTGGTCTCTTTTTCTATACTTTATCAATACATATGTCTCTGAGCACAAGTGCTGATAAGACAGTCCACTCAATATGTCCAAGAAGCCTATTATGCTGTGGGAGTAAGCTGGGGGGGGGGGTTGTTTTGTTTTTTGCTATTTTGTTTTTTTTGTTCTTTTTTTTTTATTCATTAACTGCTGTTGCCTTTAATCTACTGTGGTTCCACGTGATGTATTTTCCTGGCGAATGCGCTCCTCATGCTTTTATGTCAAATGGACAATCTTGTTACTGTAACATCTGGCGACAATAAATTGAAAAAATAATATGATAATATCATACATGTTTCTATGACAATATTGTTTGCTGTTGTACGAATATACAGATTCGTGGCACGAATGCTTTACCAAGTATTAGTATTATGCAAAATTAATTTAGATTGAAGTCATTACACTAAGACACGCTGAAAAATTAAGATTTCAACTTCTAACCGATGGGAGCTCTACCCTCCTAGTTCTTACACAAGATATCTTAAGGGTACAACCAGTACAAAATTAGGCCACATCATGAAAAGTAATGCGCGTGGCCACGCAGGATTTTTTATACCTCCCCGAGCAACGGCGGGACATATTGTTATATTGTTTTTTCGTCCGTTTCTTCTTCTTCTCCTTCTTCTTCTTCTTCTTCTTCTTCTTCTTCTTCTTCTTCTTCTTCTTCTTCTTCTTCTTCTTCTTCTTCTTCTTCTTCAACACATTGTTGTGTGCGTTGCGGACGCGATAACTCAAGAAAGAATTAACTTGGGAAGTTGACATTTTTTGTGAAGATGTTCCTATATAAAACTTTGCTTGGGATTGCAGATGGGTGACCTTGACCTATTTTTCAAGGTCAATGGGCATGTCATGTAAAATTGACGCGGATGCAATAACTCCGCAAGGATTTGACTAAGAGGTTGAAATTTTGCATGATTATGTACCACAATATGAGCTAGGTTGAGATTGCAGATGGGTGATCTTGATCAATTTCTCATGGTCACATGGGCATGTCATGTAAAATTATCGTGGACACAATAACTCCGCAAGGATTTGACATAAGAGGTTGAAATTTTGAGTGATTATATACCATAATATGAGCTAGGTCAAGATTGTAGATGCGTGACCTTGACCTATTTTCAAGGTCACGCGGCCACTTTTTAAAAATCATTGCAGATGCACTCCTGAAAGATTCGACTTATAGAGGTTGACATTGTGTGTGATTATGTTTCTATGCAAGACTTTTGTAAGACCTTGCTTGTAACTTCAGATGTATGACCATGACCTATTTTGCAAGGTCACGTGGGCATTTCATCTAAAATCAATGTGGACGTGATAACTCAAGGAAGATTTGACTTGGGAAGTTGAAATTTTATGTGAAGCTGTTCCTTTATATGATCTTGCTCGGGATTGCAGATGGGTGACTTTGACATATTTTTCAAGGTTACGTGGTCATGTCATCTAAAATTGACACGTATGCAGCAACTCTGCAAGGATTTGACTTAAGAGGTTGGAATTTTGCATGTTTATGTACCATAATACCAACTAGATTGGGATTGTAGATGGATGACCTTGACCTATTTTCAAGGTCACTTGGCCACTTTTTAAAAATCATTGTAGATGCACTCGTGAAAGATTTGACTTAAGGAGGTTGACATTTTGTGTGATTATGTTTCTATGTAATATCTTGCTTGTAACTGCAAATGTATGACCTTGACCTATTTTTCAAGGTCACATGGGCATTTCGTGAAAAATCAACGTTTCGAAATGTCAATAAAGAGTGTACCTTCACCATATCTGTGGATCATTGAAATCGGTATGCCTATTTATAAAAATAAGGGTGACAATAGTAAGGGCGCACGAGGAAACATTTGATTTTCTGTTGGAAAATCAGCCTGTTCTAGTTTAAACATGTACTTCAGCTCACTATACGGTCTGCTTTTCATATGTGAAAACGATAAGTCAGATGAATAGCAAACGTTTTCCTTTTGGCCATAGAGAAAGAACAAACAAACAGCAGGAGGACTGTGTGAACAGGCCTTTCTCAGCTGACATTTGCCTGACCATTCCTAAATTCTATTTGTACTGAAGCTTCAGAATACATATCAACAATAGTGTTATAAAAATACCCGTCAATATCGTAGTTGAGTAACTTGTAAAATAATCCTTCGTGCCATGCTGTATCAAACGCTTGTGTGAAATCAATTTTTTTGGTTCCATTATCGCCACCAGAGAGCAGTATAGATAACTTTTTTTAAAACTTAGTTTGTATGAGCATTAACGCACACACGTGCTTAATGCTCGTTTATGTAGGGAACACTTGGTACTTTATTTGTGTGTATGTGTGTGTTTGTATTGACAAAATGTCACATATTATTATTTGTGATACAGTCAATAAAGTTTATTATTATTATTATTATTATTATTATTATTATTATTATTATTATTATTATTATTATTATTATTATTATTATTATTATTATTATTATTATTATTATTATTATTATTATTATTATTATTATTATCATCATCATCATCATTCAGCCTGTAATAAGTCCCACCATGGTCTGGGGGTGCCCATAATTGCTCCTATACAATCTCGAAGCACCTGGGCAATCATTTTTTCAAATCTAATCACCGGTCAACCAGACTCACGACAAACTTGGTGGGGATGTGCTATGGGTGGGTCTCTACAGTTTTGTTGTTCGAAAATGTGAATTAACATTGCAATGCCCACTTACGTATAGAGATATCAATAGGAATGCATGCATTAACCGATAAGTATTCAAATTGAAAAATGCGTTAAAAATCAAGAATCCACGCCATCACCACCTCGTGAACAACTCTGTTTGACCCTACCGCAAGATACCTTTTATCGAATTTCAGCACAATCTGAGACACCTGTTTGGAGATGTCGAAAATTGAAAAAAACAAACAAACAAACAAACAAACAAACAAACAAACAAACAAACAAAAAACATCCGAAAACAAACGAAACAAAACAAAACAGCCCCCCACAAAACCAATTACAGCGCCACCTGCTGAACAGATTAAGGTGGGGGAGGGGGGGAAACAAAAATCAAAAAAAAAAAAGAAAAACATAAACAAAAACAAAAAAAAAAAAACAAAAAAACAAAAACAAAAAACCCAAGAAAAAGAAAAAATTCATTAAAAATCCAACAAATCAATTTATAAAATATTTGTAGAGAGCCACCAATGGTTCCTTCGCACCAAGTTCAAAGTGGATCTGGCGCCTGGTTTTGGAGAAGTTGTAATAATATGAATTCTGGACGACCGACGGACGTTTCTAAGAAACCAATTGTTTCCATACACAAATCTTCAATAGTTCAGAAAAACATGGCCCCATTCAAAATTCCAACCGAACAATGAGAGCAAGTTAGAAACTAGAAAGGAAGATTTGCTTTAGAGCAAATCTGTCTATGTGCCTTCAAAAGCTGTAAAGATTAAATGGTACAACTTTTGTGCTTAGGTACTTCACAATGCATTAAGCTTATGGCCGGATGATATTTCCAATTCAAATAACCTTGACCTTTTACCTTTAACCTTTATAGGTCACACGTAAATTGCAAAAATGTACAGTGTTACAATACCCACAATTTAAGTCCAACATGATTAGAATTGGATGGAAATTGGCTGCGTTATGGCTGGGTGAAACTTTCAAAGGTCCAGATGACAATGACCTTTGACCTTTTGGTGTCACATGTAATTTTCAAAATGTGCAGTGTTGCAATAGCTACAATTTGAACCAAACATGATCAAAATTGGATACAAATTGACCAAGTCATGGCTAGAAGAAAGCCGCCATCGAAAGTGGCCTTAGACCTTGAATGACCTTTTACCTTGAGATGACCTCTACCTGAAGTGAACCTTCACCTCAAAAATGACACCTTGGCCTAAAACTGACCTTTGACCTTGACATGACCCTGACATTTGAGATGGCCATTTCCTTGCTATGATCAAACTCCTATACACTCGGAACCACATCTACTATAGTATATAAAATATTGATGATTTAAAACTTTAATTAGCCCTCATTTGCATAATTGTGAAAAGCATGACCTCTCATTACAAAAAGGCCAGACTTCATCTATAGAAGTATAATTTTGCCAAGTTTGGAGTTTCTTTGTGTAATATTTTTTAAATAAAATGTCGGACAAACTTGTCTGGAAGGAAGGAAGGAAGGAAGGAAGAAAGTAAGGAAGAAAGAAAGAAAGAAAGAAAGAAAGAAAGAAAGAAGGAAAGAAAGAAAGAAAGAAAGAAAGAAAGAAAAACAATATGTCTGTGTTGGCACACAGACATTAAGAAAGAAAGAAAGTGAGAAAGAAAGAAAGAAAGAAAGAAAGAAAGAAAGAAAGAAATAATTCCTAGAAAAACAATGTCTGTTGGCACACAGACATAAAAGAGAAAAAAAGGAAAGAAAGAAAGACAACATCTTTGATAGTATGAAATGATATATAAACTAGGAAGATGATTTGCTGCATAGCAAATCAGTGTGTGTGTCTTCAAAGCATATTGGTGTGGCAATGTACAACTATTCCATAACACAGGAGTGGAAGTTGGAATGGCATCTCTGTCTATTATAGCTTTGAATTTATTCAAGATTTAAAATTTCTAATGGTGCTATTTAGCATAATTCAAATTGCTACAACTTTTATTTTTAATTCATTAGGTGAGCAATGGTCAGCAACCCCCTAGTAGAAGTTGTAAAGACATCTCTATCTATTATAGTGTTGAAGATATTCAAGATTGAAAAATTTCAAATTGACCAAGTTATGGCAAGATGAAACTTTCAAAGGGCCAAATGACCTTGACCTTTGCCTTTTTGAGGTTACATGTTCTTATAAAATTGTCCAGTGTAGCAATACCTACAATTTGAGTCTAACATGATTAGAATTGGATGGAGATTGGCAAGTTATGACTGGATGAAACTTTCAAAGGTCCACGTGACCTTGACCTTTGAACTTTAGAGGTCAATGTAAATTTTAAAAATGTGCAAAGTTACAATAGCTACAATTTGAGCCCAACATGATCAAAATTGGATAAAAATTGACCAAGTTATGGCTAGAAGAAAGCCGCCATCGAAAGTGGCCTTTGACCTTGAAATGACCTTTGACCTTGAGATGACCTCTACCTGAAGTGAACCTTAACCTCAAAAATGACATTTAGGCTAAATATTGACCTTTGACCTTGACATGACCTTTGACCTTGACATGACCTTGACATTTGAGATGACCTTGACCTTTCTATGATCAAACTCCTATACACTCGGAACAACATCTACTATAGTATATGAGATATTGAAGATTTAAAACTTTAATTAGCCCTCATTTGCATAATTTTCAAAAGCATGACCTCTCATTATAAAAAGGCCAGACTTTATCCATAGAAGTATAATTGTGCAAAGTTTGGAGTTTCTACATGTAATACTTTTCAAATGAAATGTCGGACAAATTTGCCTGTAAAAAAAGAAAGAAAGAAGAAAGAAAGAAAGAAACTAGAAAAGATGATTTGCTGCACAGCAAATCAGTGTGTGTGTCTTCAAAGCATATTAGTATGGCAATGTACAACTATTCCATAACACAGGAGTAGAAGTTGGAATGGCATCTCTTTCTATTATAGCTTTGAAGTTATTCAAGATTTAAAATTTCAAATGCCCCTAATTTGCATAATTTTGAATAACTGCATTTCTGTGTATTAAACGGCCAAACTCCTTATATGGAGGTACAATCATGCCAAGTTTGCAGCTTCTATGTATAATAGTATCTGAGAAAAGTGTCGGACAAATTTGCTGGTAAAGAAGAAAGAAAGAAAGAAATAAACTGGAAAAGAAGATTTTTTTTAATCTGTCTGTGTGCCTTCAAAGGTTGTAAATATTATATGCTACAACTTTTGTCCTTTGGTACTTTACATTCCATTAAGCTTATGGCTGCATGCAAATTTCAAAGTCCAAATGACCTTGACCTTTGACCTTTACAGGTCACATGCAAATTGCACAGTGTTACAATACCCACAATTTGAGCCGGACATGAACCAAATCGGAGTAAAATTGACCAAGTTATGGCAAGATGAAATTTTCAAAGGGCCAAATGACCTTGACCTTTGCCTTTTTGAGGTTACATGTTCTTACAAAAATGTCCAGTGTAGCAATACCTACAATTTGAGTCCAACATAATTAGAACTGGATGGAAATTGGTCACGTTATGATTGGATGAAACTTTCAAAAGTCCAAATGACCTTGACCTTTGAACTTTAGAGATCACATGTAAATCTATAAAATGTGCAAGGTTACAATAGCTACAATTTGAGCCCAACATGATCAAACTTGGATAAAAATTGAACAAGTTATGGCCAGAAGAAAGCAAGCACCGAAAGTGGCCTTTGACCTTGAAATGACCTTTGACCTTGAGATGACCTCTACCTGAAGTGAACTTTGACCTAAAAAATGACATTTTGGTTTAAAATTGACCTTTGACCTTGACATGACCTTTGACCTTGACATTAGAGCTGACCTTTACCTTGCTATGATCGAACTCCTATACACTCGGAACCACATCTACTATAGTATATAAGATATTGAAGATTTAAAACTTTAATTAGCCCTCATTTGCATAATTTTGAAAAGCATGACCTCTCAGTATAAAAAGGCCAGACTTTATCCATAGAAGTATAATTGTGCCAAGTTTGGAGTTTCTGCGTGCTATACTTTTCAAATGAAATGTCGGACAAATTTGCCGGTAAAGAAAGAAAGAAAGAAGAAAGAAAGAAAGAAAGAAAGAAAGAAAGAAATAAAGAATTCCTAGAAAAACAGAAAAGTGTGTGCTGACACACACACTTTAATAAAGAATTCCTAGAAAAACAGAAAAGTGTGTGTCGACACACACACTTAACTACCACAGACTGTGTCATCATTCTTTCCCATTTCATTCTCATGAACCAAGTAGTCTTCTAAGCATGATAGAACTTGTAGACGTCAGTCTAGTCATACTTGTGCATGCTTTGTTTACATTGAACACTGACCTGGCTACCCGTGGCTTGTACGATATCCTAACCTTGCAACCTCACTGCAAGGAAAACTACAGCTTCCTGTGGCTTTCAGTTGAATCTGTTATGTCTTACCCAATTAATTAATTATGTGTTGTTCCAATTTTCTAAGTTATGTCTTGTCTGTCTTGTGTAAAAATGACAAAAGCAGTCACACACGGCATACTGTGTGCCACTCAGGGGCACACATACAGACAAGCATGCTGCCCGTAGCCTGATATCAAACCCAGGCTCTCTTATCTGGGCTAAAAGTATCAATTACCAAAGCGGACCCCAGAATCTTGACTGATACCATCTTTGAAGCCTTTGGTACTTCACATTCCATTACGCTTGTGGCTAGTTTTAACAAAAAGGCCTGAATGAGCTTGACCTTTAATCTTTAGGCATTGCATGTAAATTACAAAAATATGCAGTGTTGCAATACCTACAGGTTGGGTCCAACATGGTTAAAAGTTGGTTGAAAATTAACTGAGTTATGGCTAGATGAAAATTTCAAATGTGAAAATGACATTGACCTTTGACCTTTAGAGGTCACATGTAAATTACAAAAATGTGCAGTCTAACCAACATATTAATCGAAGTTGGATTGATTACCTGTACCTATATTTTTGGAGATATTCAAGATTTAAATTTTCAAATGGCCCTAATTTGCATAATTTTCAAAACCGTTGAACCTCTGTACAAAAAGACCAGGCTTCATGTGTGGAAGTATAATCATGCCAAGTTTGGAGTTTCTATGTAAAATACTTTTCAAATGAAATGTCGGACAAATTTGCCTGTAAAGAAAGAAAGAAAGAAGAAAGAAAGAAAGAAAGAAATAAAGAATTCTTAGAAAAACAGTATGTCTGTGTTGGCACACAGACATAATGACAGAAGGCAGAGATTCTAGATCTATTTCCAGTACCAAAATAAAGAAATAAATTTCACTCCTGACTTGTGACAAACAGTCGCGTATGAAAGGCAACTGGTGGTTTCAAACCGGTCCTCTCAACCTTTCAAATACATTCTAATTTAAGGACGGACGGACGGACGGACGGACGACGGATGCCTAACCACCACATCACTTCAACTGACTGACAAGTCAGCTGAAGCAGAAAGCTAGCAAACATAAAGCGGGTGTATGGTTTGCAAGCGGCGAAATTTGGAAACTGTGTCGGTCTAAAGGTCTCTGGGCTGCAGCCAACACGTGCATAAAATGATGTCCCCTGTGTACTCTTAGGCCATATAATAATAATAATAATAATAATAATAATAATAATAATAATAATAACAACAACAACAACAACAACAACAACAACAACAACAACAACAACAACAACAACAACAACAACAACAACAATAATAATAATAATAATAATAATAATAATAATCTTTATACATGTACTTGTTAGCCTGTTCAATCAAGACTACTCTTCCTCGCGGTGCTGCACGCATGTTTTAGCCCGACGTCATTGTATCTAGTTTCCGAAACTAAAGAAGGCCTGACGGAAGGAGACCTACCTGTAGGCCAGATCTAGTTAACCCAACAGGTGTTCCGCAACTTTGTCACGTGCGACCTGAAAAGTGAAATACTGACTCTTAGAGAAATCGGACTAAACGAAACGAAAAGGAGCTTCCTAGGACGTAGCATGCGTGCCGTGGGTGAGAGTGAAATGCGTGTTACAGTTGTGGCTATGGCAAGTCAAAACTGCAAATATTCATTCTTAGACTACAGAGAGTTTTTAGCTCTCTGCAGAGAGCTTTTAAATCATTGCACCATATTTAGATACACTGTAGCCTTTTCAAATAGTTCTAAATATACTGTAGACTATGTAAATACTATGAAGTGCATTTACACTGTCTGTAAAAAAAATCTCTCTATATATACTGCGGACTATGTAAATACTCTGAAATGCATTTACACTTTCTGCCAAAAATTTAAACTCTCTGCAGAGTAAACAAAACTTACTGCAATATGTTTCATTCAAAAATACTGATTAAAACTCTCTGAAGTCTATTCAAAGATCTCTGGGGTAAATTAAAACACTGCAGCCTATTTAAAATGCTCTGCACAGTGTGTTTAAAACTCTCTGCAGTCATTCATAAATGCACAGCAGCCTATTTAAAACTCTCGGACATCTATTTAAACCTGTCTGCAGTGAATTAGAAACACTCTTCAGAGTATTAAAACTCTGTACAAGTACGAGTGACAGCACAGACTTTTAAACTATGTACAGATAGTTATAAATCGTCTGCGGAGAGTTTTAAAAAGACTTCAGAGAGTTTTGACAAGACCGCAGTGCATTTGTGGATTACATGGACTGAAGGGTGTTTTTAATTCTGCGCAGAGCTCTTAATTCACTGCAGAGATTCTTAAATAGACTTGAGACAGTTTTTTTAGACTGCACTGCATGTATAAATGCAATACACTGAAGAGAATATCAAACTATCTGCAGAGAATTAAAAGCCCTTTGCAGTGTAAAAATTTCTGCAGTCTAATTGTCAATATTGGCACGTTTGTCTTGCCACAGGTTTCGGGTCAGCGTTCGGCCACCAGACCACTGAATGCCCCAATGTATTAGATCCTTTTTTGGAGAAAACACCAAGACATTCGTTTTTTCTCTGATGAGCTGTTTGCACATGTTGGTTAGAAGTCATGATAATCGCCCAGAAGACCATATAGCGACCTCTGACGTAGCCTACTGGTAACGAAACCTGCCTTTGATGTCACTGTGTGACGTGACAACAATTATCATTATAATAGTCCAGTGCAATGTTTTGAAAAATTCTTTTCTCACATGAGTGAGGTAAATTTATAGCTTTAGGGACCTGAAGCCACCAATGGCACGTTATGGTCGAAAACTGGTTACTGTCATCGATCTACAGGATCCCCCGAGATCGCTACTGTTTGTGATATGCTCCCGACGAACGGTCTCAGAAGAGCGCAACAGCAAGTCTGGGGGATGCTTAGGAGGCAAAATAATATTCCCCTGGAAACAGGAATTCACCAAATTAAAAGACTAGAATTGTCAGATTACGTTATTGTAATAAATACTGGGTCGTAGGGTGATACAGTAGACCTACATGCCCGAGAGGGAGTAACCGTGTTTTTTCGCACAAGTGGTCCTTGTTGATGTGGAAAAAACACCTTAACTCCCAGTCAGACATGTAAGATTTTATTAATTCTATGTTTGAGAGGGAATTTACCTGGATTTTTGCTGTGCCCATCGCTTCCAGGGTGCCACCATTTTGAACAACAGGCCGAAAGCTAACACAACTCTTTGATATTCATGCACGGTACGCTTAACGGCTAGTATGATTGCATATCAATGCATCAAACATAGGGCAGGTACATTGGTGCCAGTATCACAAAGTATTATTAATGTCTCATCATAGAGAGACATATTAAGGACAGTATAAAATCCGAATATTACATGTACTCTTTGCGAAACTTGTTACAGCATTATTGCCCGACTGGCCTGTAACCTATACTTTATTTCTAGTATTGGTGAAAATGTTTCAAAGTTGTCACCCGTTGCACACACTTTTATCGGCAAGAAACATTTACCTGCGAATCGCACAACAAATTCAGGAAAATAAAATGTCAAAACAGGATGCAAACAGGACATTATCAACATTTAATAATCGTGGCAACTGTCAGTGTCACTCTCGATAATGGGAACAACTCTTCTGCGATGCGGATGCATGACACGCGGATTGAGTAAGGAGCCTTAAAATAGTTCGTAATAGCGCACGGTCTGATTGGTTGGTTTAACAATGAACCAACCACGTGGTTGACGAGATTTAGCAAGAGAAGGTTTGGTTTCTGAGCTGCCATAAATGTAGTGGAATTTTGGCAATTTTTGACAGAATTTGATCGAATTAGAAAGGGATTTGTCTTATGAATGTATAGTGATAGCGGAGGGAATGTGTTAGTGGCAAAGAAGGCTATTTTTAGGAATTTTGAATCAGAAAGTTGAACAGGCGAAAATATGTCAGTGAGCGTGGGGGCCGCCATTTTGAATTATATAACCGTTGAAAAAAATATACAAACAGAAGATCTAGTATGTCAGGACGTGGATTGCCACAGAGTAGCTGGGGTACAGGGCGAGGGAAGACAGATGGAGGGAGGTCTTCTAGAGGGGGAGGCAGGTAGTGGGAAGAGAGGTCGAGTTATGGTGGGAGCAGACAGGAGGGGGGTTGAGCGCAGGGTAGAGCGCAGGGTAGAGCGGGGGGTGGGTGGGTGGGATGACCACATACAGTGTGAGGGGTGCTGTATATGGGTCAAGTTCAGTGCTGCAGGACTAGCCTGCTCTCTAAATGATGCAAAACAGGAAAGTTTTCAATTTAGGTGTGGGAAGTGCAGGTGGGTGGAGATTTTGGAGGCACAGCTGGCAGCCCTCAAGATAGAATTAGAGGAGGCTAGGGATAGTGTTATGGCTGCAGCTGTTGTGAGGGAGGAGGTCCAGGATAGGGTGAAACAGCCTGGGGGGGGGGCAGGATGGGGGAGAGGTCAGAAGGGAGTTGAGGATGAGGACACACAGAGAGTGGTAAGGCCTAGCAGGAGGGGGGGGGGGCAGGAGGGACCTAGAGAATAGGATGGGGGGAGAGGTCAGGAGGGAGGCGAGGATGAGGGAAGGCAGAGAGTGGCAGGGCCTAGATGGAGGGGGGAACTAGAGGGGCCTAGGGAGGATGTGGTGATAGGGAGCAGCATAGTTAGGAAGGCAGATAGGGTCTTTTGGACAATTCAAAAGGAAGATAGCAGAAATAGAAGAGGTAGCTGAAAACAAAAAGATGGATATTATAGCACTGGTAGAGACACATATTGGAAAAGAAGAAATAGGAAAGGTGACAAGCCCCGCAGAATATGATATGACAGGTAAAGAAAGAGAGAGTGGGCAAAAGAAGGGAGGAGGAGTAGGGTTTCACATAAAGAAAGAGGTGAAGTGGCATGAAATCTGGAAAGTCAAATGGGAAGATTATAGTGAGATTAAACATAAAATACAACAGATAGGAGTAGAATCAAATTGAAATAAAGTAGCGTTTGGTGCAGCGTATGTGGGTTGCAAGGGGTTACCCAATAAATGGAATGACCAGATATATGATAGGATGAGAATGACGATTAGTGATATTCAGCAGCAAGGCTACCAGATTATGATAGCTGGGGATTTTAATGGGCACATAGGAAATGGAATGAGTAGAATTGGGGGAGGGAATCAATGGAAATGAAACCAGGTTACTGAATTTCACAAGAGAATTTGGTCTGAGAATAGTTAATGTGCATATACAATACAAAGGAAAGTGGACATGGGCATCTGGAGAAAGGCAGACAATAATTGATTATATTCTAATAGACAGTGAAGTATTTCAAATAACACAAAGACGTGAAATAGATGAGGAAGGTAGGTTGGATATTGGCAGTGACGATAACTGGAGAAAGTCTCGATTAACATGCAGTGTCAAAGATGAAGCAGAGCGGGGATTAAATGGGTGTGGGATATAAAGGAGGAAACAGACTGAGTATCAAGAAAGTCTAAAATTGGAATTGCAGGAATGGAAAAATAGATGGGAGAATGAAGGGGAGGTACAGGAAATGACTGGAGATCTGGTCAGAAGGATACTTAAGGTAACACAGGAAAAGATAGGTAGTAAGTCCCGGTTGAAAGTCTAGGGTATAGAATAGACCTAAAGCTGAAAGGAGCCATAAACGGAAAGAAGGCTAGAAATAGAGAATGCAGACAGCACAGAATGAGATGGAGAAATGGATACTGGGAGCACCACCATGTACAGCAACGGAAGCAGTCCTAGGAGAGGTAGGATGGAATAAAATCACAGACAGATTTGCCAAAGCAAAGCTTAACTACTGGGGGTATTTACAAGCAGTAAATGAAAAGAGGTGATGCAGGAAAGTTTACAATGAAGAAGTCAAGGAACAAACAAAATGGGTAAAAGACATAAATAAGTTGGCAGAAAGATATGAATTGAAAGCATATGATGAGGTTGATGACTGGAAAGTGTATATAGGTAGGACTGTTACATAGGGCTGGAAGGAGGACTGGGAAAGAGGAGTCAGGCATTAAATGCGTACAATGTACTAGAAAAGCCAAAGAAAAGCGTGTGTTGGGATGGAGAGAAGAGACCCAGGCTCTTCTTTCAAAGTAGGGCAGGAGTGATCAATCTAAAAAGAGAAAACAGAAGTGGACAACAGGTAGTAATGGTAAATGTAAGGTATGTAGACAAGAGGCAGATGAGACAGTGGATCATTGGCTGTTGTGGTGTGATGCACATAGAGAGATAAGAGAAGAATTTTTCAGAAAGTGGCACAGGGAAGATTATAATAACAAGGGTCTAGAAGAGGTTCAGTGTTTAGAGGAAGAGGAACATGTAGCATGGGTTTTAAGTTTGAAGGGTGGCTATCCGGGAGGCAGGGAAGGTACCAAAAGTGTACAGGACTGCCTAGTTGGGTGCTTGGAGAAAAGAAATGAACTGATAGGGCTAGGCAGGGTAAATTAGAATGTGAGAGTGCAGGGAGGAGAGGGAAAGGTGGTAGTCCTTATAAGGGCTCCCTTGGGGTCCCCCATGGGAAATGCCTGAGTCTTAGAGGCGGAGGTTAGGGTGTATGGGTGTATGAGGGATTTTTTTTTGGGGGGGGGGGAGGGACACTACAAGGGATGAGTGTTGGGGGATATATCCAGGAACAGGGGCCAACCACATCTGTGAGAGAGTGTGATGGGCCCTTTGCCTCGGCTCTGGTCCCGGAAAACATGACAGCACAAGCTGATTAGGATAACCATGGTTCCCCCACCTCATCTTTTTTCTTTTTTTTTTCCTTTCCTCTTTCCTAGGCCACCTGTGTCACACAGGGCCGCGGCACACGAGCAGAGCCACAGCAATATTATTATTACGTGGTTTGGGTTGGGGGGGGGAGGTAAA
This sequence comes from Hermodice carunculata, assembly GCA_964020975.1. Taxonomy (NCBI): domain Eukaryota; kingdom Metazoa; phylum Annelida; class Polychaeta; order Eunicida; family Amphinomidae; genus Hermodice; species Hermodice carunculata. Next base: position 25,933,544 of record OZ026620.1, read on the forward strand.
AACGTTTTTGGGATTTCCCTTTGGGATCCTGGAATTCCCTCTCAAACATAGAATAAACAATTCTGTTTCACTGTTTTTTTTTTAATCATGACTTCTAGCGTCAGGCACAAAGAACTGGGTGAATGTACGTGTTTAGAGTACAATTTTATGATTTTGTTTTTCAGCCAAAGTGAAATTTTGAATTCCAAATTATGATATTGAAAAGAGAAACTGCATATTTGTAACGGTTTAAAGTAATTTCCAGATCTTAATCATAAAGGATGCCATGTAACACTGTCTCTTTTGATTCTAATGTTTACTTTAGGGGAATGTAAGCTGGATTGATGGTCAGCCTGTAACTTTCACTGACTGGTATGGGGGCAGTTATGCTGATATTCCAGCAATGTATGTCAGACGTCAGAATAAATCAGTAAATAAATTAACAACAGTACGCCAGTATCTTATGAAGAAGCAGCCCAGTTGGCAAGATGGCGAGTGCGTAGCCATGGTGTTTATAATTCCTATAAAGAGTTCAAACTGGATTGTCATTCCATGCAATCATGCTTTCAGAGGTGCCTCATTTATTTGTGAAAAAAAACTAAAAAGTCCACTAAAAAGTTCCAAATGGCCTTCACATCGGTATGAACTTTGGTATATAAAGAGAGTTGAATGTTTACCGGGATGGCTTCCCATTGGACCACATTGTTTTTTTCCCATAGTAAGTGCAGTTGATCCATATACTTTGCACAAAGCATCAAATGTTTGTAGCCGTTTAGGTGGATTTATTGCTTCCATAAACTATTCGGGGATGCAGAGATTACAGCATTTTCAAATGTGGCTCCAACTGATACAACCGTGGCACCTACGTAAGAATAACGTGCCAAAATTCCAGAAGAGAATTGCACAAATCTGTGGAAAGTTTTATGCAACCCCCTTCAATAAGCTCCTGCTTACTGATGAAACATTCACATTCTTTCCCCGTCTTTTAAATGCATTTGAAATTTGGCAATTGCACCATTACCACATCTGCCTTTTCATCATATGTGTCTACAGTTTAGGCTCAAATTCATCCACAGTTCTGCCTTACTCTGATTTTGATGTATACAATTATAATAAGTACAAAAATACACTTTTATTTCATGGCCTCGGTTTTTCTATTCCACCAATTACATTAAAATTGAGAACTAAACTAGAAAAGAACAACCTGACAGCAGAAGCTGTCTTGTGTTCCCGAGAGCCCACATTACTGTTCCATCAAAGTAAATCTCTTTATCAATGTGACAAAGCCGATTATATACTCGTGCATCATAGATGTGACGGTCAAAATGACTGCAATGGTGGACATGACGAGGAACGCTGTCCTATCATATGTAAACACAATGGTAACCGTGTCGTAAATGTCAAATTCTGTGCATTTGAATGTGACAAAATAGACTGTGCATGCCACTTTTTGTATTTTCATTGCAAAAGTAAGGGATGCATACCTATATCAAAAGTTTGTAATCAACAGGCAGACTGTGTTGATAATAGTGATGAAAGAAATTGTCCCCGGATAACACCCGTCTCTAAATGGAATGATGGAATTCCTTCCCTACAGGAACATGTTAGAAACACAGAATGGCAGTCTGTCTCTTTCTATCTGCAAGATCGTTATTTTTCTTGTGAAAATCCTAACTGGCTTCCCTGTTACGATTATATGTACAACCTGAATCAAAGCAGAATTTGTTTCCACAGATCTAAAGCATGTGTTTTTAAGCTCGACAGAAACAGGCATATGATGTACTGCCCCAATGGGCATCATTTGCAGACATGTATATATATGTCTTGTTCTGCTAGGTATAAATGTCCTAATTCATATTGTATACCCGTAGAGTACACGTGTAATCAATTCTGGGATTGCGCAGGTGGTGAAGACGAACAAAACTGTGACAATTTTCGTTGTTTGAATAAATTTCACTGCAAAGGCCAAACCAAATGTTTGCATCTATTTGATGTGTGCGATGGAATCATAAACTGTCAAAAATCTGTGGATGATGAAGATTTATGCGATTTACATGAATGTTCCTCGGGCTGCAAATGTTATGGACATGCCATTGAATGTATAAGCGGGAATGTTGTATTACCCGTGACTCTGTCAGCAGTACGGGCGATTGCTGTACGAGGACAAAATGTTCGTTCATGGAGGAAAAGCTTCATTATTTGTCAAAACTATCTGCGGCGATTAGATATTTCACAAAATGCAATAGGATACCTGGAAAAACGGGTATTCTCCTGTTTGATAGGCTTAACTGATCTTTTCCTACAAGATAATCTTTTGTATGCCATTCAGAGTTACCAATTTCTGGGTTTATCCTATCTGAAAAAGTTAAAAGTGAATGGAAATCCCATACAAGAAGTTGCATCTTCTGCATTTATAGGTGTCATATGCGTACGCGTGCTAGATCTGCACATGCTAAGTTTGAATCGGATTCACAGAGGTGCATTCAGTGGGCTGCATAACCTCGTGGTATTAGACTTATCCCATAATAATCTTGTCGTGTTGGAAAAATACAGCCTTACAGGTTTAGACAAGTTGAATTTGCTTAACCTATCAGGAAACAAAATCACACAATTTTCGATAGACTCCTTTATACCATTATTACATCTGAACGTGATGGTAGCAGACACATTCCATGTTTGTTGTTTCACAAATGCAAACACCACATGTCACCACAGATCAATAACATTGTACAGCTGTAAAGGAATCCTAAATAGCGACACATTACGATTGCACTTAGCAGTGTTTTCTTGCATGTGTATGTTGTGTAACTTAGGAGCACTTTCGTTCCATCTAATTAAACCAAAGTTTGAATCTAAGAGACATTTGGAATTGGCGGTGCTTTCAGCATCAGACGGGTTAATGGGGATATACGGGTTAATTTTGCTAATGGCAGATACCATTATGGGTTCTGAATTTGTTGTCATATCGCTAACCTGGCATCACACCTTACTCAGCAAGCTCATGTGGTTTAGCTGCATTTATTCCTATGTTTTCTCACTATATGTGATTACATTTTTAGCATTTCATCGATTTTGCGTGATTGTTCTTGTCTTTAAAGTCAAAGGATTTACCCAGGGTATTATACTTATAGTAATTGTAACGGGGGCCTGTATATATGCAATCATGGTGGTGGCCACTATGCGAGGTGCCTGGCTCCCGGTTACATTTTATCTCCAGGAATCGCCTTTTGCAATGACAGCTTGGCTGTGGTCTAAAACGTGGGTTGTCTATATATTTTTGGCATTGATTGGGCTTAAAATTGTGATCATTGCAGTATGCTGTGCATGGTGCCTGCTGGCGTTACACATAAGCAGACACAGGAGTGGCAGAAAGGAGAGACAGATGACCCCTGTAGCATTTATAGCTGTACAAGTGACAATATGCACAGCTGGTTACCTCATACCGATTATCATAAGGCTTACCTACACAACCATTGAATACTCTACACAATATGTAGTATCTGTAATGATAGCAACCATACCAAGCATAGGCAATCCATTCCTGCATACCCTGTTGACTCAGTCATTCAGAGCCAAAATAGCAAGGTTTTTTCCAATTGGCAGGTCTTGACGCATGTGCAATTCTTATGTACCAACTATATATTCATGTTAAACTTTGAATTTTCATTTTTTTGTCCTTTTGTTTCTTTGTTTTTTATTTCATCGTTTGAGCAGTTGTTTATCATTTCATTTGACAAAAAAGTAGCAAGCCATTTGAAGCACATTCGAATGCCTCACTTTCAACATGCCGCCCTCCCCATTTGTCCTAAGTCTCGATTCCATTTTTTCGAACCATGTCAACTTGAACTCCAATACAACTGTGTAAAGTACAAGTGAAATGACCCAGTTTAAACAGGTTACATGGTTTCATAACGTTTGTCGTCATAAAGTACAATATTACCCACTAGTCATCAAATGTGGCGATTGTGATTTCCATAAAATATATTGAATCCACAACAATAGCTCTAAAAATATAAATTTTCACCACAATTAGCAATTTTTTATAATTTTGACCCTTGATCATTATACACCTTAACAGCCCCCGTTGTGCTAAGCCCTTCCTCTTCCGGTTAACAACCACGCTCTAAACAAGTGTTTGGTCAAAACTTCTACAAATTTTGAAAAGAAGACTGGTCAGCCTATTGGGATACATGCTTATTTTATACATTTTTGAGCAAGTTGCAAATTAATTTTTGTCTTAAAAGATACCCCCTTTACCCATGCAGACCTGAATAATGTTAGGCTGGTGGTTTTCCCGTGTAATCGATAAAAAGTACGTCGGTTGTGTGCGGAAAGGAAAACTGTCTTTACCTTGTCTGTTGTCTCTGGGGGTGAAGCCAGGCGTCTGGAGCTGGAGACCGCCTTGTTTTGCATACTGTGTACTGGTCAAAAAATGTGCAAGAGGGACATGGTTGAGAAAGATTCCGTAAGCGGAAAGTGCAAAGAATTTGAATTTTTAGTCTCATCCGGGAAAAGTACAGGGATTTTCATTTAGGTGTCTTAATTTCAAAGAAAAATCCGGTAAACAATTGAAATTCGGGGATATCGAGCAGAGAAATATCTGTTATCTGGGGAATATACAGGAAGTTTCATATTATGTATGTATGTGTATGTATGTATGTATGTGTGTGTGTATGTATGTATGTATGTATGTATGTATGTATGTATGTATGTATGTATGTATGTATGTGTATAGCCCCTTATATATGAATATTTAAATGATGGAATAAAACAGGAAAGAAAAAAAACATGTTCTTTGAATAATGTTTATTGCTAGTTTTGCCTTTAAAGTTAGTGAAGAAAACCTTTTTTTATCAGGTTTACATCACTAACACACGCAAACAAAAGATTTTGAGGCGGATATTAACGTAAACATGGAGAACATTTGCCTTTAAAGCCAATTACATATCGAGAAATATACTTAGCATGTTTACATATTTTACACTCCGCAGGGAATTTACTCGTATCATATTGTAGGCCCAGAAAGAAAACAATCTATCTATCTATCTATCTATCTATCTATCTATCTATCTATCTATCTATCTATCTATCTATCTATCTATCTATCTATCTATCTATCTATCTATCTATCTATCTATCTATCTATCTATCTATCTATCTATCTATCTATCTATCTATCTATCTATCTATCTATCTATCTATCTATCTATCTATCTATCTATCTATCTATCTATCTATCTATCTATCTATCTATCTATCTATCTATCTATCTATCTATCTATCTGTCTGTCTCTTTCCATCCATATCTGTCTGTCTATCTTTCTATCTATCTATCTTTCTGTCTATCTATCTATATGAAATTGAATGATGGGCCTACGAGAGTTATCCAACTTTATCGCATAATGATTAGACTTAAATCCACTCAGTCTTAATAATAAGCGCAGAGCTCCTCTTCAAGTGACTTATGATAGCCGCTCTCTTGTTAGGCCAATTGTTTTACAGGTAACACGTTTTTAAACAGATAGACTTAGGCTGTTTAAAAATGGAAAATTTATGCTTATCTTGAATAAGACCTTACTGACAAATTAATTTGTCCCCTCATTATAAAAAAAGTTATATGGATGAAGGATTTTCACAAACTGGAATTACCATTGGCAATAACCGAATCATGAAAAAAAGAATGGTTCAGTCTGAGCAAATAAGCTGATTCGCTTTGGGAAAACCTTTGCGATGAGGCGAACTGATAATATTTTTGCCCTGCAATTTACTCTCCGTTCACATTTTATTTTTAATTTACAGTAGCTTTTACCTGTGTGACATCATCTATTAGAAAACTGAAAGGGTTTCTCTATATATCTCTGTAAAATTAACAGATATACGTACCAAACAGTTAAGGGGCTCTTTTTTTCTCCCTTCACATTTATGTGGGACACATGTGGCAAAAGGACTTTACAGAGTCTCGTTCTGGAAATCACGGTATAACTACTCCTTTTCGGGAGATTTTTAGTCTGCTGAGTATGTAATTAAAGTTCAAAAAGAAAGCAACAGAGTGTTGGAACACGCTTATTTTAATATGTTTGTTCTTGTTTAAATTATTATTGATTCGCTTTTGGCAGCGGTTTGGTTTATAGGATCAAAAACCGTATTTCAGTTTTCTAAATGGTATGAATGGACAAGTAAGTTGGAAAAGGGGCCGAGTAAAATGCCAACAGTACTAACCTGTGGACTACAGCAGCGAAACAGAATTGTACAGCCCTGAACATGCATATTCATATTTTGAAAAACACGGACTCAGGTTTCTGTTTTCAATTATCTCCCTAATAAGTTGCTGCTTGTGACAAGGGCAGTGACAGCAACAATAAATCATCATGATTGAGCCAGCTAGAATTTAAGCAATTTAGTGGTCTATACACCGATCTAGTTTATAAATTCAGTGTTGCATTGTTTTATACACTAAGATAGTTTGTAAATTCAACTTTGCATTGTTCACTGACAATTTTATATGGTGATGAAAATAATGATGAGCGCAAATTGATGCTGCCTAAAATTATAGCTGGCTGCCTTGTCTATCAACAAAGTTATGCAATCATTTACATGTGTGTACTACATTCCACAGAGCTTGCTGCCCTTGAACTAATCGATAGAATATCAAGTAGTATGGACAAAAATGAGATTCCTATCAGTATTTTCATGGACCTTTCAAGAGCGTTCGACACTTTAGACCATCACATTCTAATTCAGAAACTTAAATATTATGGTCTTGGTGATATGGCACTTAAACTGCTCAAAAAGTATTTAACTGACCGCAAACAATATGTGGAATGAAATGACACCAAGTCATCGCTCTTAAATATAACTACTGGTGTCCCACAGGGCTCGATTTTAGGCCCTTTATTATTTATAATTTACATAAATGATCTACTCTAAGCCTCCAGCCACAAAAACCTCTTATATACGCTGATGATACAACACTATACAGTACTTTACAAGTGTTGCTAAAATCTGACACAATATACATGCTGAACTATGTAAAATCAGCAAATGGCTGAAATTAGATAAATTGTCCCTCACTGAAAAGAAAACAAAATTTATGTTATTTCATAACCCACAAAGAAAGGTGACAATTCCTGAAATAGAAATAAAGAACACAAAAATTGAATGTGTAAATGACTTTAATTTCTTGGGCATACAAATCGACAAACATTTAAATTTGAACAGTCATATTGATAAAATTTCTTCAAAGATATCCAAAACTATTGGTGTCTTAAACAAAGTAAAAGAATACCTACCCCAGAATATTCTACTGACACTACATTACTCTCTAGTATTTCCTCATCTTAATTACGGATGTCTTCTCTGGGGTAATAAAAGTATTAGAATTGCTTTGCTCCAGAAAAAATGTGTGAGAATAATTAGCCACAGCGGATTTAATGCACATACAGAGCCAATCTATAAAACCTTAGAGTTATTGAAGATTAGTGATATATTTCTCCAACAATTGAAATTCTACTTTAAGTTTATCAAAAATCAGTTACCTGAATACTTCAAAACCTTTAAAATAAATACAACTTCTGTACTTCATAATTACAATGTTAGAAATAAAACCGTATATTTGTAGGAAGAAGCAATCTTGTAGGGACAGAAAATTGTCTAAGACCTAAAATCATAAAAACATTGAACTCAACCCCTGACTTCATTATAAACAAGGTTCATACTCATAGCAAAAATGGTTTTGCCCTCTTTATAAAAAAATATATTACTGAAAAGTATAATATTATTTGTTCTGTCCCAAACTGTTATGTTTGTAACACTCCATAAGCAGCCCCCATTTGCTTTTGCTAATATGTAAGACATAATTTTTTTCCCCTGCTTACTGGGTAAGGTACTTATATCTCTATTTAAAACCTTGTATTCTGAGTACAATTTTTGTATATCTATAGTATTTTTAGGTGGCCCTTATGATAGCGGCTGTTGTGGCCTTAATGAGGGTCTCCTGGCTATATATGTTACTGAAATAATGTACATGTATATTCAGTCAAATAAAAGATATGTGAGTCTGAGAGTCTGAGTCTACACTGTTACTAACAAAACCTACCATTCCAGCAGGGAAAACAAGAGGGCTGTGTCAACAGCCCATGCTCAGTTGACCTGGACATTCATCACACTTGCAGCTCTGTGAACTTGGGATAGGATCAAGGTCATCCATATACTCAGTAAGTCTGACCTTTACAGAAGACCACTAACATGTTGAACATCAAAGTCCCAGTTCAAGTAGTTCTCAAGTTATAGTGAAGAGTAAAATTCATGTATCTTGCACTGTGACCCCAGCAACGAGGTCAAGGTCACTCATGACCTTCACATTGACATGTGCAACATAAGGTCCTAACTCAACACTTATCTCAAGTAATCAAGTGAACAGTATATTTCGTGTCAGTTGTCCTGTGACCTTCCCATATCAAAACTTTCTTAGACATTTTCGAAAAAATCATAAAAAATCCAAAAATCACGAGAGCGTGATCATTCGAACAAACTTGGTAGAGACCCACCCAAGGTACATTGCCACAAAGTTTGAATTCAATCTGACAGACAGTTGCACCAGAGCAGTCTAAATTGTGAATTACCAGGTGCATTTACTGATAAGTACCCGAATTGAAAAAAAAAAAAAAAAAAAAAAACCGTTAAAAATCAGGAATCCATAGCAGTGCTACCTAGTGAATATCTTTGCTTGACCCTCTAACAAGGAAAATATCCACAAAGTTTCAAGTTAATCTGAGTAATGGTTCTGGAGAAGTGACGACTAACGAAAACACACAAAAATTCCAAGAAAAATTGTGAAAAATTTGCAGTACCACCTGGTGAACAAATTAAAAACTAGGAGTCCCTAGGAGTGTTCGTCTGTAATATCAAAGCAATTGGGTGAGCGGTTGTGGAGAAAATTTTTTAAGATTTGTCAAAAAAACCCTAAAAAAAATCATTAAAAATCCTAAAATCACTGGAGTGTGACCATTTGAACAAACTTCGGAGAAACCCACCCAAATTACATTGCCACCACGTTTAAAGTCAATCTGGATGACGGTTTTTGCTAAGAAGTTGAAAATGTGAATTGGCATTAAAATGCCCATTGACTTACATAGTAATCAATAGGAAAGCTGCATTGACCGATATGAACTCGAATTGAAAAAAAATCATTGAAAATCAGGAATCCGCAGCAGTGCCACCTAGTGTACAACTTTTTTTGACTCTTCCACAAGGAACATATCCACCAAGTTTCAGCTGAATCTGAATGACAGTTCTGGAGAAGTCAAAAAAGCAAGAACACTGAAAAAATCATAAAAAATTAGGGAAAAAATTGCAGCGCCATCTGGTGAACAAATTGAGAACTAGAAGTCCCCAGGACTCTCCCTGTCGGATATCGAAGCGAGTGGGTGAGCAGTTTGGGAGAAGATCTTTTATGATTTGCTCCCAAAAAGAACAAAAAAATTCATAACAAATCCAAAAATCAATGGAGCGTGACGATTTGAACAAACTTGGTAGAGACCCACCCAAGGCGTATCCCCACCAAACTTAAAGTGGATCGGGCTGACGGTTTTGGAGAAGTCGGAAATGTGGTACCGAAAATGTGAATTGTGGACACTCGACCGACGACGGATCCTCACAAAAGCTGAGCTGACTGACAGGTTAGCTGAGCTAAAAATGAAACAACAGAGTAAGCCTTTATGTTTTTAAATTCATAAAACAACAAGACGGTTGACACACTTTTTCATGCCTGCAGTGTTAATGTGTAGCCCACCGGAGTTCGTTACGTTTAATAAGTTATGCATGGAGGGCGGATCGACTGTGGCCATCAAACTGACGCCCACAGTCGACCCGCCCTCCATGCAGAACTTATTAAACGTCACGAGAACCTGCGATGTAGCCCCCATGACGAGTCGGCGCTGTTCGTCATGTCCCCAAGAGGGCCGTTCTTTGATAAGGTCCGGGTTTTCAGAGAGACCTTGCACCCAGTTGTGCTCTCACGTGTGTACTGTAAGGAGTACATTGTTTTATATGTGCGTTATTCTATTTGCATCGAGGGACAGATTCCAAAGAAGCTCCGTGGGTTGTGCTTCTAGTTCTATTTAGGGGCCGTATCAGATTTATCATTCGTCCTGGATGCAAAACTTTACATTTGAGACGAACACAGATGCAGCAGCTAATTGGTTCATCCCAAAGCCTGCTGGACGCAGCGGGAAGAACGCAGACGATATCATACCATGGCAGTGGAACGCAGGCCAGCACACCTGCAGAGACGAACGCAGGCTGACTTTCTACGGGACGAACCATGCGCTGTTCAAAGACCAGTTATTAATAGTACAGGCCCCATCTGCGGTACCTGAGTGACCTGATTTGTTTGAGACGAACCTGGGAGCAAGCGCTGAACATATTGATGCGGGCTTTGAATACATGCCTCACTTCCTCCATACTATATATTTTTTGATGAACTTACAGCTTAAGTTTGGCCCTTCCTGTCAGTAAGGGGTTTTTTTCCCAGAGGCCATATCCAAAAGATGCCCCCCACCCCAACCCCCGTGTGTTGTTATTCTTTTCATTCATCAGTATTGCAGACTTCAGTTTTTTTAACCATTTGTAACACATTTTCCAAGAACACAATGTCGCAAAACAATCGTGGTTGAATTAAATTAACTCCTCATTTAACCCTACTGTATTCCCCGCCTTCATTTTATGTTGCCGATTTAATTCACGAGATTATGTATATATATATATATATATATATATATATATATATATATATATGCATACACAGACACAGTACCAAATGAAAGTCATTTATTAACACCTCCGCGCGAGACTCTTGCGCTGCCCAAGACAGCAGCGGCAACGGACCGAGCACTTACAGCACCCGCACCTGCTCGGACTTCGGCAAGTTACCGTGCGGACATGCTGCGTCTTTATTTTGGGATCCAGGATCTAACAAGTCCAAGTGACGGATCGGGTCAACTGTGTGTGCCGTGTAACTTTAAAAACACACACACACACACACACACAAATTACAGAACTCGAGTGGACTTCATCAGAAATACTATCGTCCAGGGTTAAGATTTTATTGCCAATGAAATAACAGGCAGCCTACAATGTAACACAGCTGTTTCACTGGCCTGAGACTGCTTGTAGACCTGCAGCATAGAGGGCACTTCGGTGGCCATACCCCAACCCGTGGTATAACAAGTTACAACCTATGTTTTCGTATAGGTATATATGTCCTCTTCATGAAAAAATAGGTTGTGGAATGTGAAAGCGTTTTATATATTTCTGCCCCTTTCCATGACAACCTATGCCATTTCTGAGACAACTCAAATTTGTCCTTAAAAATAATAACTTTGGTGATACTGCTTGTGGAAAGGCTAAATAAACACTAAAATGTGCCCAATTGCTCTAATATAGTCACAAAATACAGAGTTCGTTCAAAGTGCCTAATTATCATATGTTAATTTAAGCAAATATATGAAATTTACATCGAAATTAAGTATTGTGCGACGGATAACATACTATATTTACTAAGATATAGTTTCGTTTATTTGAAAAATGGTAAAATGATTAGGAACAGTACTCATAAAAGTTTTATTTATCATGTTTATATGAGTATACCATATGCATATCAATTAATATGCTAATATGGCTATCATATGTCATGGTTGCTTAGGGAACCGTCATTACAATTGCCAATACAATTGATAAAATAAAATAGTACATTGTACCATGTATTCACACCTACACATAATTTACAGTGAACCATCCCATGGAGTCCTGCAACATAACTAATGTATCTCTGGCATCAAACTAAAATTCAAAATGCCTCTTAGCAAAGGAAAACAGTATAAGAACATATACACACTAAATACAGAAAGCCGATCAATGATGGTCAAAGTTTGGAGATTCTGCGACAAGATCCAAGCATCATCATCCTCATCATCGCTGTCTGTTTTAGTGTCAAAAGTGTCATTTGCACACTCATGTTCAAAGCATGCACACAATTCTGTACATTTAAGTCCTGTCTGGAGGCAATGGCACTTTATTGCGACAGTACACTCAATATAGGTGCAATATAAATGAGTCAGGTTGCGGACTTCCAGTGGGGCTAGCTCATTGGCATACATCAAAGGCTTGAGGTAGCCATCATTAGCCCTCTCCCAGCCGTTACCATTGGGATCCCACACTTTAGGGTTAGGAATGTGACTGTTGTATTGGTGTCTATTTGTCCAAAACCACTTTGTAGTAGTCATTAACCTATTCTGTAGTCCAAACTCTTTACTCTCCATAAGCTAACCTGTCCCTGTCTAACCTATATACATATGGAAGGACTATTGTCCAAATTGCACACGTTCCTCTGTAAAATTTTGACATAGGCTGTATTAGCCCAAATAAATTAAAGGGTCTTCGGCGGGTAACTACTCAACATGTTTCGGAGCCTTTTACCCATACATGTCTCTCTGAGTAGTGGCTCCTTGTCTAAGCTAAATATTCAGCAAAGACAACCCACATAATAATGCATAAATATGAACGTGGCAAATGATGAATTAGCTAAATATGTGAAGTTTTGCTTATAAATACAAACCTTCATTATGAAAGAAAAATACCTGTCAAGCAAACTATAATTACCAAATTTGTTTAGTACAGGTTCATTTCAGAACACTTTGACTTACGCCTGAACCAATATGTACACTTTCTAGCTGGACAGCTTATCCTAAAGACTGGATGACGGGGTTTGTCCACCACAAAATCACAAATAAAACTTTTTCTACCAACTTGATTTCAAATATTTTTGCAGCATATGATAACATATACTTATACACTTCAGATGATTGAATGAAACATTTTTACACCCCAAAATAAGGAATTTTCCTTCATAATGACATTGTACAATATGTGGACTTTGCAGCAATTTGTACATGGGGGTAGCAGTGGGAACCTCAATGGCTCATAACAAACAAATACACGTGCACAAAAAGCATGACAATCACTGTGTGACTGTTTTAGTTGCAATGGTCGCACTCAGATAATCATATGATTGGTTTGAAACAATACAAGTTTGCGTCCAATGATTGAACATACATTCCTTATATTATTGAAACCAATGTCACATGTCAGCCTTACACAGGTGTCAACAAGGGCATAATCTTGAAAATTCAGCCACAATGAAATTTTCAGCTGAAGGTAGGAAACTGATTCTTCAAATTTACAAGTATTTTGAAGGCGAGAAGAAAAGAGGCGCTCCCTTTTACTCTTTTTCATGTGCTCGGAAGAGAACAGCTCATGCGTTTGGTATTAATGAGAAATATTTATACAGACTGATCAAGGAAGAAGAGAAAGGGACCAATTCAAAAGCATTATATGAAAATAAGAAAAAAGAAACACTTGACAAGTGCGACCAGCATATTGTGCGGACAACGATTCAGGAATTTTACCGAAAGAATGAATTCATGTCAACTAGGAGGTTAAAAAAAAGATTGGAAAATGACCATAATTTACATGTGTCAAAATATACCATACTGAAGCTGTTGCAAAAATTTGGCTACAGATATGGAAAGTGCCAAACTTTTAATCGAGCAGTATTGTGTGAACGATCTGATTTGGTAGCCCAAAGACATCAGTACCTAAGAACAATAAAGCAAAGAAGAAATAGTGGATACAATATTGTTTACCTTGATGAGACATGGGTAAATGCAAACCATACAGCACCGTATCAGTGGTTGCCTCCTGACCCTAAAGACGGGAGAAAAATACCAGCAGGAAGGGGGGAAAGACTCATAGTGTTGCATGCTGGTGGCAGTATGGGATTTTTGCCAGGATGTGAGCTTGTGTTTAAATCTCTTTCCACAGATGGAAGGGACTACCATAAGGAAATGAATGCTACAGTATTCATGGACTGGACCATCAAAAAACTTATTCCCGCATTACCCCCTAAGAGCCTGGTAGTATTGGACAATGCCTCGTATCACAGTGTTAGGGTTGAAGGTACAAAAACGCCCACATCCAATAACAGGAAAGCTGAAATGCAGGAGTGGTTAGTGAAGAACAATACTAAATTTGAAAACAAAATGACCAAACCCAAACTTTATGAACTCATTAAACAGAACAAGCCACCCCCTAAATTCAAATTTGATGAACTGTTAAAGGAACATGGGCACGAGGCACTAAGACAACCACCATACCATTGTGACCTTAATCCAATTGAGTTAATTTGGGGGGATGTAAAAGGGCGAGTTGGGCAAGAAAATTCTACTTTTAAATTGAAAGATGTACAGCGTATAGTTGAAGAAGCATTACAAGAAACAACAACAGAAATATGGGTTGCATGCGTCAACAAAGTTAAAAATGAAATTGAGGAAGGATACTGGAAAAAAGATGCACTGAATGTGTCAGAAGAGATTCAGCCCTTCATAATTCATTTAGAATCAGAAGATGAAGACACTGATGAAGAGGAGTTGCTATAAACAGGTCAGGTTTGTGGTATTAACTGCGCATCTTCTTGTGGCAAAGCTGACCTGTATATATGGACATGATTTTCAGGTTTGAACCTCCTCCCCTATGAACACTGAAAATACCAGCGAGTGCTTCCATTCCTTATAATCATTATATCAATGTTAAACCATATGCGTCAATATACATGTAACTATTTGCCTATACCACAATGAAATCACCATGCTTGACAATAGCCTTATTTGACTTTTTAAATAGATTTGTGATGAAGTATATAATATGAGGCATGGAACCTAACCCTATACACCTATGCCTTTCTATAATTTTTGTCTTTTTTTTGCAGAGACTCCTTATATTTGGTAGCAGAGCATGTTCCATACATATCGCAATTTTTTTAACAATAATAAACAGTGGCATCCATTTTATTTGTCGGAATAATGAAAACGAGTTAGCTTCAAATCCTTGTATATGGTCCCTGTTGAAATGGTTTGCATTTGTCTGTGGTCATTGCGTCATGCTTGGATGCCCTGTTACACATGCACTGGGCCTTGCTTACCATTCATTGGTTGACTGTCACCTCAAAGTTTACAGGTCTAAATAAGTGTGCCATTGAGGTCCTTGTTGGTCCCCCCATGTACAAATTGCTGCAAAGTCCACATATTGTATAATGTCATTATGAAGGAAAATTCCTTATTTTTGGGTGTAAAAATGTTTCATTCTATCATCTGAAGTGTATAAGTATATGTTATCATATGCTGCAAAAATATTTGAAATCAAGTTGGTAGAAAAAGTTTCATTTGTGATTTTGTGGTGGACAAACCCCGTCATCCAGTCTTTAGTTAAACCATCCGCCAGTGTTTAACTGAAGTGGAAACAAGTTGGGGCATTATATTCAGTCCCAGTGATTGTAAAATAAAAAGTTGCAGCTAGAACACCTGCATAAACCAAGGGAAATCCTAACAAGGACCGCAACAATGTACATCCTGCACCAGAAATGTAAAACAAACTCCATGATGACACCTACCCCTCAAACAATTAAGCTCTATTTCATTGCCAACCCTGAGTCAATGTATCAACGTAATGTGTCAGCTCTGTGAAAATACTGTCAATTTTGAGTAATTTTTTATTATTGAGTAAATGTAGATTTAGGCATGTCAAAAAAAAAAAAGTGAAGGTCATTAGCATTTATGCCAAAAACATGTTATCAAAACAATTCTTCTTAACAGGATTTTAAGTACAATTAGGCAAACATGTAAGTGTCGTAGGCCGCTGCTTGCTACAGCTAGTCCCCCCCCTCCCCCGGGTTAACCTGACAGGAAACATGTAAGCCTAAAATGTCTGAAAGTGCATATTAAAACAGAAAGATGCCAAAAGATAAAGTTAAGTAGCAAAACAGACAAGTCTAAAAACTGTAAATTATCGTGGCCAAACTTTTTATAATCTTTGGATATTAACAGCAAAATTATAGGGCAAGTCAGAAAAGAATGAGCCATTTGTATTTCAGTCGAGAGAATGAAATGAAAATATAAACCAGATATTAAATACAATTAGGCAAGCTTGTAGCTGTTGTAGGCCACTACTTGCTACCGATAGCCCCTGCGGGTTTAACCTAACAGAAAACAAGCTAGCCTAAAATGTATGAAAGGTGAACATTAAAACAGAATGATGCCAAAAGATAAAATTAAGTACCAAAACAGGCAAGCCTAAAATCTCTAAAATTATTGAAGCCAAACTTTCTGACCATCTCGGGATATTTACAGCAAAATTTGTAGAAATATTTGATCAAAAGTACATCCTTAAGTCCCCCTGACTCAAGTTTATTGTAAATAAAAGTTGGTTCTAGATGCATAGTCCTGAAATTTAGAACAAATACGACCAAATCTCAAAATCTGTGAAAAAAAACCTATTGTATCAAGTAGTATCCAAAATATTACAGTCCGGGAAAGGATAATTAACTACTTCAAAGTTAAACTCATCTATTTTGTGATAGAGTTTAATACGAAATCTGTCATTAGTGACCTGACTATCCAAGTCCAAAAACACATCTCTGAAACCATCTGAATTGTTACCCTCCAAAGGGATATCTTTTGGGTAAATTTCTTTAGCAATTTCACTGAAATTTTGTACATTTACACAAGCAATGTCATCAGTATATCTTGCGTTGTTTGATAATTTTGTAGCCATTCAAAAGTCCCTTTTTATCAGTTTATCCATATACTTAAATTCAACCCAGGTTAAATACAAATCTGCTGGTAAAGGGGAGTAGTTGCAACCCATTGGATTGCCTTTTATTTGTTGAAAAACCAATGGTCGGCATTGAACAAAAGCATTATCCAAAAGAAATTTTATAGCATCTATCAAAGTTTCAACAGTGTAAGATTTAACGTTACTTTTTGAATATTTATTGTGTGAACAATATGCTTTTTTTGTATATGAATTAATATTAATGTATAGGTAACCATTATGGTTAAACATTTTGCTTACTAATTCTGAAAGTGAACTTTTGACTTCATCCATGGGTAGGTTTGTGTGCAGTATAGAAAAATCAAAACATTTGATGTTTTTTTGCTTTTACATCTTTGATTGTAGATACAAACCTGGAAGAATTGCAAATACTCCAAAAACAATTACTTCACTGTTTCTAGAAATTGCATTACAGTATTTACGAAAATGATTCCTAATTGCAGTCAAACACAATGTTCCTTCTTTTGATAATTGTTTTGTTGTACATTTTGGAGCACCGGCTATGAATCTAGATTTAAAAGTTTTTTTTTAATGTAATTTGGGATCCAGAATAAAAGTGGAATAGAGGACTCCTCTTCAGAAATTTTGATATTGAAATTCCTTATCTTTATGTGTATCTATCAAATTATCAATGGATTACTTGTGTAATTTATATATGTTATTTCCTCTTATGTCTGAAATATTGTTTGTACCAAGTTCTTTTTTTTTTCAAAACATCCAGATAATATTTTTTGCAGATGATCCCAAGATTGTTCCCTGCCTTATCTATGTTAGTGACTACAAAACTTTCTTGTAGTTCTTTGATTGCTTTTGAAACTTCAGGTTGTTTTAGATTAACCGTATTGAAATTCTTAATGTGGGATTTGTAGTGATAAATTCTTTTTCTAAAGACTTTTTTCAAGTTTGATAACCATCCTTCAAATTTCTGAAATTCCATTTTTTTTCTTTCTTTGCGCATTTCATACAGTAGGAATCAAATGCATCACATGTATCCTGAAAAATACTGTCAATGTTCAACTTGGGACTATCCTAAATTTTGTACCTTTTTTCATAATTTCTTTTAAACTTGAATTTTGTATAATATCCAAATTACCTGCACTAGTAACTTGTTTCGGCGTAAGTGGGTGCGTTTCGGCGTATCAGGGCTGTTCCCGGCGTTACACAGCGTTTGCCAGCGTGAGACGGCGTTACAAACGCCGGCAAACGCCGACTAACGCTGGCAAACGCCAAAATCCAATTAAGCCTTTTGGGGTTCGGCGTTTGCCGGCGTTAGTCGGCGTTTGACACCCGGCAAACGCTGTTAAACGCCGACTAACGCCGGCTACGACTGGCAAATGCTCTGTAGTCCTCTAAAGTAGCAAACTCAATGGGATACATGTAAAATTTGAATTCAGTTGAGCTAATAAATAATAAATTCCATGTATTATATTCACAGGGATTCACGTCTATGCTAGCACAAAGCTATGCATTGCTGACTTGTGCGGTACAAACAATATAAAAATTGCTGTGCTGTGTTTAAATAAAATTGAAAACAGGGTTGTTTGTTTGTCTTTACTTTGCAACCAAGATTGGAGTGACCAATATATATATATATATATCAGTGATCATGAGCAAAGTCATTCAATACACATACACCTCAATGGATAAATTATCATCATAATATTAAAGATAATTATGTTGTATTGCCCATGAGTATAAAAAATAAAAGTATATTAATGATTAGTACAAGTACAAGACACAAATTTCCATGGATCCTTCTAATCCCAGTTCAACTGAATTCAAATTTTACATGTATCCCATTGAGTTTGCTAGTTGAGAGGACCACAGAGCGCTTGCCAGCGGTAGCCGGCGTTTCACAGCGTTTGACGGCGTTGAAAGGGTGTCAAACGCTGGCAAACGCCGGCAAACGCCGAGCCCCAAAAGACTTAATTGGATTTTGGCGTTTGCCAGCGTTAGTCGGCGTTTGCCGGCTTTTGTAACGCCGGCAACTGCTGTGTAACGCCGGCAACCGCCCTGAAACGCCGAAACGCACCCACTAACACCGAAGCAAGTTACTAGTGCTGTAAATACATGTTTGTGGTATGCATCAACAAAATCAGAATATTTACTGTTAGACATACAGTCACAATTTTGATTCGCTGCGATATCTTCAAGCAGTCGAGATGCTGACCTGGGTTTAATGAGATGCGAGATTAGGGGTCAAATCAGCAGCCTCGTTCTCGGTTCCATTGCTGGGCAGTGCTTATGTAAACAAAGACGCATGGGCACATCTTAGTCCCTGCTATTTGGGAGTGTTGAGGTGTTCGCGGATCACATGAAAGGGGTGTGATAAGTCATTTGCCACTTACAGTAAAACCTTCCTATACCGAACACCCTTGGGACCTGAAAAGAGTGTTCCGTAAGGGGAGGTGTTCAGTATAGGGAAGTTTGCTAACATTGGAAGTATACATTCGGGACCAAGAAATGGTGTTCAGTATAGAGAGGTGTTCGGTGTATGGAGGTGTTCGGTTAGAGAGGTTTTACTGTATATAACAGTCAGTGCATTTATTGGGTTACGATTAATGGTCATTTTACGAGCATCCTGTCACCCGATACCCCACTGAAGACACAAGAGATGCCTGTTTGGAACACCCACCAACCAGATACTGCTCTGGTATTTTAATTTAAAACAGACCCATGACCCTTTCACGCTGTAACTTGACCAACAAGTGTTCATGCTTTTCAAGAGGGTATAAATTTGGGCTGGATTGGGTTAAATTTTCAAGATACAAGTAGTCCAATTTGAATACCAGAACAGTCCATTTTATCAGAAGTAAAGGGGGTTTAGAACTACTGATAAAATAAAACCTTTTCTGTAATAACATAGATTAGGCTAAGTTTCATACTTACTGATATTTTAAGTTGTGAAAAAAATATATTTGAGCATTCTAGGGCAAATTGTACAGATTTGATCAAAATTCAAAGGGCCCTACCCCCTAAATATGTCATTTTGGGGTTCCTTCCTTTTTGGCTGAAAGGTGGACACAAAGGTTGTCACTATCCCACCACCCCCATTGGATTATGGATCTGTATGCTTTGGCAGTTCATTCTTGGTGCAAATTGCCGGGAATAGACCCCATGTTACAAAAGTGGAGCTTTGTAGAAAAAGTGGATTTTTTTGCAAAATGGCGGATTTTAGAGGTTGAAATTCAAAGTCAGGTCAGAAGATTATTTCTTTCTAATTTGGACCTACATCTTACTGCTTGCATCAGGAAAGTATTTTTGCAGTGGATGGCAAAATATTTTGTCATCACATTGCTTGTACAAAATTTGATCAAATTACATGTACATGACTTCTGGATATTTTGGTCAGCAATGGCTGACAGATCAGAAATGAAATGGATATATTGGACTACCATGGCCCTATTATTAGACTGGAATAATACCATAATGTGGATTTAAATCTGTGGAAAGAGGACATATAAAGGTAAGAGATCATAACACATCTTTTGTACCACTTTTTACAAATTTCTTATTTGTATGTGATACCAGTTAATATCATGGCCGCCATGTTGGATTTTGTGTATTTTGGTGACGTCACAGCCTAAGGCTTAGCTTGGAACCGAGGCGTGCTGGTAGCCAATCAATCTCATTCATGTCTCAGCATTTCGACTGAAGAGTAATTGAAGCCAGAAATTTCTTGTAATTCATGATACTTTGTCCAATATTGTTGCCATATTTATATGAAATGATGGGGGATCTTTCATTTTGCACTCTTCGGGAATCATGTTACGAACAAATTGCAATTTGAAAAGGGACTGAATGTTTAGTGAATCAATAACATTGTTTTTGAAAGGAATGCTGAAAAACATTTGAACTTTTTTCTTATTAGAATCTGGTTTCCGAATATTTGTTGTGAAAGCGTACACAATTTTACAAAAATTTTGCGGAAATGTGAGTTCTGAATCAGTAAGACCCAAATATTCATTGATTTTTGTTATGTCTCGAAATGATAGTGCTTTAAGAGCTGTATGTAATTGATCAAAGCCATTTGTGGCACCAGATGGCACGTTGGTATTGTGCCCTTTTCACATGTTGCTCAAATGCATCTTCAGAAGGCGGTAGTTGAGCAGCTGCTTGGTGGTGGAGGCAAGAATATATCGTAGTTTGTCCAGAATACTTTTGTAATAAGTCCCTTTTCCAGTGTTGAGAGCTTTGCTACATAAAACACAGGTATAGGGATTTAGCTTGGCTGGGGGTGGCTTCTTGGATGGCGGTTCCAGGTTCATGATTTTAGGTTCACGCTACAAAATTATCTCACCAGTAAATTTGGTATCAGTATATCCCTGGATATATATTACCTTCATCATTTAACATGTACCCCCATATTTTTGTAATTTGGCAACTGCAGCAAACAACATCAACAAATAGAGGTATTTACATTGCCAAAGAGGTGAAATTTTTTTGCATATAATTACAATATTAATGATGTTAATCAAATGAATTTTTTAAAGCTTCATGCCTGTTGGAAAAGTAAGGTTAGTGCTACCTTTTGATGAAATTTGGAGTGCTTATCTTTAAAATTAAGGCAGATATTAAAAAAATTGGTGAAAAGTAGTCATTTTCCACAAAAACTAGAGGTTGCCATGGAAACGGGCATGTAAACATACCAAAAAAACGATTTTCGGACTCCACAACCTATTTTTCTATAAAGAGGAGACATGTGCGCACATTTTGATATAGGTTGTGTTTTGTTATACCATAGGTTGGGCTGCACCTATTTTTAGGGCACTTTTGAAGCATTTGCCGCTAGCCTATTGGCGCTACCAATGTACCATGCCATGGTCTTGCCTTGGAAACAGATCGTTTACCTTCAATTTTGTTCAGACACTTGCCTTACCCTTCATCTCCTCAGCATTAAATGTGATAGGGCTATAACAACAGCAAAAAACATTGCCATGATGAAACATCAACTGCAATTATACTAGTGACGACTCAAAATAATGACAGGACAAAAGCTGGTCATACCAAAATGCCCACGTGTCAAAATATTGTTATACCAGAAAAGCGACAGGTCAAGGTAAGTGACCGGTCACATGACTGACAAACTTCAATGACAAAATGCAACAATAACAGAAAATAAGGCTGACAAATGATCGCAACAGTCAAGCGCCCGGTTGGCCTAACTTGTATACGCATGATGACCACTGCCTGATGATCAACACCAGGGATCGACACATACACACACACATTTCTTGTTTGTGTAATTTGAGATATTACACGAGTTACATGACCAGAGGTAACTGAGCCAGCATCACTCATATTCCAGTCATCTGAGCTGTCAGTATTGCATTTCTCTTCTCTGCCAACTAATTGTGAATGTAAGAAAACACGGCGATTCAGGAATTTATTCAATATAGGCCTAATGTGTAACTACGTGCCTCAATGATTCCACACCTGACATAGCCATCAAATGGAGGTGAATGAAAAATGTCAGTCAGTTTCAATTTTGCTCACAGGGGCTTTGCAGTTGGCCTCGTGGTGGACCAGAAGAAGAGGGCTGTCACATGTTATTTATTGTTAAATAAACAAGATATGTTTGCAAAACATAGATGCCCCCCTCCCTCATTACCCTTGCCCTCGCTACCCTATTGATAGTGGTAGATGGGGCACTTGTGACCTTACGAAATTAGTGAAGGTTGATCATACATCAATGTCACATATGTTTATACTTTTACCTAGCCCTTAAAAAATGACTAAAAACCTGGGCAATATAAAAGTTATAGCTGAAAAATTAGTCATCATTTAGAAACCATATTCAGCTAAGTGGCTTTATGACCTTGGAAATTATGGCAAGGTCACTCATTTTCACTTGACCTTCTTCAGTTATTGTGCAAAAAAAGGAAGTCTACTGTCTGTGTGTGACCCTCAAAACTGGGTCAAGGTCACCCATCTACAAACTCAAACTAGCCCTTATAGGCAACCATAAAGCTGTGCAATATAAAAGTGCTACCTCTAAAATGCAAGATATCATGCAGAAACAGTATTCAACCAAATGGCTCTGTGACCTTTGCAATTAGGTCAAGGTCACCCATCTTCACACCTGACCTAGACTTGAATACGGACAATTATCCAGTGGAATATATAAGTCCTAGTTTAAAAAACCTCTTCAGTTATCATGTGGAAACCAAAGTTAACTCAGGTACCAACCCATATTCAGTAAAGTGGCTCCGTGACCTTTAAAATGAGGTCAAGGTCATCCAGCTTCGTACTTCGCCTAGCCCTTAATATGGACTATTATCCTGTGCAATATAAAATTCCTAGCTTAAAAACCTCCTCAGTTATTTTGCGGAAACCAAAGTTAACTCAGGTACCACTGTGACCTTGGAAATTAGGTCAAGGTCACCCATCTTCAAACTTCACCTAGCTATTGATTAGAGTGATACACCTACACAGTATCAAAGTCCTAGCGCAAAAACTTCTGGAGTTATTGTGTGGAAACCAGTCTAACTACAATCTCTTTGTGACCCTGAAAACTGGGTCAAGGTCAACCATCTTCAAAATCAACCTAGCCCTTACAGAGAACCATAAGGCTGTGCAATATAAAAGTTCTGGCTCCAAGGTATAAGTTATCATGCAGAAAGCATGAAGCATGAAACCATATTCAGTAAAGTGGCTCTGTGACCTTTAAAATGAGGTCAAGGTCATTTATCTTCGTACTTTGCCTAGCCCCAAATATGGACTATAATCCTGTGCAACATAAAAGTCCTAGCTTTAAAACCTCTTCAGTTATTGTGCGGAAACTAAAGTTAACTCAGGTACCACTGTGACCTTGGGAATTAAGTCAAGGTCACCCATCTTCAAACTTCGCCTAGCTTTTGACTAGAATAATACACCTATATAGTATGAAAGTCCTAGCTCAAAAAATTCTTGAGTTATTGTGCGGAAACCACAGTCTACCGACCGACCGACAGACATGTGCAACGCTATATGCCCCACCTTCTTTGAAGGGGGGCATAAATATATGTTAGTTTAAAGTCAAGTTGAAGATAATAGCAGTTCTTCTGCATACATATTTTTGAAGGCAATTCCCGCGATGATGCCCTATGGACATTGATGGACTCATCCTGTAGTCATGGGTGACCACAGCATGACAAGAAGAGTGTGCCGCGGTTGGTCACGCGATCAAAACTTGCAAGAAACTGGTTGTTTATAAATAGAAATGGCAGGCTGCGTGCCTGGCTTGCCGCCAGAAAACAAGTCCAAAGTTTTTTTCTTTTTTTTTCCTTTTAATTATTTTTTTTTTTTTTTTGAGCCGTGAAAGTTATCTTTGCGTACTTTATGATCAGAATTAGTGTGGGGGTAATCTGTTCTATGGTTTGCGATCCGCAGGCACAGTGGTACGTGTACAAATCAGTATGAAACTTGAAAGTGAAAGTGCACCCTGACCAGGCATGCAGCTCAAGCATATACGGCCTCACGCAGGCACACTCACACAGCACAAAATTGCACTTCTTTTCGTTGTTATATTCCCACTTTAATACAATATGTGCATGTATTATGGCAGTATATCTAACGCCCAGGGATAGATACATCTTAATTCGTTACAGTTAGGCTAGAAATGCTTTGGGCTACAGATGTTGTGCACTTATGCTTCAACTTCTGTCTGGACTTTCCAACTGTATATTCCATGCATAAACTTATACATCAACCTTGTACCGGGACTTACCAACTGTATCATACAGGTGTACACCAAATATGGTTCTAGATGAAGTTTTTTTTTGTTTTTTTTAAAAATATATATTGTCTATGGGACCACACCTCAAGTATTATGATATGAAACTGTCTTTACATTAGATGTGATTCTGTAAGCATGGAGTAGGCAGGTCAGAAGCATGGCGAGTTCTGTAGCTGTGATGTTTCAATGAAGCAAGTAGGTCAGACTGCTGAATGTTGAATGTTATACAGTCACTGTTCACACACATTCATAACAACGCTCATCCACAGTTTGATGTCAAAGTTCAAACAGCTTCACTAGGTCACAGTTCACGATATCACCACTGCATTCACATAAATGTCACTTCTGTACTGGTACCTCAGAGCCATAATTGTTGTAATTCTTTCTTAATGTTATGGTAGGCAGCAGTATTATAGGCCTATGCAGCTCACTTCTTGGTACATCACCACGTTCATTAACAGTCTTGTCTGTGTAAACTGCACTGTAAAGCACTCAGAATATTTGTACGTGACCTGAGAGTCTCAATGCCACTGCTATAGAACTTGGATGTCAACCTATAGGCCTTAAACTTAGTCGCTGATACAGAAACCTGATGACTGGGCAGACAGTCACAGTGGAGTTGAAATTCACTCTGACAGTACTCTGACTCAAATTCTCAATGTCACACATGTGTAATTAATATTCTCTGCTTGGTATAGCGTAGGCCAGGATGCTTGAATGTCATATAAATGATGTGATTGTGTGCTTTGTCAAGTTTATGCAGAGACAACATAGGCCTAACCATTAAACCATCGCATGGGGGCCTAACACTTTGACTGTCTTTGCACTATCCACATATAGGCCGGCAGGTGTCAAGCAAGGACCCAGGTTGAGACACATTCACAGTCACACACAGGCGTGACAGAGTTCTCATTTCTCTGTTACTGACTTTTTATTATTGCAGCTTGTTATCACTCAATACGTTTGCAAATGTCTTCTTGGGACTCTCTTCTGGCATCGCAGTTTGATCGGCATGTAGATCACAGGAGTTTTCACTGTAACGGTCTGGGTACCGTTGTTCGCAATTTGGCGCCAGACGCAATACACCAATAAAAATGAAGAAGCAAGGGTCTCGACTGGGAGTTGGAAGCAGTTTATTAGGTATTTTCACACCTCGCAGAATCATACACTTCCTTGGACTTCCGTGAAAACTACATACAAATATGATGTGTCTTAGTACAGGTTCTGAAGATACCTCTTAGTTAACATTATGCCATTGATGATCTCAATTACTTACACAAATAAAGGCAAAACTCTCATCATCAGTCGTTCACTTTCTTACATTTCACAATACACAATAATAGGGAGCGAAGCTCCCTCTACGGCAATGGGACCCACCACGATCGACATGTTGTTCAGCTCGATTTTTTTGTCCATGACCGGAAGCCAATGGGTAAACTGGCTTTCTTCAGCAGAATCAGATAATAATCGGTCCCCATTGGTTAGCAGCCAAAGTCACTTAAACAGGGCCGCCGTCCATGGTTCATGGCGATTGGTTGAATTAAATAGGAATAAATTGTTTAAATTTAAACTCTCTATGCATTGCGTGGCAAAAATCAGGGGTGCACAAATTACTAAATTAAATTGAATTCATTGATTTATTTTCTATGCACCATAAATTACAAACTTGGCACTGTGTGAGTTATCGCATGTCCATGCTTCCATGCCTCACACAATAAAGCGTGACGTCCGTAGCAGCGCGAGTCTCCGCCTATGAAGATTGCGTCACTATTTACAAATGATTGGCAGCGCAGCAGACGACAATTTGCTTCAGACTCTCACACTGCGGCGCCACCGTTCAGACCGGGTTGCACGATTGCGGACAAAAAAGGCAGAGGCAGAGCCCTAAATTTTATACGTTTTTACGGAGGTTAAATAAAACATGTAGGCCTACATGGCCAAACCTTTTTCAGTTCATTTTATGACGTGCATACCTATAGTTGATGTCAGGTTTCAACTTAGATTCGACATATATACCAATAAAAAATAAAATAAAATAAAACATCAAATTCAATTCAAACTTGCGCTTCGCTCCCCTTTCTGGGTTACACCCATTCATATTACAATATGGCGAGCGAGACCTCAAACACCAGTCTGTTTAAACAGGCTATTATTCACCATTGACATACTTATTGTAATATCTGCTACTACTGGTTAACCGGGACACAGAACAAACGCAACGTGACTACTTTAGTGGAGCGCCATCTTGGTAGTGATTTATTGGCCACTTGGTACATTGAACAATAACATTAGGGCCCCTTGTGGTATGCCTCAAAGTAGCTTAACATCACATCTCCCCCTTTTGGAAAGTCCAAATCTTGGAAATATATGGAATACTTTACATTGTACATAATGTCACTTAGCGGCAGATAGTGTCCGTGGTAATGGAACGTCTCCATTTGTATTGCCTCAAACTAATGGTACTAAGAACTTTGAACTTGAACATTCTTGACTTACTTGGCATCTATGTTGTTCAATAAAGCAATTATGGTCTAATGTTACTAGAAACATGTGTTACTTGTTTGTTTTAAATGAAAGTCATTGCACGAATGTCATTGCTTTCGCCCGGTAGCCATATTCTGCTAAGCTATAACCTAACATCTACTTTATATATGTGATTAATATACTGAAGGTCAGAGGTCACCAGTACTTGACCCAAGCTAGCTATCGGTAAGATCTTTACCATCTTGCCGAGTACCTAGTGACTAGCCTAATATGTAGTGCTCGTCATTTAGCCAAGTTGATAGCTGTCTAGCCAAGCTGGCAGCTTTCTTTGGCGATCACTTTTAAGGACCTTGCATCTCCCGCTGGCGGAAAGTTCATGTTTGTCATTCGTTGGACGAGCGCTGCATGTTTCGCTATTCGAAAGGTCATGCAACATAGGGACTACCGGGTCCTTGAGATTTGGTGTGTCATCATTAAGCACATCCTGTGTGGAAGTCTCTGGCGGGTCTGGCATTTTCTGCAAATGGGCTCTATTTCGACGGAATGTACCATCGGAAGTTTCGATGATGTACGATCGTGGCGCCTCATGCTGCTGCACCACAGTAGCAGGTGGGCTCCATATACCATCCTTGGGTGTTTTCACACGCACTTTATCGCCAGGCAGTAGAAGAGGTAGGGCTTTACTGCCTCTATCATGATACAAGGCATTTTCGGCTTTAGCCTGGTCATCTTTTGACTGCACTTTGTACTTGTCTGGCCATTTAGGCTCCAAGTTTTCCGCGGCAGTGGGTAGAGTTGTGCGCATTTTTCTACCCATTATCAGTTCAGCTGGGCTGTACCCAGTGGCTGTGTGCTTTGTCGCGCGGTATATCATGAGAGCTAGGAAGGGATCCGATTGCTTTAAACAGTTCTTGGCTATCTGCACAGCTCGCTCGGCTTCCCCGTTAGATTGCGGGAAATATGGGCTGCTTGTTACATGGCGGCACCCATAGTCTTTGGCAAACACTGGGAAGTCTGTGCAGTCAAATTGTTTGGCGTTATTGCTGATAACCTCTTCCGGAATCCCCCAGTGTGCAAACATGTTTTTCAATTTGCTGATCGTTGTCATTGCAGTTATGTTTGGCATATGAGAAATTTCAAGATATCGCGAATAGTAATCCACGGCTACCATATACATCTTCTTGTCATGCTCAAACAGATCTACGCCGACCTTCATCCATGGTCGCTCTGGCAGCTTGGTCGGCAGTAGAGGCTCTTTTACGTTGGTAGCTCTTTTGATTTGGCAATGTTCACAAGCACTGACAATATGCTGTATCTGGGAGCTGATTCCTGGCCACCAGACATCTTGCTGGGCTCGCTCTCTGCATTTAACGACACCTTGATGGCCGTGATGGATTCTTTGGAGAATTTCATCTCTCAACAGGCTTGGCACTACTATCCGGCTACCACGCATAAGTATACCGGATGCGACACTGAACTCATGACGTATGTCGCAATAATCATACAGTTCTGGACTAACGCCTTTCTTATACTTAGGCCAGCCATTCAGTGTATGGTGCATAACTTCTTGTAGTACGTTGTCTTCTTCTGTCAGGGCACGGATTTCCTCCAGTCTCTCGTCGGACATTGGTTTGTGTGCTATGACGAAGTCGACATATGCATTCACTTCTCTGATGAAGTCGTTGTCAAACTGCTTGACAGGGCTGCGGGAAAGTGTGTCAGCCACTACTAGGTCTTTGCCTGGTACATATTCTGTTTTTGCGTTGAAACGCATTAATCTCATCAGCAAACGCTGGCACCGGACTGACGTTCTGTCAATGTCTGCTGTGTTGATTAGCGGGACCAATGGCTTATGGTCAGTCAGAAGTGTAAAGCTTGGAAGGCCAATCAAATAGATCGAGAACTTTTCACACACCCATGTCGCAGCTAGTAGCTCTTTTTCAATTTGCGCATATCTCTGCTCAGTTTCATTTAGAGTACGAGAAGAGTAGGCCACAGGCTTCCATGTTTCTCCGTGGAGTTGCTGGATAAGGCCTCCAATTCCGTAGCTGGACGCATCTGCGCTGACTGCTGTTGGCTTGTTTACATCATAGTATGCAAGTGTGGGTGCTGTGGCTATGCCACGTTTCACTTTATCAAAAGCCTTCGTTTGGTCTGGTCCCCATTGCCACACGACACTGTCTTTCAACAGCGAGTTCAATGGTTTAGCCATATCGGATAGGCTGTCAACATATCGGCCAAGGTAGTTGATCATGCCCATCACGCGTCTGAGTTCGCTAACATCTTCTGGTGCTTTCAAGTCTTGAATGGCTTTCACTTTGTCTGGATGTGGACTTACACCGTCCTTCGAGATGAGATTGCCGAGATAGTCAACACAGTCTTTACGAAACGTACACTTTTCTTTTCGCAGTTTTAGCCCGGAGTCGTTGATTATGTTGAGAACTTTTTGTAGACGTTCGTCGTGCTCCAGTGGTGACTTGCCGTATATAAGTACGTCATCTTGCCACACGCTGACTCCTTCTAGGTGGCCTAGAAGTTCCTCCATCTTTCGTTGGAAGATTTCGCTGGCACACGAGACACCAAAAGGCATTTTCAAGAAACGGTATCTTCCGAACGGCGTAATGAATGTAGTGTACTTTGAAGATTCCTCATCAAGAGGCAGCTGGTGATAACCGGAAGCAGCATCCAGGCAGCTATATAGTGTCGATCCGGCCATTTTGCTCAGCACTTCTTCCAGTGTTGGTAGAATATACTTCTCACGCTTTACTGAAGCATTCAGTCTTTTCAGATCGACGCAGATTCTTACTGCGCCTGTCTTTTTGATCACTGGTACCATTGGGGCACACCATTCAGTAGGTTCAGTCACCTCTGTGATTATTCCATCCTTTTTCATTCTTTTGAGTTCGGCCTCTACTTTTGGTAACAATGGAATAGGGATTCTACGTGCGGTACTAGCGCTGTATGGCTCTGCATCTTCGCATACTGTTATTTTCACAGGCTTTCCCTTCAATGTCCCTATGGTGCCGAATACACTATCTTTCACTTCATACAGTTTCTGGATTAGCCCCAAGGCTACCGCTGCACCGCGGCTTAACAGGTTTCCCTTTAGGTTGGCGACTACATACAGCTGTAGCTTACATGGTTGCCCTTGTATCTTAACGTCAGCAGTGAACTGACCTTTACAGTTAGGCCGTCCTCCCACGCCTTCTAATATTATGTCAGTCTTGGACAATTGTGGCTTGGATTTCAATCTCATTTAATGTTCTTCACTCAACACACTGATGTCAGCACCACTGTCTAGCTTAAATGGTATTGAATGTCCATACATTTCTACCTGTACTTGCCATGGTGGCTCAGAGTCTTTTACCACAGTTTCACTTTCCACAGTTCCAAGAAAATAGGACTGATCAGGCATGGCATGTTCAACGTTCACTGTTTCTTCACAGTCATCAGTGCTGTTTACAATTTCTTTCACCTGTTTAGTTTTACAGCAATCTACATAGTGTCCTTTTCGTTCACACTTCCTACATTTTGCGGATTTGGCAGGGCATTTGCCGCCTTTGTGGAGCTTATATTCACACCTGCCGCACGGTTCTTTAAGTTTTAAGTCAGGTTTTTTCCGACTGAAGTTCCGAAAATGTTTTACCTTACTCACGGCATCCAGTTCTGCGCTCTGTGCCTGTGCCTTACCATCATATTGCT
Organism: Hermodice carunculata; assembly: GCA_964020975.1. Lineage (NCBI taxonomy): Eukaryota > Metazoa > Annelida > Polychaeta > Eunicida > Amphinomidae > Hermodice > Hermodice carunculata. Next base: position 25,964,148 of record OZ026620.1, read on the forward strand.
GTCCGCCATTTTGAATGTGGACGGATTTGCACGTGCGTGCGATTTCTATGGCTTTCGCCGGTGTCAATTCCTTTTTTAACTGTAGACGTTTGGACACGGTCTTGTCGGTGATTCTTACTACTAGTCTGTCGCGTAACATTTCTTCTTTCTGGGCGTCGCTAAAGCCGCAGGTATCAGTAATTTTATAGAGTTGGCGGATATATTCCTCAACAGTTTCTCCCTCTCTTTGATTTCGGTCATGGAACAAGGCGCGCTGATGGATTTCATTTTTGTTCATATCGAAGTAGTCGTCCATCTTCTTCATCACTATATCATAATTGTCTTTATGGTTTGCGTGATTGAAGGTAAAAGATCCCACCACTGCCACCATGTAATATCTGCTACTACTGGTTAACCGGGACACAGAACAAACGCAACGTGACTACTTTAGTGGAGCGCCATCTTGGTAGTGATTTATTGGCCGCTTGGTACATTGAACAATAACATTAGGGCCCCTTGTGGTATGCCTCAAAGTAGCTTAACATCACACTTATGAAAGTACATTTCTATGGCATCTTAGAGTTAACATGTTTTACATCAATTATGAACTTAAATTTGTATGTTACCAACCTCCTTGACTCCTCAAAATTCGCAAATTGGTTCGCATGAAACTCCTGCAACACACTCGCAAAGTGTCGCACGTGCCTGCTGCAAATTTACAAGAAAAACACCCACCAGGAGCCTCTGCAGCCAGGCCGTGGTTTCTAATTTTTATCAATCTCACCGTTAGGTGGCAGCACCTACTGGAGTAACGTAATGGATTATTTGGCAGAGCAAGAACTTAATTTTGACAATTCGCTTGATCAAAGTGAACTACAAAAGATTGATTAAATTTGGTAGAACAAGAACTTAACTTTCACGGTTCGTTTGATAACAGTGATTTGGAAACCATCAATCACATGGAACTTGAGGAACTAAACTTGTCAGAAAGGTTCAATGATATTGATTTGCAAATGGTTTGTGATGAATTGGGTTTCGAAACATGTAGGCTTATAACGTTACTGGTTGCAACGTTCGAGGAAAATGAGTCAGAAGAATCTATTTAACCTGATAGGCCTAGTGTCCCAGCTGAAGATCGATTTCGAAACATCACATGAGATGATCTTATGGAATTTGTGAATGGACACACACACACACACACACACACACACACACACAGACACACAGACACACACAGCTGTGCAGAAAACCAAAGGCCATATGTCACTCCTGCCTGAATTCATGTGTAAAGAGGGAGACCCTTGAAATAAAGATATAGTGTGCAAAGATTTAAATGATTTGCTATCACGGTTTTTCTTGTCTGTTAGACAGGAAGAGGGGGAAGAGCCTTCAACCCTGCGGGGAATGCTCAGTAATTTTGAGCGGCACCTTCGAGAAAAGTACCCAAAATCATAAATAGAGTCTTTGGAATTCGACGGTTTGTGTTCCGCCCCAAAGTAAAGCAGAAATATTTGAAACAACAAGGAAAAGATAACAAACCTAAAAAAAGCAAATACTTTGATTTATGATTTATGAGGATATAGAGAGGCTGTATGCCTGTGGCCAGCTAGGACCAAGCACTTCAAGGTCCATGATTAATACCTTTTTGTTCAATAACTCTATAGGGTACATTTTGGGCTTTGTGGAGTTACTGAACATCCTAGCATGAAAAGGGGAGATATGGATTTGAAAAAAAGATGAGGAAGGCATGGTATATCTAGAATACACAGAAAGGCAAACAAAAACGCGTACAGAAGAAAATTTGAAGGGCATCAGGCCAATACGCAGTATGCATATTAATTTCCCGCCACAAAACACGGGTTTGACGCCTGGCGATCACGGGGGACGTGCGGGTCACCAAGGAGGGTGCGTGCACCCTCTTTGCTGTCACAGACAGGCCATATGCTCATTTCGCACAAAAACATGCATTTTTTTGAGAGATTTATGTTCACAAATGCCAAACTGGTATTCGTCTAGTATTCCTCGAGCCATGTATAGGCCAAATTGCCATATGGCTTTAATAAGTATTCTGTATTTCCAAAATATTAGGAATATCCAATGATTTCACTCATTGCCCATGGCATCAAGCTTTACCTAAATTGCATGTAAAATTATAGTAACAATGTTCCAGAGATTAAAACAAACAGTTTCAAGCAATGCCATGAGCAAGGTGGACGTTACCGCTATGTTAGCATATGCTCTCAATTGTAAATCGTTCCATAATTCAATATAGACCATTAAACAAAGTGGTTTTTGTTTATGCCAAACAATTCGTCTCAAATTTAGTTTAATATTGTCACATGGGCTTACAGTTTGCGTGCTTAAGCATTGGACATGATGTGACAAATTAAAAATAAGTTTTTTAAAATAATTGAAGGAAGAAATGTACCTGTTTTGGATACATCCATTCTGCTCTGAATTATATAATGCTAAGAATATAACAAAGTCCAAACAGCCGAGCCTCTAAGGTTTCCTGTAATTTCCTTGTTAAACTGTTTTTGCATATACCGGCTGTTTATGCAGTTGATACATAACAAAACATATTTCATCCACTTAAATGAATACGAGAACTGTCTCACTATTGTGTAAAACTGACCTGCTATGTTATATTAAATTTACAGAGTAATCACTCGTCCTGATTTTTGCTCAGCGTGAGAAACTGTACATCTACAGGACAAAGAACCGTGCTGTATCTTGATGAATAAAGATAAATGGGAGCTACCGTATTATCAGAATGACTGCAACACGTTAAGACCATGTTCAAACTGATATTTTTCATAGAGAGACTATGGATGAGGAGATACATGTAGTCTTAATTTGGTGCTTCACGAGAAATAAAGGTCAAGCTGAAGAGGATTGACTCGAGCTGTTAGCTCAGTCTGGAAATTAACACATTAAGGGTTAACAATGATTGTGTTAAAGATGTGGCAATTTAAACATGACAACATCTGTATTAAGGACAACTGCGAACTCGACCAAACTTCACTTCATTCTGCTATACAGGCCCTTTACCAGTTTTGATACATATACACGTATGCAACATAGAATAGCACTTTTAAAGTTCCAGTATTCTCTGATTTATTTTTGAGTTGAGGCTTAGGTTGAATGTCAGAAGAGTGGATGCTAATTCAAAAACGTTCATGCAAACGTTGTGTGCTGTGTGCTCAAATAATCACGTTTATCTGTGCAAAAATGGTCTTCGTCCTGGCGAATCATACCTGTCATGGCGCTGAAGATTACGAAAGCATGCCTGATGAGGCAGGATGTCCATCTGTCGGGAGACATCCACCCATGTAATGCATTTCAATGTGTCAAGAAATGCTAGCGTTGAACGCGCGTGTGCGTCTTCTATAATTCTAATGCAATGCACAATGGTGGAATCATAGCATAGACTGTCATGATAGTACAGACGGATATAGTTGCAACTGGTGCGTTATCGTCCCAAACTACTTCATCATAACGCAACTCTTGGTTTAAACGTATTTTATTTTCAATTGGGAAGTAGGACAAGTCCTATATAAATCCCTCTTGAGAAGAATGGACAGTATCACATGACAGAACGAAACAAGACGCATTCTGTGTGGCGGACGCTGTCATTCAGAATCATCAGTCAGTGGTAGGCTGCTGCCCAGACAAACCAATAATGCAGACAGCAAACACCACACTGAGGAACAATAGCAAGAAGAGACATAACAAGGACAAGACGGATAGTTGGGCAACCAACAAAAACAAAAACAAAAAAAACAAAAAAAAAAAACACAAACAAAAACAAAAACAAAAAATAAAAAAAAAAAAAAAAAAAACAAACAAACAAAAAAAGCAAGTTGCATTGCTGATTATATATAAATTTTCCTTTTCAAAATTAAGTTAATCGTATTCTAGATTTATGTGATGGCATCAAATTGAAATCTATGCGTGTCCTCAATATAGTCGTGTACACAGAGGAATATTGATTTATTATTTTCAACATTACAAACAGCAGAACCCAAAAGTAGGGTTTCAAGTGTAAATGGAGCAAGGTTTATGATAGACGCATGTAATTTATTACGAGGCACAATATATCGGGGACACGAGAAGAAAAAATGCCAGACGTCCTCTATACCAGTTCCACAGATACAGTCAGGTGAATCTTTTACACCAATCTGAAATAAGTGTTGGTTCAGTTGGCTGCGACCCATCCTCAGACGAGCATGTAGAACAGCGAGTTTTCTTTTACCTACATAATAAAGTGAGGGATGTTTGACTGGGCGGACAGTTTGATGCTCTAGTTTACTTTTAAATTGTGATAAGGAAGGAGAATTACGAGTCGCAAGAGGAAGGAGGTTACAGAGCCGTGTAGCAGAAGGGAAAAAGGACTTATTGAAAAGATCTGTACGGGCTCTAAAGTGTGGTAGGTCAGACCGTCTGCGAGTAAAATAATTGAACGTCATATCAGGAGTTGGAAAGTGTTGAAAAATATTTCGTAAATAATTTGGTACTAAATTATGAACAATTTTATACATCTGAATCAATTTAGATTTCTCACGCCTTTTAGAAAGTAGCTCCCAGCCAGTCTCTTCATAAAGTTTTACTGTAGGAGTAGTTTTCATTGCCCCGGTGACAACCCGAGCTGCAGCCAACTGAACATTTTCCAAACCATTTTCATCGCCTTGTGTACAGCCGTCCCACACGACACTAGCATACTCAAGTATGGGTCGCACATAGTATTTAACTGCTTAGTTGCTTTTATTACAATATTATTTATATGTTTGTTCCATTTGAGATCAGATTTTAATGTTAGGCCCAAATGTTTATGACTTTTGACATCATTCAACTGCTGTCCTAGGAATAAAAGTGGTGGATGGTTTGTTGACTGTTGCTTCCGAGAAATAATCATGGCGTCGGTCTTGGATGCATTAAAAGCCACTAGCCAATCTTCAGACCATCTAGCGATAGAAGAGAGATCATGATTTAAAGAGGCAGCCGCTGTAATGGGGTGGTCAACAGTAAGAAATAGAGAAGTGTCATCAGCAAAAAGCTTGATTTCTGATTGGACTATATCAACAATATCATTAATGAATATCAAGAAAAGAAGGGGTCCAAGAACTGAACCTTGGGGGACTCCAGCATTGATTGTCCCCCATTTCGAACTTTGACCGTTAACAACTACACGTTGTTTACGATTAAAAGGTAATTTTTGAACCACAAGAGAATATTTCCCCTGACACCACTTTTTTCTAATTTATAAAGTAAACCTTGGTGCCAAACTTTGTCAAACGCCTTGCTTATATCTAAAAAAATTATTCTGACTTCTTTGTGTAAATCAACGGCTAAGCACAGTTCATGGTACAGTGATAATAACTGATTTACAGTAGAATCACCAGGCATGAAACCAGACTGATTTGCACTAATAACTAAATTATCCCTGAAGAAATTAAAAACATGTTTAAATATAATTTTTTCCATGACTTTACTTGCACAGCTTAGCAGAGATATAGGCCTGTAATTGTTACACAAATTTGCTTCGCCTTTCTTGAATAAAGGAGAAACATTTGCTTTTTCCATTCAGAAGGAAAAGTTTTTTTCCGCAGTGATAAATTAAACAATTTTGTGAGAGGCTTATAAATAGAAGGTGCAGCTTCGCGTAATAATTTGGGACCAATATTGTCCGGACCAGTGGCCTTCATGACATCCAGAGATCTAAGAATATCAAGTGCTTCTTTTTCTTCTACTACTATATCATTTAAAGTATTATTAGGTAACTCAGGCTGCTGAAGAATAGGTGCAGTCGAGGAGTCAATGTTACATTGGCTCAAAAATTCATTGAAGGCCTCCGCTTTTGACTGGCTATCAGTAATGTGATTGTCATTAATCAATAATGAGGGAATTGCAGAAGATCGATTACGTTTCATAAAATGTTTGACTGTCCGCCAACATGCTTTTTTGCCCGTGGGACCACTAGATAAAGATTCACGAAGATTATTATTATATTCCCTCTCAGCGAGCTTTAGGTTTTCTTGATACGCATTTCTGAGTTGATTGTACACTGCCCAGGCTGCAGCACTTTATCGGGTCGGCGAATGAGGTTGCTCGCGGGTTATCAATTTGGCCTTGGTATGTGCTCTCATGACCTTACGTTTGAAACAACGAAGAGTGGTATTATACCAAGGGAGATCATGAGGCCTAATAGTTAGAACTTTATTTGAAATACACTCTCTTGCCGCTTCTAAAAAACGCTCTGACCAGGCTGTACAACTTATGTCCACATCATTAGATTCAAAACAGTTGTCCCAATTAATTTGATCTAAATAATTTCTAAAGTGGCTAAAATTCGCCTTCCCGAATTCCCAGATATGTCTATAGTATACAGGATCTATTTTACACTGAAATCTTACATTAAGTGATACGATACCATGGTCACAGTTTGCCAATGGAGGAGTAACCCGGGGTTCAGATACAAAGTGGGGAATATTCGAAATAATTTGATCCAAACATGTAGCTGTATTTTCAGAAATTCGAGTTGGCTCATCAATGTGAATGGAGAGTACATTAGTAGTGCAAAAGTCTTTTAATTTACGCCCGGAAAAAGTACTAAAGTCGGAATTGAGATCACCGGTTATAATGATATTGCGAATATTACAGTTTTTTGCCAGATCAGTACTATCCTGGAGATATTCCCAGAAGGAAGTATTTGCATTTGGAGGTCTGTACACCACACCGAGAAGAAATTTATTATTATGCACCCTTATTTCAGCCCAAAGTAATTCTATTTGAGGAATTTCTAAGTCGTGACGCCTTGATACAGTAAAGGCTTGAGAACAATATAAAGCTACTCCACCACCAAGCCCTTGCGGGTGATCCCTACGTATAATATCATGAAAGCCTGGCAAATTGAGATTGTCACTAGGCGTAGAGTCAGTGAGAAATGTTTCCGATAGTGCTATAATATCAAATTCATCGGCTATGTCTGCACGGATATGCCTTAATTTATCATGGGATAGACTTCGTATGTTCAAATGACATAACTTGATGTCACGAAGGCCACCTACCGGACCAGGGTTTACATGAATGTCTCCTGCAAGCAAAATTAGGAGTGGACAGACGACGAGCAAGTAGAAGTCCATACGGGTAAGTTTCCTACTAACTAAGGAATAATGAACATAAATTACCAACAGAGTCTTCCGATACTTTGCAGTATAGCAGGTAACAAAAAAGTTAGCCAACCATATATAAAACAGTAAATACAGTAAAATAATAATAGTAGGGTCGGATATGAAATAGAGATATGCATTGTCAGGGACGACTGTACACAAGGTTGGTAAGTACCAAGTATTACGCATCAATTGCAATGTAGTAACATAGTATAATTTGTACATATAACAGATAAGAAATTTCATAAAGAAAACTTGACGCAGCCATATAGCTTCAACACATAAAAAATATGCAAGAACGCATCGTACAAATATAGTATATCTCTCAAAAATAGGAACGTATAACATGTCAGAAATAGCTAGTAGCCCGTGTGCTTTAGGATAAAAGAAATAGGCGAGAGCACAAGTACCATTGGTGTATATATCAACACAGCCCCTTCACTAATGCTAATCAGACACGAATACGAAATATGACTTGAAGTTATCAGGATACTTGTAACATACGTACTCGCTATACTTGAAGCATGATATATTATACACAATATTTTACCACACAAAGCGTATATATAAGTTCTCATCCTATTTAGTAAGTGCGAACAAAATAGAACAAATGAGCACGCTATGAAATAGAGAAAATATACTGAACCCCAATGAAAAGTATCCACATAAAAAAATTAACACATTAATTTTGTAAGTTACTAAGTACTGTGTGTGCATATATGCATGGTTTGGAGCCTACATCAGGGTCATTCAGGACAACTTTTTAACTTTTGCTGGGTTGTTACATAATGCATGTGACTTTTGTGCACCGAATATGGCTTCTGACCACCACTCCTATTGGATGGCTAAAATGACCTGATGTTTTCAGTGGCTTTAAAAAGGGATGTTCAGCCAAGAAAAAAGCCAGTGGTCTCAGGTGTGTTGAGGCGATCACGCCGCGTCTGAGCCAAGGTCAAAGACACCATGCTTTGGGGCTTGCAGAGGGTGGAGTCCCAATCACTCAAATCGCACAAAGAATGGGGTGTACTCGGCGCACCATCCAACGACTAATTGAACGGCAACAAGAAACTGGATCCGTAGATGATCGGCCTAGGCCTGGCCGAGAAAGAGTGACAACACCTGGCCAAGACCGTCACATCCGGCTGATGCACCTGCGAGACCGTTTCCGTACAGCAGCCCAAACAGCCCGTGAGACTCAAGGGGTGAATCACCGTCCTGTCAGAAGTTCTACTGTGGAGAGGCGACTGAGGAGCAGTGGCCTAACAGCCAGAAGACCTTACAGGGGTAACCTTCTGACCCAACCCAGAAGAGAAAGACGACTGCAGTGGTGTAGAGCACACTCCAGGTGGACTCGCCAGCAGTGGAATACCGTCCTGTTTACTGACGAGTCCCGTTTTTGTGTCAGCAGAGCAGATGGCAGAGAACGTGTGTGGCGCCGGACTGGGGAGAGATATGCAGATGCCTGTGTCCGTCAGGCAGATCGATGGGGTGGACCCTCTGTCATGGTGTGGGCAGGCATCAGCAACCGCTACCGGACACCCCTAGTGGTCATTCAAGGGATCCTCAATGCTAGGCGGTACATTGATGAGGTGCTGGAGCCACACATGGTCCCATTTATGGAGCAGCATCAAGATCTGGCGATCTTTCAGCAGGACAATGCACGTGCACACTCTGCAAGATTAACAATGAACTTTCTCAATGAGAACAACATCAATGTCATGGAATGGCCAGCGTTCTCACCCGATCGGAGCCCTATTGAACATTTGTGGGATCAGTTAGGCCAAGGTATTCAACGGAGGACACCTAGGCCTACTACCCGAAACCAGCTGATCCAAGCTCTGCAGGAAGAATGGAATAATGTTCCCCAACACAGAATTCAAACCCTGGTCAGCAGTATGCGCCGCAGATGTATAGCATGTGTTGATGCTCGAGGTGGCCACATCCCATATTGAACAGAAAAATTTGTGTGACTTTCAATTAGGGCAGTTAATGACATTTTTTGCCTGTAAGTGACGTTAATGTCGGTAGAGCGTGACATTATTTTTACGCCAGAAAAGTGAATGCTTTGTTAAGTTCTAAGCACGTCTAGGTATGAAATGTTTCAAGTATAAACAATAAAATACTTCAAAATTGGCATGTGGATACTTTTCATTGGGGTTCAGTATATATTATACAGGTAAAAAATTCACTGGTGCAATAGATACTGGCATTATGCAAATTAACATACAAATATAGCTCTTCCCATTCGTATGAGCATTTAGCGCACTGGGGAGTGATGTAATAGTCAATGCTGTCAGATGTGCAATCAGCAGATTCAAAGTCTTGTCAAATGTAAGAGCCACGTAACTACGATTTACACAGATTAACCACACACATTTTCAAGTTCTTTTTGTGTTTGGATGGTGTGTTTTGAGCCAGTTTTATCCTTGATAAAAATCTTTCCGTCGATGGTCCAAGAGTCGGATATCTTCCCGGCTTTCACCATTACCCTCGCAGACTTTGCCAGCTGGGCTCTGCGTTTTGTCAAGTCTTCATTTACATACAAATTGCGCCCTTTCAATTTTTTCTTCACATTGAACACGGATCGCCTCGCATTGTATGTAGTAAACTTTACAATTAGTGGTCGTGGTTCGGTGCTCCCAGTCTTAGGACTAGCTCTGTGGGATCTATCGAGGTCTCGGGGTTCAAGGGATACATTAAGCTCTTTTTTTGCAAAGTCTATTATAACCTGATCAGTATTTTCTTGATCATGTTCGGTAATTCCATGCACCCGCAATGAATTCCTTCTTGTGTACTGCTCGAGTTCGTCCACTTTAAGACACAACTGCTCAATTTCTGCATCTTTTTTTCTCAATTCGTCCCTTAGGTATTTAGCCCCTGTTTCCACATTTAAGAACAGGGCCTCATTACATTGCGTAAAGCATCGACCACGTCTGGCTCACATAGCATTTTGGCAAAGTTTTTAATCAATAAAGTCATATCGACGTCTTGACTTTCTTGTAGTGCCTCTGATGCAGAATTTTCAGATCGACTTTGAGTCTCACTTACACTATGAGATCTATTGCCTGGTCTACCTGGCTTCTGTTTTTGACTGTCTTGGCCCGACATGGCATACACAACGTGAGTCAAACACGAGGAGAGGTCCAAGCGAAAATGAACAAGATTCGCAACTCACAAAATTCAGTCTCTGTTGTGTCACTTCTTGGTCCAGGTGGACACCAAACGTTAATGTATCATATGCCGAGACTTCAACTACTGCATGGAACTTGCACAGGGTAAAAAACCGTAAAAAAGAAAGCCTAGCTGTAAAGGCTTATCTGCCCATGACAGCGCCCTCTGTGGCAACGCAACTCTTAGCAATACTTAAAGTCACAGTTAATCATTTAGACCTAAATTGGCTTTCTTGCCATGATTTTATGTAAACCCACAACAATATAAGTTGACAGATCAAAGGTTAGCTAGACCTAGATGGGTTTGGCCTGAACATGTTTTGTCCCAACGGTTATCATTCGCAATTGTGTACCTATACAGTCTTTTGGTACGTACAGGTATCTTATAATAGGTGTTTATTCTGTCTTTCTGTTGATTTAGAAGTGCACGGAATTTCTTGACCTCCCCCCCCCCTTCTTTGCCCTGCTTTAGCCACGCCCATTTCTGTTTCATGCAAGAAACCCGATTTCAGTATCTGTATCAGTAAGGTGATGACATGTTCATAACGGTAGCCTTGTTTTCTATATTGATATGGATTTTCACGGAGCGAGCGTTCGTGTTGACAGCGGGAAGCCAATTAAGAAACTAAATGCTAAAAAATTTAGGGAGAAATTAAAGCTATTAATCATAACCCACCAGTCTTAATTTATAAGGAAAATAAATACCTTTTACAAGATAAAACCTGGTGTGGAGGAACAAAAAAATCCCACCCCCTCCTTTCAGGAATGTGTGTCCTGTTAAGCCTTCGGATTCATTGCTGAAGAGGGGCCTTTTTCCTGTTACACCTCACCACACAGGTGGTAACTGATAGTATCTGCACCCATACAGGTCGCATACAATAATCGTTGGGATTGCAAACTTTACGCTGAAGATATTTCGTTTCAAACATTTACCTGGAAGGTTTATCCAGTTGCAAAAAAGAAGCCACTTGTTTGCCCATTTCTGAAGTTTTAAAATGTATATTGAATTGTGTGTCTTCCAGAAAAAATGACGATCTATGCAGTATCTATTCTTACCGCACTTACTGTAGAAATGTAAGTTGATGCCAGCAAGGAAACGTTTCAGCACTGCGACTAGTATGTTTCCTCATGTGGACAATTTCAGTGGATCGGTATTCAACTTCCATTCTGGCGATCATGTTAAGCACCAGACATTTCAAAACAAAAGCTTTTCCTTTTGGTTGGCTTATCACAAATGTATCTTGATACAAATCAGCTTGTAATTCACAGCAAAAAAGTTTTCCCATTAGATACTGATGTATGAAAATACTGTTAACGTTATACAAGCACAAACTTCTTTATGTCTTCATCATCTACATCCGTTTATCGTTGCGAACGTCAATTGCGTATGGTTGTGCAAGAGTGTTCTTCTGCTACAAAAGATAAACGTCTCATCTATATGTTATTTTGATTTTTCTCATAATTTCTTTCTTACGTGCGTTACTGAAAGGTCTTTCACACGTATTTGATCCCTTTCAGTTTTTGATACAGGTGCGAGAGAAGTACATCTATCTATCTATCTATCTATCTATCTATCTATCTATCTATCTATCTATCCATCCATCCATCCATCCATCCATCCATCCATCCATCCATCCATCCATCCATCCATCCATCCGTCTATCTGTCTATCTATCTATCTTTCCGTCCGTCCGTCCATCCATCCATCCGTCCATCCATAATGTCCAATTAACAGGCTGAATGCTACAGAGGGCAGGCGGGTATCATATTGATTATTTTTGACATAGGCAAGAAATGTATTTTTGTACCTACGCTTCAAATGTTGTTTTTCGTTTGGGTTTTTGGGTCCGAAAGGTCAGATCGGTCGGACCTACATTTAGGTCAGAAGTATCACTAAAACTATGTTATTGTTAACATACAGAAATTTGCTCAGAAGGAATTAAGAAAAGCTGTTGACTCAGCCCAAAATGTGGCACTAAATATTTGATGGATATTTTCATTCCTTTTGTTAACAGTGTCATAAAGATAACATTTCTACAATCTTTCCTGATAAATTGGAGTTGAAGAAAACAACAGAGTATCGTATTGTATTGTATTGTATTTATTGCGAAAATTCTTTTAATATATAGGATGAACACACAAATATCCGTAATAAAATACGTCATAGAGTCTAGTATATCATATCTATTTCTTGAATAACTTCTTTTCCATGATAATGATGGTGTCTATGTGTCAAAGTTAATTCCGGTTTTGCACGCATGTTCTAATTTTCCTGATTTTTTTTTACCAAACTTTAAGTTTAGTTGCACTTACATTTAAATGGTACACTGCAAGTTAGGCATAACTGTGTTAGGTGTGTAATACACAATGTGTTTAATTTTGGCGTACCCTTTAGTAGTAGAGATATTTACCTTAACGGTGAGGTAAAAAAAGTATGTAGTTGCGTGTGCATACATTTCAATGTTGCATGATGTGCTAGGCTAGCGTGTCTTCTAAGCTGGGAGTATTTACTGTGCTTAGGCCTAAGTTGCTAATGTAAAACATAGTGCAAGATATTTTTATACATATGAACTAGCTTGTTGCAACGTGTCTTCCAAAGAGCAGGTTTGGAGATCCCATCAAATTGGTTTAAGCCACTTCTGGAAGGGGACTTTATTTGAAATGGCACTAGTACAAAATTTAAAGGGCTACAACGTTTTCTTGACATTCATTGGATGCACAGTATACGAAATACGTAATGAATTCAAAGTAGGATGTCTGTCTGTCATAATATGTGTCATTCTTTTGATTATATTCAAGATTTATTTTTTTTAATGACCCTGATGTGTATAATTTTGAACATCTTCATCTCATATGGCATAATCGCATCCACAAAGATAGAATTAAGAACTCATAACTCGGTTATCCTTTATTGAGACTATTCACTAATATGAAAGGAAATAGAAATGAAACATAGTCAGTTTTACGTGATGTCCATTTGAATATGCCACGGAGACTTCCATTAAGACATTTTTATGCTGATACTATGCCACCCAAAATAGTTAATCATGAATGATTACTTATAGGCATTTACTGGAAGAAAATAACATTAAAATGCGTCACTGACTTAGCACCATTGAAAATAGCTCGTAAAAAATTAAAAGACTACATTGATCAACTATTGATGTCGACATACATGACAATTTTCTAAATAATATATAACTTGGTAAGTTTGTAAAAGATGGATTTTCATATATTTGGGCAAACCCTGAAAACCAATAGTGTACACTGTTTCAACAATATGGATGGAGTTTATTTAAAGTATCTGGAAGATCATATCATATACATTTTTTAAGTTGTAGGTTAATATTGTCATTTGTGTTGACATTGGGGTTTAAATTGAAGAAATTTAAGGTAGTTGTTAACGTTGAATCATCCGAGTGCATTATAATTTCAGAAATTCTACAAGACTGAGAAATATCATTTATGTAGATTGTAAACAGAATATGTCCTTGACCCTTGAGGTACTCTAGTTAGAATGACATTATGTCATTTTCTATTGTGCGTCACTCAATATTCCTTTCTCCCCAGTACTAACTAAATTCTGAATTTCATATATAATATCCTTGGTGCCTTGTTCTCTTATATGTTGTGTTGTATTGCATTATTCCTGTTGCTAAATATCATTTTTATTGATTTGCAATTGCCTCAAAATATAGAATACATTATCATTATCAAGCCAAATTAAACTTGTCGAAATACATAAAAGCATTTACAACAAAGCAAAATGAAAAGTATCCCAAGGCAGGAGACAATGTACAATCTGCCAAAAGGCAAAGTAGCACATGACAAAATAGCATTTGCAACAAACAAAATGAAAAGTGTCCCCAGGACCGATAGAATGTGCAATCTACCATAAGGCAAATAGGGTCCGTGCTATGGTTAAATCAAAATGGCAAAAGTTGAAGTAAAAACCCGAAATGCAATATTAGACCCCTCGGGGATTGGCAACTTCAATGATTTGTATGAATTCGTGACATATCCATTTGTTGAAATATACGGTAAAAACGGTATACATTTTTGGAGCAGGAATCTTTGTCTCTTGTTTGGTGTGGTTAATTTATGGGTGCTTGTGTCAAAATATCGTTGAACTAACCAGGCAAATTGTTTTTCAAGTTATAGAAAATACAATTTCAGAGTTCCATATTTACATAAATCTTAAACTTCAAGAAAGTATTGTTTTCTTTAAAAATGTATCTGTATGGTTATTACATTTAAGTAAAACATTCCAAAGTTACATTTTAGCATTTTGCAGCAAATGGCTTTTACATCGATCATTCATGGAAAAATGACCGTAAGTGATGGCGCGCATAGACACATTGAGGTTCCCAAATAGCTAGTTCTGTCAGGTTTTTTTTGTCCTCTGGGTTCAAAAATACTCAGATTTATGTGGAAAAGTTCGCAATAGTTGGGAAATGCATAAATGCCAAATATAAGTAAATGTTTTGTGGAACTAATGTTGTGTTAACAGTTCTCAGACGTACAGATGCCTTCACACCCAGCCATGCTACATTATGTAAAGTCTACATACATAGACAAATACTTTATAAAACGTAATTTAAAAACCCTGTACGATTATTGGGATTTTGATTAAAGCTTAACATTTTCACGCCTTTTTGCATAGATACAATTTTGCTAGCAAAAGACGTTTGGTACATTCCCTGAGAGACCTAAGTGCGTTGTTTTTCCCCGTACCAAAGTATGGTATCCCTTGAGCATGCGCATCCAGTCTGTGTTTCAAACAGTGTGTAGAACCTCTTTGAGACTCTCAACAGTGCAAGACGTACACCCGCATGGTAAAGACTTATAACCTTGTACAACCTTTCGCCATCTACTGTACATCAAAAAATTGAAACAACCATTACTAATTGCAACTGGAATGCGAATCCAAATCTTCAAATTAAAATTAAAATCTAGACAAGACAATACACCTCAAATGTTGTTCACGGTCTAGCCATAAGGTTTACAGGATTGAAATACCTTGACGTAAATTCAGGGACAGACCCATAGAAAATAAAGAAAAAAGCCACAGACTTAATTTTCAATGGTTACAATTGCTTATCCTAGTTTGGGTAATAAATGACATAAAACGGCACGAGCCACAGTTTTGAGAAAAAATAAATGTGTTTCAGTTCAAACACAGAAAATAAAGATCAACTGGTTACACTATGAAAGACCACCACATGACACGTCATATGATGTCTAATGGTGGTGCCGCAGAGTGCACGAATGTGGCAGAGTTCCACAACTGAATGACACCCATCAAGTATGAAGGTAATGCACATGGAGATTTTGGACAGGTACACATCTACATATACACCACCGTTCTCCTTGACACATACTTTGATTCATCATTGATGGTCTAGGTATACATTAATAATAACATGCAAGTAATCAAATTACAGTGTACCCATCGGATGTATAAGGTATTCTGGGACCTCCGAGATCATTATTCCGACTTGAATAATCCAGCTGACAGTGTTTGTTGGAAAAGTCTATACTAATGATGATGATACTACTACTACTAGAACTACTACTTGTACTACTACCAATAGCAATAATAATTCTTAATCACTATTACTATCATTATCATTATAATAATAATAATAATTATTATCATTATTATTATTATTATTATTATTATTATTATTATTATTATTATTATTATTATTATTATTATTATTATTATTATAATTAACATTAAATCACAAAACCCCATGATGATATTTTAAAGTACTTTTCACTATTAATAAATATGTTTCCTTCATGCCCGGGAAATTGCACAAAATATACGTAGAAGACCATTATGTGTTTAAAAGGTAATGGTTGCAAAGGTGAGCTGACCATCATTGTCAAATTGTTTCACATTATTTCCTTTGGCACAACGATTGACATTCTAATGTATTCAGGTTTAAATGAACCTATTGATCTGTTGTCACACGCTTAAACCCGACAAAGTATATAAATTTTTAAAACAAGAATTTTAGGTGAATAATTACTATGGTTAGTTTGACACAAAAAGTAAAGTAGTTGTCATTGAGAGCTTTCACAATCAAAACCCTAAAGGCTTCGCTGGAATACGGTAATATGTGTATAGTAAGACCGTTTGAGTGAAAGATTAACATGGTCATTTACTTAATAAGGCTTGGAAAATTACACGCGTGTGCATGGTTTTTATGTACATTTAAATCTATGGAAAACCGCGGCACGTTAGACTTTTAGTCAATTATGTGTTTGTATATTTTCAGAGAATGACTTTCAGTCAATTATGTGTTTGTATATATTAAGAGAATGTCATTAAAATCAATTGGCTGGAAAGGGTTAGTATCTGGTCATTTCTTATCATGACTAGAAGGTTGAGTATCTCTTTGTACGTTCATTTCAACAGTTACGTGTTCAAATATGATCAACGGCTAACAAAATGGGCCAACCTTTTGTTTTAATACTTTCTCAAATATCGAGCATTAATCGCAAAGTTTTCTTTGAAGCCTGAAATACGTATAAAGTAATTCAACTTTAAAAAACACCTTAGTAAAAGCTGAAGTAAAATCTGATGAGAAAATTTATTTGAATCAAGTCAATTCAGAATAGAAATTTTATGATGTAAAGATAATGCAAATCATGGCATTAGAACGGAACTTATTATGAAATGAAGTACAATGTTCTTACATTTTGCATGAGCACAAGGGTCAGAAACTTTGGCGAAATAGAAATCGTTTAATGCTGCATTGATGGGACTATGTCCATCAATGCAAAATTTTTAATATTTCAATTGACTACTAAACTTTCAGAGATTAAAACTGTTCAAATGGTTGTATTTGTTTTTGGATGTTTACTATAATAGTTGGGAAATGTATTTGTGTCTTTTTGCCCAGAACCACTTCCTAGTAGTCATTACCCTATTTCACAGTCCGAACTCTTTACTCTCCGTACGCTAACATGTCCCTGTGTAACCTACAGACATACGGAATGACTATTGTCCATATTTCACACGTTCCTCTGTAAAATTTTGACATAGACTGTATCAGCCCAAATAAATTAAAGGGTCTTCAGCGGGTAACTACTCAACATGTTTTGGAGCCTATTACCCGTACATGTCTCTCTGAGTAGTGGCCCCTTGTCTTAGCTAAATATTCAGCAAAGACAACCCACATAAAAATGAATAAATATGAAGGTGGCAACTGATGAACTAGCAATATACGTGAAGTTTTGCTTATAAATACAGAGCTTCATTATGAAAGAAGAATACCTGTCAAACAAACAATAATTACTAAATTTGTATAGTGCAGGTTCAGATAAGAACAATTTGACTTACCCCTGAGCCAATATGTACCCTTTCTAGCTGGACAGCTTATACTAGTTAAACCACCCACCAGTGTATGCCTGAAGTGAAAACAAGCTGGGGTATTATAATCAGTCCCAGTGATTGTAAAATAAACAGTTGCAGCTAGACCACCTGTACAAACTAAGAGAAATCCTAACAAGGACTGCAACAATGGACATCCAGCACCAGAACTGTAAAACAAACTCCATATAGACACCTACCCCTCAAACAATTAAGCTCTATTTCACTGCCAACCCAGAGTCAATGTATCAACGTAATGTGCCAGGTTTGTGACATTTGAGAAAATACTGTCAATTTTGAGTATTGTTTTTTTAAAAAATGAGTAAATGTGCATTTAAGCATGTCAAAAAAGAATGAAAGTCATTAGTATATATGCCAAAAACATGTTATCTTAACAATTTTTTAAACAGGGTTTTAAGTACAATTAGCCAAACATGTAACTGTCGTACACCGCTGCTTGCCACTGATAGCCCGGGGGAGGGGGGGGCGGTAACCTGACAGAAATCACGCAAGCCTTAAATATCTAAAAGTGAATATCTAAACAGAAATATGCCAAAAAATAAAGTTAAGTAGCAAAACAGACAAGTCCAAAAACTAAATTATTGCAGCCAAACTTTCTAATAATCTTTGGATGTTAACAGCAAAATTATAGGGCAAGTCAGAAAAGAATGAAAGTCATTTATATTTAAGTCAAGAGAGCGCAATGAAAATAATATTTCTTAACTAGATGCCAAGTACAATTAGACAAGCTTGTAACTGTCATTAGTAGCTGCTTGCTTCCTCTAGCACCTGGGGGCTTGCCCTAACAGAAAACAAGCTAGCCTAAAATATCTGAAAGGTGAACATGAAAACAGAATGATGCCATAAGATAAAATCAAGTAGCAAAATAGGCAAGTTTAAAATTCCTAATTATTGAAGCCAAACTTTGTAACCATCTCAGGATATTTTCAGCAAAATTTATAAAAATATTTGATCAAAAGTACATCTTTGAATCCTCTTGGCTCAAGTTTATTGTAAATAAATAAATTTGGTTCTAGATGCAAAGTCCTGTAATTTAGAACGACCAAATATCAAATTCTGTGACAAAAACGTATTTTATCCAATAGCTTCCGAAATATTACTGTCCGGGAAAGGATAATTAAATTCTTCAAAGTTAAACTCATCTATTTTGTGATAGACTTTAATACAAAACCTGTCAATAGTGCCCTGAATATCCATGCCAAAAAACATCTCTGAAACCATCTGAATTGTTACCCTCCATGGGGATATTTTTGGGTAAATTTCTTTGGCAATTTCACTGATATTTTGTACATTTACACAAGCAATGTCATCAATATATCTTGCGTTGTTTTATAATTTTGTGTTGCCATTTGAAAGTCCTTTTTCATCAATATATCCATATACTTAAATTCAAGCCAGCATAAATATAAATCTGCCAGTAAAGGGGAGCAGTTGCTATCCATTGGGATGCCTTTTATTTGTTGAAAAACCAATGGTCAGCATTGAACAAAAGCCTTATCCAAAAGAAATTTTATAGCATCTATCAAAGTTTCAACAGTGTGAGATTTAACTTTACTTTTTGAATATTTATTGTGTGACCAATACGCTTTCTTTGTATATGAATTAATATTATGTATGGTTTAGCATTATGTGTAAACATTTTGCTTATTAATTCTGAAAGTGAACTTTCGACTTCATCTATTGGTAGATTTGTGTCCAGTGTAGAAAAATAAAAACATTTGATATTTTTTGCTTTTACACATTAGATTTTAGATACAAACTCAGACGAATTGCAAATACTCCAAAAACAATTTATTTCACAGTTTCTAGAAATGCAATGTTTACGAAAATGATTCCTAATTGCAGTCAAACACAATGTTACTTCTTTTGATAATTGTTTTATTGTACAGTTTTAAGCACCGGCTATGACTCTTGATTTAAAAGGGTTTTTATGTAATTTGGGTATCCAGAACAAAAGCGGTATAGAGGAGTCCTCTTTAGAAATTTGATATTAAAATTCCTTTTCATCTCATCTTTATGTGTATCTATCAAATTATCAATGGATTGTTTGTGTAATTTATATTCGTCATTTCCTCTTATGTCTGAAAAATTGTTTATACCAAGCTCCTTTTTTAAAACAGCAAGATTAAATATTTTGCAGATGATCCCAAAATTGTTACCTGCCTTATATATGTTAGTGACTACAAATCTTTCTTGTACTTCTTTGACTACTTTTGAAACTTTAGGCTGTTTTAGATTAACCGTATTGAAATTCTTAATGTGGGATATGTAACGATAAATTCTATTTCTAAAGACTCTTTTCAAGTATGATAACCATCCTTCAAATTTTTGAAATTCCAATTTTTCTGTCTTTGCCTATTTCATACTGTAATAATCAAATGGATCACATATGTTATCAATTTAAGTACAGTTCACAGAGGTTTATTGGTCAAAATTTTCAAACCAGTTGTGAGGTTGCTACATCATCACTGCTGCAAACGTGACAGCCTCGAAGCCAAGCCATTGTTTACAATATATGTGACACTTTTAACTTCCATAATGTTTGTTTTGCAGTTGTGATTTGCATAATCTTCACATCAGAATATTTCCATTCTCAACAAGTATCCTATGGAAAGGGTTTTGATTTATGTTTATTTTGGCTTTAACTATCTTTAACAACTGAATGTTTGACTTTTAATTTAAAATTTTGGCACTTAGATATAACTTTAGACTTAACATTTTAAAGGTTTGTTTGCCCATATGGGAATAGCTACAAGGAAAAAAATAACACAAAATGGATCAGAGTTACTTTATACAGGCAACAGAGTTTACTGGCAATAATGCTTGGTGAGATCTACATCACAAAGGAGACATAATAGTAGTATGAGACCCTTACACGCCAATATCATCTTCGAAAATCAGTCCAAGTCGAAAATCAATCAAATCTTGACAGTTCCAATAACGTGCACCTCACCAGACATAACAGCAAGACTTGAGCATCCATCAAATAATGCATTATTCATTGAATATCTAAAGAGGAAAAGATGTCATACAAACAACATACAAATAATGACTGTCATGAAAAATAGAAGTGGACAAGTTTTCAAGAATGCTAGAGAAACTGCACCGAAAATTCGAGCAAAGAAAAATCATCCATGATAAAAACCATTCGGTCAACAAACAAGCAAGATTGAAATCCATAAGTTCAAGGTAGACATACCAACAACGTTATGGTATTATATACCAGGCAACTATTTGGTATGCCAAAGGCTTGTTGGCTGGGGGGAACCAATCCCTGTTTACAGCTGCAATGTTGTTCCACACCAGCTGGGATTCCTTATGTTCTTGACACTGCTTCAAATGCAATCATCTTGGCTTGATCCACACGTCTGGTCAAATGGTGCAGGTGGACCTTGTGGTTATGGGTCCAGTTCCATGACGACTGATAAAGCTGTAGGTTTCTCGTGAAAGGAGTCACTGTCCATTGGTTTGCAGCAGTTTGAGAACATCCTTGGTCACGTCCTAGTTTGAAAACAGTAGATGGAAGGAAATCTGTTTCAGTGAAAATATCTCAGTTCAGGGTGGGATTCCAGTCTTCTGGACTCTTCTATAATTTTACCATACATAGACACTCTTGCAAAAGTCTGACTGAAGCAAGCAAGAAAGTCAGATTGGTATCTGTGTAGCAGGACGACTCAAGTTCCATTTATTGATGGCACTCTTGTACTGTTTCGTCCAAGGTCTAAGGACGGATATATCAAGAAGCTGCAGGCGATGTGTGCAATGTGGTGAGAAAGGGATAATTTCCACTCCTCCATCTCTTGCCATGTCTACTGCTTCTTACCTTAAATGCGTTTCATGATTAACTATTAAAAGTACAGCTGGGTGATCTGTTGAACAAGTCATATGTCATGTGAGATTTTCCGGTGCTTTGGGAAAACAACTTTATACTCATCCACCCCTTGTTGTTGGCCAGACCAAGAGTACCTTGAGGTGCCCTGGCAGTAATGTGACGTTCGAAGTTGACTAGTAAAAATAATGCCACAGGAGCAAGTGCATGGCCAGCGTCACTAACACAACGCATAATGTGACCAAAGTACCTTGCTCTGCAGAAGCTATCAGTACCATTTGTTTCATTTATTTTGCTGCCACCACTTGTGCTGATGCTTGAAATGTCATTTTTCTAAGTGATTAAAACAAATGCTACAATACGGTCTTGAAATTCAGAGCTCAGGCCATACTTGTACCTTCTGGGTGGCTTCATAAATTCAAAGGAACATTTGAACTGGCAATGACAGCGTAACACATTTCTGCATTTTAACTCACTCTTTAGACTGTAACATATGCAATGAATGAAATATGAGTATAAATCTATGGACATTTTTGGTGCTTACACAAGTAGAAGAACAGTGTAGCTACTCATGCGAAGGTTGCCGTGTGTGAAGAATTTTGACATCTGAATTTGAAGGAGGGTTTCCATTTACAGTGACTTGGTGTGTCAGAACAAATATCTGACCATCTAGAAGCACTGTCACAATCTGGCCCTATGGTTAATGTGCCCAAGTCTGTCTGTCTGTCTGTCTGTCTGTCTGTCTCTCTCTCTCTCTCTCTCATATATATCTGTATATATATATATATATATATATATATGTATATATATATATATATATATGTGTGTGTGTGTGTGTGTGTGTGTGTGTGTGTGTGTATGTGTGTGTGTATGCATACACAAAAACAGAAACTGGTTGCACAGTAACAAATTAAAGTTTCAAACGTGATTATTTAAATATTTCCTTCCTGAAATCGGTACATCCAACTTGGTCAAGAACTTAAATAAAAAACCCAATTTCACATCCCACACATGAAAACAACCCCATGAAAAACCTGTGCAGACTAGCTTTAGATCATCCTTTTCTATCCAAGGTTGTAAAATTTCCTAAGCATAAGCATAAACAAAGAAGATTGTGAAAGTCCTGTGCTCAGCTGCCCTTGCATGCAGAGACTGAAGTGGTCCTGTGAATTTCAGAATGATGTCAAGGCCACCTTTGTTGGCGAAGATCAATCCCATGAACATTCCAAATAAGTTTGAAGAGGATCCGACTTACTGTGTGGGAGAAAAAGTCAAGAAAAGTGAAAATGCACCAAAAATCTTAAAAACTTGAATAATAATCACAGTGCGACCTGTGGAACAATTCAGGGCTGGAGGTCCTCAGAAGTGTCTCTGTGCAATTTCAAAGTAATTAGCCCAGCGGTTTTGCAGATGAAAACGTCATAAGATTTTACTGAAAAATGAACACGAAAAAAGGCATAAAAAATCGTTAAATCATTGAAGCGTGACTGTTTGAACAAACTCTATAGAGATCCACCTAAGGTACATCTCTACCAACATAATATGGTTGACAGTTTTTTTGTAGAAGTCGAAAATGTTAATTTCCATTTGAATCCCCATTGGCTTGCATGGTAAACAATAGGAACGCATGAACAGACAGGTACCCAAATTCAAAAATTGTTGAAATTCAACCGATGGACAAAAGACCATAAAATAGGTTCAGCTGACTGACAAGTCAGCTGAGCTAAAAATCAAATTGGATCACCCAGGGCATTATGGTATCCACAACTAATAGGGATTGACTACACAGAGAAGTGAAAAAACCTGAAACAATTTTCATGAATATCATCAACGCAAAGCAAACCTAACCACTTAAACAATATTCTCACAAAAATTTCAAACAAGCAAAGAAAACTTAGTACACAATTTCTGCTTCAATAAATACATAGGAAATATAAGTGAAAATCGGAGAACAGTAAGTGTTATCACTAAAAAAAATCACAAATGAGTCCAATTATCTGGACTCCTTCTAAATAAATAGAGAAACAATAACAAATAAACAAACAATTGCAAATATCTTTAACAATTAGTTCTCTGAAATGGACCTTAAAATTGCCGCTCTTGTAAATCATTTGGATGAAAACGATCTTTAAAATTAATCATAACCTCTTTGCCATTTTTAACAGACACAGTAGAGAAGGTAACTGATTCATGAAATCCAAAGATACGTTGTGGTTATGTACGAATTTCTGCCAATTTATTAAACATTTTGAAACTTTAAATCATGATTGTCTCACTGTTTTAATTATTAATCCATCCTTTTCCCCGAGTTTTTTTCTGACAAACTGCACAGATGTCAAAATTTACCCCCCTTATTAGATGTGATGCCAGTTTATTTTATAACTACTGACCAACATACTCTTTGCCAATTATTCTGAAGTTTTTGAAAAAGTTATGTTCAACCAATCAAATGATAGTTTCAAATACATCATTTGCGTTACCACAAGTATGGGTTGCATGAATTATATTCCACAGAATCTGTTTCCATCGAACTTAATTGACAGGATGGACAACAATGAAACTCCCATCAGTGTATTTATCGACCTGGCAAAAGCATTTGACACCCTGGATCACAAAAACACTCACACACATAAACCACAATATTGGGGTATGCGACTGACTTGCACTAAATCTTTCAAAATTTTTTAACTAGCCTCAAGCAATATTCGGAAACCAATGAAATTAGGTCAAGTACGTTGAACGTTCTCACTGGTATGCCATGTGGCTCATTTTTAGACCATTGTTATTAATAATTTGTAAAAATGGTTTACTCACAATATCCAACCTTTCAAAGATTAAGGTGTGTCGATTCTGCAACAATATAATAGTCAGCACTTTTCAAGTTATATAATGAACCGATATTATTGCTTGCCGCAATTCAATACATGTCACATACACGTTGTAACTATAAACCAACTAGATCAAGGTCATTCTTGGGATATTTATTAGCAATATATGGACATTACATGTTGTCTGCATCCGAAAATTGTGTATGTTCTTCATGTTCCAAACATAGGTTCATGCACGTTTGTATAAAAGTAATATTTTTAAGTCACAAAATATGCGATATTCACATACACACGCATCCAATTTAATGCCCGGGGTTATGATATTTAAGAAGAGACAGAAAAAAAGAAACTTGCTTGAGCGAAATACTGCCTGAGACACCAGATAAATGATACATTAAAGTTAACGATACTCTTGGTTATCTAAGTTGTAAAGGACATGCTTGTTGCGAAAGTGGTTTCTCATATGCCACACGATATTACATTAATAAATAATGTGTACTTGCTCAATCCCTAAAGCTGGGTTTCCATGTGCGCGTACTGCGTATTGCGTACTGCGTGATAATTGATTGACTTAAAATTAACTACCCCTATTCCATGTATGCGTAGTGCTTAGTGCGTGTTGCCTATGCATTTCAATCGCTCTGTGTAGCGATGTGTACGCATCACGCAGGGTAGACGCATGTAACATACACAAAATGGCGCCAAATCCTACCAAAGTAAACATTGTATACATACAGTATATGCCTGGTTTGCGGATACATGGAAAATAGTACACGCAGTACGCAATAAACACCCCAACTACGAAATACGTTGTACGCAATGCCCAATACCCCGCACATGGAAAAATAGTTTAACTACTATATCTGAAATCAAAACAATGCTTAATTTTGAAGGATTTAGACAGCCTTCAAAATAAATTGTATTCTTTGCTCATGACACGTTTTATGATAACATTACATATTTTTCAATTCTTACAAAGAAATGTCACTACTAATAATATGATTGTATCACGTATTCGTTTGATTTATAGTCCAACATATAAGTTTTGTATTATTGAGCATACTTATATGGTTCTTATGCTGGCAGCCTTATGGGCCTAATGAGAGTCCCTTGGTTTATGCTTTTTGAATCTACACACATGATCAAATATAAGTTCCTCCAGTCCTCAGTCTTGACTCCGACCCTTTTACTAAGTTGGCAACTAGCACGATGTATGTGACAAAGATCATTGATACTAAAGATGTGTGTACTATGGCTTGACGTAATGGACGGCTAAACTATTCCAAGATGTTTACCCAACTCCATATAAATCATGAACAATTTTGACATGCGCTTTGGTATTCACGTCATGGGAAGATAATGTTCATGATTTATACGTTCTGTTCCCATAGACATGCTGAAATTATATATCCTTTGAATTTCAAACAGAAGTGGAAACGTAAGTAACTATAAATACCTATATGTCAGTCTTGTTATGATCATGGTAGAATTTTTGCCCCTTCAGTGCTAAATCACTAGGTTTCCTCAGATGTAAAGCCAGGCTTCATCAAATTTACAATACAAATAAAGGTAGGGATAGGCATTTGGAAACGTCACTGAAATAAGATAAAAATGCTTCCTTAATTAAGCCAGAGGAGACATAATACAATGTCATAGAGTGCTTTCACCACATTTGTGTTTAAGGAAGGAAGTCAGTTTGGTAGTCACAGTGTATAAAAGATAGCTAAGATTGGTGCAACATGTGAACGTGTAAAAAGTATGAAAGTGTTAATAGTAATCATGTAGAGTTCACAATCTTTGAGTTCCATATCTAGCAAAGTTTATTAAAGACCAATAACATAATTGGATTGAGCAGAAAAACCTTCACGTTTCCTGAAGGAAGAGATATTTGTCACCACGTTCCTCATGCGACCACACTTGGAGTATGCTAATGCATTCTGGTGTCCATAGCAAAGCTCAAATCTACAGAGGAAGAAAAGCAGTGCCATGTTTGACAAATTTAAACCGAAATGAATGTCTAAAACACATGGTCTTACAATCCTTACATGTTGCAACTGAGTGGCAAGTAACATGATAGAAAGTGTTAGATTTCCAACATGTACGATAAAGTTCCAACTTAACTAATTCCTGCTGAACTGAAGCAGTACTGGAGGCTTTGCCATATGACTGTGAGGTCCGCATTTAACAAAGAAATCAGAAAAACAGCTTTGTTAACAGTAAACATTTGAAATAGTTTACCGTACCTGAGAGGGTAGCAACGTTTTTCAATTGTGATGCAATTTGAAGTGAACTTGGAGTCTGGAAAATAAGAGAATATTAAATATAAGTACCATGCAGCGCTCCCAAGTAAACCCAGTGACTGTGAAAAGAACTATGTGACAAGGTGTGGATGCAGAGGTGTTCATCCCAACGTTCAGAAATGAACTATTACCGAACTAATGTATGTTCCTCATACTCATATTAGCACATGGTCTTACGTTTTGGGTACGGAACACCAGGAATGTGTTAAAGAAAGGTCCCTGGATTCACATATTTCCTAGTTGTTGCATGCACAAGTCGCTAATGCCCATGCCATTCAAGGACCAGCATGTATCATGCGGCAGATCGAGAGCTGTATGTGTACCCAAAAGCTGTACAACTATGTCTTGTTCCTGGTCAAGTTCACAGGTCAGGTGATCATATCCTTTGTTTGACAAAGGTTTAAAGCCGAAGGAAAGCTTGCATTGTCCTTTACGTGTTTCAAAAGAGGACACTTTCAGCAACGTTGTGAAAAGAAAAATACGTTATCTCCTGAAATGAGCAATTAAAGTTGCTGATATCACTACTGTGCCTAGATAGAAACTTCGTCATCGACATATTAAGGGCAAGGAGAAAGTGGAAACAACATAGTCTGAAGGCCCGCTGGTCTGAAAGCCCATTGGTCCAAGGGTCCATTGGTCTGAAAGCTGATTGGTCTGAAGTCCTATTTGTTCGAAGATCATTTTCGAAGTTGTTTCTCTGATAATTCCAAATGAATCCCAGGGACAGCATTCAATGTATTTGCAGTAAAAATACAAAGGAGGGCAGGATTTCTGTGACTCATTATTTTAAGGGTTGCCCCATGGGGGGACCCTTTCTGTTTTCAGGTTCCTTGTATTTTGCTCAAATCTGGCAATATTCTTATCTTACCTCACAAGAAGATTTTGGTGTCACCATGACCTAATTTGAGCGATGGCAGCCTAATTAAATGCTCTTAAGAGGTCGTTACCGCAATATCTCAAGAATGCTACAATGTATAAAGCTAAAATTTGGTAGTATTCTATCTATTATGCCAAGATGAAATTAACTGATTAGATTTTAGTGTCACCATGACCTTATTTGAGCAAATGGTAGACTCCCCATTCAACGCTTTGCATTGAAGGCATGTCTAGTTAAATCTAGTTTCATGTGAGGTGTGAAGAATCTTGTCAGATTACTAAAATGTAAGTCTACTAACGGTTGTGAATTCATCTTTAGGCTTAGGCCTATGATATGCTAGACGGGTGAAACTGTAATTTAAGCGGATGAAGCACTTATTATTTTGTTTCGATTCTACCAGCGGAACTTTTTCATTCTGGGAAACTCCCAGTCATCATTACGTTGTATACGGTCAACCCAACACCTGCTGAGTTCTCATATCTCTGCATTGTGAAAAATGAAGGAATTTCATCGGTTAGTAGGCCCTTGCATGCGTTCCCAGGATAGAGCTGGCCTCAACACGACTTTTTTTTTTCTGTAGCCTCTGGAGCACCCAGAGGAATTCCTCGTGACGTCATTTTAGAGCCTCGTTTTACGTTCAACCCAGACAACTTTTGAGGAGGACATTTTGTGGGAAAAAAGTTTACTTGTGATGGACAAGAGACCAGAAAACTGCCAAAAGGAACTTTAGGAAATTTTTGGTTGAAAATGGCACACATGAAGGATTTTAAGAGATGGAAACAGTGGAATACGCCGTATGCATATTTACTTCCCGCCACAAAGTATGGGTTTAACACCAGGCGATCATGGGGGACTGCGGGTCACATCACTGTCACGGACAGGGCCATATATTAATTTCTTACAAAATTAACGTTTTGTGAGAAATCTCAGTTCACAAATGCCAATCTGGTATTCATTTAGTACTGCCCGAGCCATGTATAGAGAAATATTTCCATCTGCCTTTAATAAATATTCTTTATTTCCAAAATTTTAGGAACATATCCCTTGTTCCAACAGGTACCGACCCGTATCTCGCCATATCCCGCCAAGCGAGACTAGGCATTCAGGTATGCAGTAGTGACGTGAAATTATGCATATCTCCTATTGGGAATTTGGGTACTTGGCTGGGACGATATTACTTTTCGGCCTGAACTTTGGAAGCAGAACTTTATACAGCATCATCTTTGGAAAATTTCCGGCATTATATCAATCGTTATATTCCAAACCCACCCATAGATCGTGATAGTGATGTGGTGAAAGACAGTGACTTTCGGAGTGCAAATGACAATTTTAAAGCAGTTTTACGTGAAATTGAACAACAAGGCAAAGGCCAAGTGGAGCACTGCCCTGTCATTCATGATGCAGACCTGGCAAAAATCTACAACTCGGATATTATGAATACCCGGTACTACGACGCCTTTTGGATTACTGCAAAAGGTACAATTTGACATTCGTTTTTACTTTTGTAGAAGAGGTGCTGAAAACATGCGCAACGTGAAAAAAGATACTTTGATCGTGGAAACTTATGCTAATACAGGCAGATATGTCCTCAAAAGAATTGACAAATTGAATGAAAATCATAATGAAAATGACAGAGAATCTTATAGTGGTTTTATACCAGAATATCAAGACCATGGAAAATATCCAGTGGCTTCATATATAGAATAGGTGTAACTTATGCTGCCAGAAAATAAAGGTAAACAGGTTACCATGTTTGGCCAATTGTATGTTTGCTTTTATTTTTCCGGCAGTATATAATGATGGAAGAACTAGTATGTTTCTTATCCACCTACTTATGTGTGTTATGCCTGGTGCTAAGTTACAGAGTAGGTGTAACTTTAAATGAAAGACGAACCGTTATCTCTCTTATTTACCCACATGTGTGTGTTATATCTGGTGCCAAGTTATAGAATGTAGTAGAGTTGTGCTGTAAATTTTTTTTTTATATATCTGGTGCTGTTACTTTGTATTTGAATATTTACATAGACTTGTTTCTGTATGTGTTCATGGACGGTCAACTTAATATACTCAGGTGCTGATGGATCACCAACTTGTACTTTTGGGAACCCATCGTATAACAGTGAATTAATCAGATTGATGTATTGTTATTTCTGTTACTCTATATTTGTATGGGTTTTTTTATTGCTTTGTTCGTGCAAGTATTCATAGACTGCCAACATAATTCACTCAGTGTCTTATCTGGTATTAGTTTATATTTATATGTTTTCAAAGACTTTTTCTGTAGTACATAATTCATAGGTACCTATTGTAAACCCAATGTAATAATGTATGACGAATGAGTCTACATAGACTCTCTTTCAGTCAATAAAATTTTACTACTACTACTACATATTAGCTGCTACTTTCTCACCTAAGTCCGGACTGTGAAAGCACGTGGTAGCGCCCTAAATCTAATATCACTGCAGAAAATGACGTGTGGTTTTATGCCATTCCCCTGGGTTAAGACATTCTGAGTAGTTTTATGATAAATCTTAGCAAAAAGATGTGATCAGTCACAAATTTTACAAATCTTCAACTGCGTGTCACTGCCATTACACACCGGAGTCGCAATAACTACTTTGCACTGAGTCTGAATCAAATTATGTCAGTATCCGGCCACAGAAGTGTCAATTCATTGGCGCTATACCAGGATATCATCTGAAGAGAAAATGAAAATGCGAGACACTTCAATAGGGACTGCGCTTGGTGTATCCAGTAACAGTAACAGTAACACTATCGTTCCATATACGCCTGCAAATGTGGATTTTTCAACAATAAGCCCACCTCAGGCATCTTTACAATTTCTGACAATTTGCTACTACTGCCGTACTGGTGCTGTGCAATCCCAGCCTACAATTGTTGTTAGGCCTACTATTCGTGACACTGTGATGCCACAGTTAGGCCTACCAACGCGATCAGCTGACAGTGATGAGCCAGTAACATCAGTGATCAGGTCCAGCTTCACTTCAGCATGTTCAGTGCCTTCTGTACCATCACAGGCAGTGAAAAGCGCCAGTCCCAAACATGTTCAGAGACCTTTACAGACAATAAATACAAATAATATGAGCCCAATCCTGAGAGACCTGGATTTTGGGGGTGAAAGTAGTCCCAGTGCCCATGGCAGCAGTGTACTGCGTGATCAAATTCTGTCTAGTCACACTGGAAACACTGCAAATCATGACCATATTTCAGAAACTAGTGCTACAAAACCAGTCAGACCAACTCTGTCCCAAGGATGCTATTGCTACATAAAACTTAAAAGAGTTAGATGTCCACATGCATTCTAGCAAATAGGTTGCATTCAACAGTTCATTCCGGCTGCATCTGCCTGAAAATTATACCTCTGTAAATGCAAGCTTTGTTTCATTATTAATTATACTATTAAGCCAATTGCTTAAGCCTTAAGCCTAATTCTCTGAAACATTAGCATTATTTATTATAAATTTAAATGCAGAAGGCATAGTCTATGCTTAATAATAACAAAATTGTCACATTATATATTATAAATTTAAACACAGAAGGCATAGTCTATGTTTAATAATAATAATAATAATAATAATAATAATAATAATAATAATAATAATAATAATAATAAAATTGTCACATTGTATTAAATACCTGATATTGGCCTACATGAGGGACAGTCGTCTGTCAGTGCAAGGGCAGGTTGCTGCTGCCATCCTATGAACATTTTGTATCCCGTGACTGTACGTGAACTTAAAATATCAGTTCAATATGTCATTTTCATTCAAGTATACAGGCGTGACATTTAATATTCTCAGCTTTTGTCCTCCACAAGTGAAATATTCAGGCATTATGTCCTTGTCACAGACTAATACGGCATTTGTAAAGCTTTGAAATTTTAAGTTTTATTTTATTCTCTTTCGAAATAAAATTGATCACAAACGTGTTCTTCTTAATGTGTTTTTACGGTAGATAATCGGGAATTCTGATACGTGTGGTTTTTCATCAATGGCAGAAGTTTCATCCAGTTTCTAGACATTGAAGATCTATAATAATATGCTCTGTAATTTTGAAGGGCTGGATAATTTAGGTCCCCATTGTAGTTATGAAAACATTGCAAAAAATATAATTGAACATTTCAAAATTAAATTTACAGTTAATTATTTCTGGCATGACAAACCTTCGGAATCCAAAATGAAATTCCTTTATTTTTCATCATCCAGAGATAAAATCGTCACCCTGGGGTTGAGCCAGTGATACGGCAATATGGATCATCCTGATGAAAGCGTATACCCTTAATTCAGGCCAAACCATCCAAGGAAAATATCGGCCCCCACTTCGCCTTCAGGGCCTACATTTTCTTTGGATAGTTTGGCTTCAGGATCAACACTTTCATCAGGGTGCTCTGTATTGCCGTATTACTGGCTCAACCCCAGCGTAACAGATGATAGCTCCTTTTTCCCATGTTCTCCGGTCTTCCTCCTATGTTAAGCTCAGGTTAAGGGGCTAACATCTTGCCTGTTTGGGCCCTCGGAAGAACAGCTGTGGTAGAGCTACTCAGGATAAATATATGCAATTATTAATTATTGATCCAAATTAGAGGAGAAAACATCACCTCAAGACATAAGGCGGTTGCAATGAAACGCACGATCGAACGCGTTGGTAATGAATAGTGAACCTGCTTGTAATGCATTTTATGTTCTTTACGCATGGGCGCTGGAAAATATATAAAAGATTTCTAAAGTGGATTCATACATATATATTTATGTACGATAATTATAAAAAGGATAACTTAGGAAAGAATCGGAAAAGATGAGTTTCCACCCCCTGATGTAGCGTAGGCCTAAGCTTAAAAGGTTACGTCATGTACCGGTACCCTTTACCTTAAATGTCACTTCAACCTTACGTCAGTAAGATAGTTGGAGAAGTTGGTAAGTTTTATTGTTTCCTTTTGACCAGTTATGTCAAAGGAGAAAGCCAATGTCAATAGATTACTTTATTCCCGATTGTAATAGTGCAGATAGGCCTAGTTCGGCGGGGGGGGGGGCATACTCAACATCAGGGTGGGTGTGTGCCTCGGACATTTTTATACAATACCCTATCTTAATCCTACACCAGATGTAAAAAGATACCCTTTCTTAATCCTGTAAGCCTAATGTGTTCAAAGGAGTGCTGCATTGGTGCATCCTAATTCTTACTCCTATCCTAATCCAGTTGTGTACATTATGGGGGGCTTTTCTAATCCTGGGAGTAATGAAAACACAGCCTTTCCCGCGGCACATACCCAGTACGATCCTACATGGACCTCCCCCCCCCCCCCCCGCCTAGGTATCAACGTAATTATGCACTAATGTAGGTCTAGGTGTACAGATAGTCAGATCTATGAAACCCTTTATGTAAGCAAGAACATAAGCCTGAATATGTTTGAGATCACGAACTACACATAAGTTGTAACTGGGGAAAGCAGGGGTTAAATACATTTAATTAAATGCAAGAAAAATGGTACCAGGATGCTGAGGTTAAGGGCCATATTAGGCTACTTCTTTCAAACGTAGGCCTATGCCTTATAAATAGTGGCAAAGAGACAATGAACAATCTTAGTAAAAAGTTATTCATGGTCTGCAATAGTCACAAATAAATCTCCCAAGGCCTTCATGATCCGTACGTTGCAATGAATGCAATATAATTTCATGAATGGGGTTTAAGGTCTCATTGTTTTCTGTCTACTTCTATTGCGTGAAGGTGCTGTTTCATCCCTGTAAACAAACACTTTATTATGAAGGAAGTACCAAGGATAAGATGTTTAGCAAAAATGTCTCTGCCAAACATAATCAGTCCTAAAAGTATGCCTAATAACTTCAGAACACTTAGATTTCATTTGAACTTTTAAATGTTCATTGAACATTAGCCTACTGTCAGAGTTTTTAAATGTACCATACCATTGCAATAATTTTATCAGCGCTTATTTTTCCCATAATTGTTAAACAGCACAGAATAAAAGCTGACGTGTGGGCTCCATTGATATATATATATATATATATATTACCCATGTAATTATTAACTTTTTAATTGCTTAAATAACGTAGTAAGGAACCTAAGCTGATTCGTTTCCTGGATGCCAATTGCGTCTTTTACACAAAATTGACACCAGGGAAAATGTGATTAGCACTTTAACGTTTAATTGGACAGGTTTTATTACCCCCTTTTTAAAAGGAATACAGTCACACCAGTTCTGAAATTCTGAATAACTGTGCATACTTTCAACTTGATATTAGTAAGCATTTATTCATGATGCAATAAAATTTGGCGCCAAACTATACCCCTCCCTGCGTGGCCACTAGTTGTTTTCTGCATGTTTTCATTTACCTGATGACAAACTTTATGGCTATAGCTTGTCATCAGGTAAGTTTTCATGAAAATTTAATGAAAACGCTTTCTGCCATAGTATTTATCTCTAGTCTTTGAGGCATGTCAGTCAAAGCTAAACATTACACCCATTTATTTTGAAAAAAAAATAGTTGAGGGATATATTCCAAAATACTTTGATAATGGTTAGGCCATTGCACAATTTTGACTTGACACCTACAAGTTGCAAAGTGTTGATGCTTGCTCGCATATTTCTTTTCAACAGGAATATTAAAGCACGGACAAGATCAAGTGTATTAGATGCAAAAAGTGACCTGTCTTTCCTTTGGCTTGAAGGCTTAAGCTTGAGAAATTCCCTTATAGGTAATACCTCCACGTACGCACAAACACATATATATGTGTATGTGCATATATTTGTATATATATATATATATATATATATATATATATATATATATATATATATATATATACATATATATATATATATATATATATAAATATACATATATTTGCTTTTTGCTCCATTTCGGGGCATATTCAATGTTCTCGTATAAATGTGGGTTAGATATTATTAGTGTCAGAACTCCAAAATATGTATACGCATTGTCGAGATACACAGAATAAAATATGCCTTCAACTACTTACAGGTGGGAAGATCGATATGAACATTCCTACTTTGACCTGGGTCACTGAATCTGGAAACACGACTGATTTAGAGAAAGGGGTATGTCATATTACGTTACAAGTTAAAGTCAGCAGACTTACATCGATTGATTGGACTCCACGCGTTTTACCAAGAACGTAGAAATCTATGTGGTTTTTAGCTCGACGGACTTGTCAGTCAGCCGGGCTGATGAGTCAGTCATTCGTGATTCGTTCCTTCGTCCCTCCCTATGTCCGTTCACAATTTACATTTTCGACTTCTCCAGAAGCTTTGGTCAGATCCACATCACACTAGGTCGGAGTCTACCTTTGATGGATCTGTAATGGTCAGGTTCCAGTGTCCTGTGCTTATTTTTTACTGATGTTTTGTGTCTATATACATATATATATATATATATATATATATATATATATATATATATATATATATATATATATATATATATATATATATATAAAATCTTTGGGTCGATTTTAGTACTATAACAGGCTTGTATAAATACCGTATCATAGGCCTAAAAGCTACAGTGCCGCGATATGATGTATCAGTACTCTTCCGCTGGTATCGCCACTTTGCCGGTTGTATCGGTATTCTTCTGGTTTCATCGGTAATTGTGTTGATGAGGAGTAAAACTTTCTGCAAATGTCGTTCTAATTTTTGCTTTGTGTATTGAAATGTAAAAATCGAACCAAACATGCGATAAAAATTTTACAGCATGCTTTGTAGACGATATGAAGTAATCAACTCGCACTGCATACCATATAGCAGAACTCGTTCGCTTCTCTCACTCGTTCTGCTATATGACATCCAGTGCTCGTTGATATACTTCATATCGTCGACAAAGCATGCTATAATATATATATATATATATATATATATATATATATATATATATATAATGTGCTCTGTGGTTGTTGTTTTATTTGTTTTTTGTTTGTTTGGTTTGTTTATGTTTATGCTGCCCCTCTTTTCCAGCGTGTAATGTCTTGCTGATCTGCTAATGCCCTGATCCATATCTTCACAGGCATTAAAGAACAAAAACCAAGATTTGTGTCTGGCACAACACGATCATTAAACCAATTTTTGTATTTACACTGTAACTCTTAATCAACCAACTTTAGTTTTTCGAGCGGGAAATAAATTTAATGTAAAAGTAACTAAAATATAACCTTACTTTCATGCTTCTGTTTGCATATATCCATTCTTGTTGAAGCTTTGTTGATAATGGACCGTCACATTGTCACGCAGAAAAGTGCTTATTCACTACTCACAGACTGGTCGTTTTGCATTATGTTACATGATTTTTTTGTGTTGTGTACTAATTGTTACGATAACACAAAAGGGAAGTATTGTAAACATTGCTATTTGTAAAGGATGACGGCAAACTCTACTATATGTAATATGCATGTATCCCTGCTGCATTTTTCTGCCACAAATGTGCTTACCTCTTGCGATTTGTGTATATGGCACTGCTTATGCAGCAGTCGTCTAAATTATCGAGCGCTTTGCTTATACAACAAATACAATCATAGTTCCCTGGAGCTTGTGTCTTTGATACGACTGGAAATCCATTGTCAGCCGCACAAAGAAAACTTTGTTACACAAATTAATTCATATATGTTCATTTAGCTTTCACGATACATGATACAGACTATTGTTGTTTAATGTTTTCTGGTGTTCAAATGATTAAGAACTGACATTGTTCCTACCTGCCTTTAGTTTTACTTTTTGTTTGACAGCGTCAGTATGGTCATTCAATACATTTACATTGTTTTCATGTGCACACTCAGCACAATGTAGAAAATGTTACCATTAGCTTGTCCTTTGGAATGGTGGACATATTCCCATTTATAGATTGACAGTTGATGTTATCTCTACCGTAGAGCAAGTACAACGAGTGATTCTTGTAGCCTAGAATTAAAATGTATCATTTTCGATTTTTAAGCTCAGTCGATTTCTTTACGGGAGTCACATTGACGTGGACCCTCACCAAAATATGGTTGTTTTGTAATTAGGTGGATATATTAGCTTTCATCTTCATTATTTGTTATACTTGGGGCAGTAAAACATATATTACATGAAGAGAGATCAGTAAGAGTATGTTGTAATTTGGAGTTTATGATTTCAAAATCAGTCAACAAATGTGAAAAATCACTTTTCAAAATTATTGTTTGGTAAGAATGACAGTGACCTGGAAATTGCACTATTTCCTCAGCATAATTGTATTACCCCAAGTTTGTAACCTTTGGAGTGTGTAATTTGAATCTTTCTCAAGGTGATTATTTGGGGTACCACACTTAATATATTTTACGATGTGTATATGCAGCTACACTTTTGAATGTTTTCCTTTCGTCATGTCTGAAGTTCTGTGATGTTTCATGTGTGACAAGTAAGCCTCGTAAATATCCTTTAGTTGATCTAGAATGAATCTATAACAGTTTTTTTTTCTGGCACAAATTCAAAAGGTAATATACTTTTATTCTACCAGCCTGTCATCTGATTTTATTTCACAATTCACTTCCCCTAGTTCTTCGATTTCCTCCACCACAGGCAAGGTAGGAAGTATACGCCAACATCTGTGCCATGGAGAGTGAGAGAGTCAATGCTTGACTTCTTTCACAATCCATGTAAAACAAATGTGTCTATACTATACCCTCAATGTTCCTAACGTTTTCCTTGTGTGATTAAAATTCACATTGCAAAATGAAACTTATGTTTGGCTAATACAAATGTGATGTTTCTAATGACACAGTAGGATAATGGGGTGTAAAATTTTCGGTAATATAGGTCATAAATGTTTGAGAAACATGGACTCTTGACCACTCGTTGGTCGCGGTGCCATTGATCATTTAAAATACCAGAAAACTGTCATTTGGGGTCATTTTGTTCATCCGGTGAGATTCATTTCTTTATAATTGACCCCATAGACCACAAGAGGCTTATTGCCTTAAATGATCTACTTAGCAAACATCAAAATCCTATTAAAACATTAGCATCGTATGTGTTCGAAGTGAAAAAATGTCCGTTGCATATTTTCAGCATATATGATCTTGAAATGTAGTCCATTTATACACACTTTACATTTTCGTGTTCTTTCTGCACCTCCCCAAACCCAGCCACAAACCTTTGCTGGCACTGCCTTAAATTGTTTGGGAATGTAATTTCTATAAGTGTTTGCCATGTTTTGCCATTATGATGGCGATCGAGGTTTGGGTTTTAAGCAAGTTGTTGCTGTGTTGCTTTTGGTTGGGTTTGAGGAGGATCCTGGAAAGCAGATTCGATGTGCTGATTTTTCTATTCGGTGAGGTTCCTAAATGCATACATTCTTTCCCATTAGTTTTCATAACACGAGTGACGGAGTAGCATTCACTAAAAGTGTTTGGTTTCTTTCCCATTTTAGTAGTGCTTTTGATTTTTTGTTCATTATACAGGTCAAAATACATGGCTTGTACAGAGAGGCATAAAAGGAATCAAGGCTATTTTCATATTCAATGCTGTGTATGGCATACCTTGAGACTCCTGACACTCAAAGTATTACAATCGGTTTTTCGAGGTTCCGTGCGTTCCTCGCACGCTGGCTTAAACGGAAACCTCTGAGTGATACATCCGATCTAACTTATCAGAAATCTTGGCAAGCCACAACCTTGTCCACTATAAGCCAAAGACATGACACATTATGCCGGGCTATGTTCTATGAGATTCTTAAATTTGATAACCAATTACTCTATTACTCACCCCAAGCGATTTCTACTCACAATATCAGTAAGTAGATGCATTATCATAGTATAACTTGCTAGAACCAAACCAATTTAAAAATTCTTTCATTCTTGCACCGTTGAATAGCATAGACCAAGCAACAGGAAGTAGCAGACAACACCACTGGTCGAAAGGTATCACCTGAGCTATCCTGACAATATGATTTGTCAGAATATGTCAGGTGACCTTTCTTCTACCAGTGACACTCTGTGTCCCTTGTCTCCAGTCTAATGCCATTAATAATGAGTCAACAGCTTTTTGGCCAATGGTTTTGTATGTGTAGCGATTCTTGGCTTTTTTCAGACTATAATGCTAACCCACGTGATTGTGGTGATTTTTGGTGATTGTTGTATTTACGCATATCTTACGTATATTATCACATATTCAATTATTTCTTAAATAAAGCAACAAAACATCTTTTGTCTCACCTCATTTTATCTCATATCATCTCATCTTGCCTCATTGCATTAAGATTGTGATGGTTTTTAGTGATCTTTGTATGTTCGCATATGGCTGCATATCATCACATATTCAACTGTTTCTAAAGGACAGGTAAGACACCAAAAATAAATCCCACTTTAGTCAATCCTAGCTCAAAATGTATTTGCGTTAGGATAACATACCATATATGTGTGTACTTGTCATACTCCAAAGAATTTATATGTCCCGTATTTGGGTGTCTGTGATGTTAATTGTTGAATAAACAATTGAAAGTTGACCGCAAAGCATCCACCCCATAATTGTCGATATAAGTCACTAACTATTTGTGATAAAATCATAATTACACTTGGATCTTAATCCTGACATATCGGCAACAAAAAAGGATCCTACGATTTTTCATGTTTGGTTTCTTTTTTCTGTTATCCATCCTCAAAGTTTGACGTTTCAATTTTCCCTTTGATTTTCAGTATGTTAATTTTTTTCATTTCATAGAAAAAGAACGAAGCAAAATTTATAAAATCGCTGAATTGCTGTTGCAGTTCAGACATTAAAGAATCAAAAGCCTTTAACCGGATTAAATTTCGCCCAGTCGTTTTCTTGGAATAACCATTCTTAGGTGGGGCTCTCGTCCTATAATCCATTCTGAGAAAACAAGCTTCAAAGGCCTTTGATGTTGATCATTTGACTCTGAAACAATACCATTCCCTCAAGTTGAGCTGATATTTGTACAAAACGTAGCAAACATCGTCCTGGAACATTTGGGGAGGTTGTCAATCAATTCTTGGCCAAGCACATGAATAAAAGAGCCTTCGAAGTACGGAACACATTATTCAGCGATCTGTCAAACGGCAATAGCGACAGTCTGGCTTCAAAGTGTGACGTCATGGAGGCGGCTCTTCCGGCCCCGTGACCTCAAGCCTGGCAACGAAAGTTGTGTTGCCTTGCTTCGGTGGGACGGCCTGCGGCCGCTCGTAGTCAGTGTACGGATGGCGGGTTTGGTCTTCCGCCCCCTACATCTTCATCCCGTTTTTAGGGATAGTGTTTTGTTGTATTTACTCGTCTCCTATCTGTATACTTTATGTAGTTAGCTTGTTAGACTTGTCTTTACACTTTACTTAGTTAGCTTGTCATTAATTATTTTGTAGTTGTTTTCCCAATGAGTTTCATTTCTCTTTCCAACCTGAGCTTTGTAACGCTATTTTGTGTGTTTTCCCTGCTGTTCACGTTTATGCTTATTTCGATGTGTTTATTTGTACTTTTATTTCCTCATCCCTTGGTTCCGATAAAGTATTATTATGTACGTGGGTATTGTTGATTAGGGTTTCAGTTTTTTTCCCCGCCTGTCTTTGGTGTGAAGGACCACTGGGGTAATTTATCGCGGCATGGCTTTGAAGTTTGAAAGGACATCGTCTGACGATTCCCGCTCCTCTTGAACATTTAAAGTCTCCCTTCATTAGAACGC
Organism: Hermodice carunculata; assembly: GCA_964020975.1. Classification (NCBI taxonomy): domain Eukaryota; kingdom Metazoa; phylum Annelida; class Polychaeta; order Eunicida; family Amphinomidae; genus Hermodice; species Hermodice carunculata. The sequence goes on from OZ026620.1 coordinate 26,004,400, forward strand.
AAAACAAGCAAGATAACTATAAAGTAAACCACTAAGGCTATGATATGTTAGCATGTTTGCATCTTTTCCCTGCCCACAAGCATACTTTCGGCATGCTTCCTTATTTCGCATTGCCGCCCTGATGCCATTCTCTTTTCGCCATGGGCCGTTGCTACCTGCAGCCACGTGACAGGCTGTTAAGTATGATTGACGGGTGGCATTGTTCCACTTGGCGGCTGAAAACCAAAAGAATGACACATGGACGTTCGGATGTCCACATGCTGTGTGGTTTTTGGTGTTTTTCTCATATTTATACTTTAGTTAAAAGCTCGAAATTTTGAAAACTTATAGAAAGGACATTCATCTTGTTAAAACCATTAAAATTTCAAAATCGGCCATGCAAAGGTTTTTGGTGTCTTAACTGTCCTTAATGTTAGCAATATAACAAATCTTGTCTCTCCTGTCATTGCATCTCATCTCATCTCGTTTTATTTCACAGCACTTTATCTTAAAATATTATGTCTTATATATATATATATTATATATATCTTTGATTTTAAATGTACGCATTTCCATTACTACTACTACTACTACTACTACTACTACTACTACTACTACTACTACTACTACTACTACTACTGCCACTACTACTACTACTACTACTACTTTAAAAACACATTTTGAAACGTTTTTGCAAAGTCGGCTTATGTCATTTCGGAAAGTATGTTTCTATTTGCGTGGTGGCTCGCTCTTTTCGTTGTTTTTCTGTTAGTATTTGGGTTCACAGTTGCCGCAGCTGTACATGGTTTTCAAGTACACTATTATGGGTTATTGTGGTAAAGAAGCAAGATAATACGATTCACTAAATAAACGATGAAAAGATACGGTTTTAAAAACATTCTTATCTTTGATTTTAAATGTACACATTTCCATGACATTGACGATGAGAGTGTAATTACTCAGACATATAACTATGTTTGTTACAGAACTATTCTCTGTGAAGCACGGACGTATGTCATGTTTAGCTTATTTGTTCTTAATACAAGTACTTATAAAGATATGATACATTTCAAATGTTTTAGAGACCTCAAATGGAACGATTAGTTCCCAATCACACAAAGTCCCGATGAGCATTAACTAAAATCCAGAACAACAACAGAAAGCACACATCAGTCTACAGGAAATCTTATACCAAATTTATTTCTGAAAAGGTGCTTATTGTTTCTTTATACTTCATTTCTTGAATGTATAAAAAAAGCAAAGTAAAAACCACACAACTAAAAATATATCACAGGCAATGCTAAAATGTCTTCACAGCGCGGTAATAACCATATCAAAACTACGAATGCTTTTGTATGGTCATATTGCATGTCACCCCAGCAATTCAACATATGCCCGCATAAATTCATAACATCTGAAGTGCATTGTAAGCCTATTATCTGAGAATATGATTGTCAGGTGGTAATAGTAAGTTGTCAGCTTACCTTCGAAACATATATAAAACACAAGTCTCAGGACATATTTAACATTTATTACTACTGCCTGTCAGACACATTATTCTTAAAGGTAGCGGCACTTGCTTCATGTTTCACATGATATTTTTGAACTAATGAATGAAGCAGGATCTGTTTATTCACCAGGTGTGGGCCCCTGGACACCAGGGGGAAGTTACTTGTAGTATCAGCTACGGGTATCTTGCTCCATTGATGCCATGCTTTCAGTAGAACATTTATCGGAATAGTTATTTCATTCATTTTTTTTGTCGCTTCTTTTTCAGGAAAATAAATCGTCAACATGTACGTACTAGCAACAGCATGGGATTATTAGCAGTTTCTTTAACATTTGTCATCATAGTTCATCTTTTGAGTGCAAGTTCCCATACAGGTCTACATTCACATATACTCGCATATTTCAATACAGTCACGTCTTTCTGCCTGCAACAGGTACGGCCTGGCGTGACTCTTACGTCAGCAAATACAGGTAAGATCATTTGTGTCCTAAAACACATGGTTACTGAAAATGCTTTCGCCCTTAAACTGAATTCAAGAGATGTTTTGTTCAAGAATGAAAATACAAAAAGACTTGTAACGTTACACCGGCCGCTGAACAGAGTGAATTTTTTTAAAGGTAAGGGGCCAAGTAAATGCGTGACCTTTGCTATTATAGCACCTCCACCACTGCAAATAAAGGTGACTATTGTGGAAGCAGCGCTGGGAGTGTGCAAGCGTTACACGGCGTCCATACCAACAGCAACATTTTACAGATGTCACCACAGAAAAACTGTATTTTATGAATTATGTGGTAAGATTATCAAGAACAATTTTCTGTCCCCTGGTCATACTGCATGTTTCTCGTTTAATGCGCATTTCACTCGGGACAAGTTATGCATGATCTATGTCTTTGTTGCATTAAATTCACAAATACGAAAAAACACGAACTGGACAGTTAGAAAAAGTATATGGTCTATTGTGAAAGAGTGTATTCAGCAAACATACTTATCTGTCGATAGTGAACTTGAACGTGAACGCCACATATACGTCCACATTAGTATTCCCCAAACCAAGCTAGCAAGCATTCTTAGTTTTTTCAAACAACTCCAGCAGCTTGTGTTACAATACCGTGAAAGATGTAGCTTTGCCAGCAATAAACAGACCAGATGGATGTACCAAAATGTGTCCTTGTTTACCATCATCACAGTAGTTTGTGGAAAATTAAAATTTATTTCATCCTGTGCATCCGTTTGTGAGCACTCTTATTCCACGTGGACGCTCATAGGGCCTCTCAATAAAGTATTCTTATTCTCCCAAGTAAAAGTATATACAGTTTACAAGAGACATAAGTGTATTTATATGTTTTTGGACTTCAAGAATCTTTGGGATTCGAGGCGCGACATAAGAAATTATGTGGCAATGTTACACTTAGTGACTTTATGATGTCATCCAATGAAATCAATATAATTTTGCGTTGCCACCTTCTTCGTTATGTCATGGACATGGCGGACAGGGACGGTCAGGTTCACATTTTGGCTAAATTCTCCTTCCTATGGAATGCTGTGAAGCCAACTGCATCGGTAGTACTAGTAAAATATATAAAGTCTTCAGTGTCAGTATTTCCGTTGTATCAAAGCGATTTCGATGTGACACGCTGTAGTTCGTCGTTTACATACACCTGGGTTTTTCTGACAAGGAAGGATTTTAACTGTCAAATACGGACCAGTGGCTCGATTTTCAGTATCAAACCAATACATCTAGCATTTTTGGATGGGTTCTATCTTATGAGTAAAGGGCTGTATTCATCCCTATTCACTGGAACAAAAATTACACTTTTCAGAAGAACACTAGAGTCTAGTGGCTTTATCGTATCAGTATTTCTATGTTTACGGCCATTACCAGTTACAAAATGTGAAGTTATTGTGCACCTACTGACCTCTATTATTAACAATGCAGAGTTTACAAGTTTGTACACTAGACGTCAAGGTAGAATGATATCACACTTACCATTACAACAAGGCAGTTTCTTCAAGAAAGTTAACACGGTAGAAATCATTTTACTGACCGCGCCCCGCTTCAAATATGTGCAGTTAAACTTTGCTGAGTTGTTTTGGACGGGACCGTCAGATTGCGCTTTTGCTGGAGTTGTATTATATGATGGGCCAGATATCACCGCTGAAAAGATAGGAACATTTTGCGCGAATGGTTCAAACTTTTTCACGGTCTCTTCCACAAACTGTTTAACTATGATTCACTACATGTTTCTCTTGCCGATCATTTATACTTTTAGGTTACGTTATTCGTTTTCAGCAACCAGCTGTGTTGGTATTCAAAACGTTGCAGAGAGAAAATCTTCACGTAATGAATTGCAGGGTTTTCGAAATTCGGGACCTGCATCCGGAGGATTTATGCAAACTTATTACCTAATGAACGACACATGTTTTATCGCCACCCAGTTTTTCTTGGACGTTGGCGTTCATGTGCCATGGGGTTTAGCTATGATAGCTCTTGTTTCCCGTTTGCAGTTTATCATAACTGTAACAGCTAATTTTTTTAAAACTGAGGGAAGGCGTACACCTAAGTTACAAATGTACGACGGTTTTTGCGGCCGGAAAATGCAGGTGTATTATAACAACTATTTGCAGTTTCAGGCAGATAGATTCCGACTGATGTTTCGCTGGCCGTCTAGTTCCTACGCCGAGGACTATGTTCTATTTGAAATTCATCCTTTCAAAACCTGCCTCTCACATCAATTTAGAGTTTCAAATATGACGGTATGGATTCAAGATGTCAAGCTAAACTGTTTCAGCTTTTTGTTTCCTAGTAACATTCAGACAGCGACACTTCGGTTTTTTTCCCACTACTGTCGAAGCCGAATGCAACTGCGTATAAATTACGATGACGGCAAAATACATGAATGTAAGCCTTTTGTTGTTAAGATTTCTGAAGCAATGCCTGTTCACCTTTATCGCGAAAATAATTCAAACATTGTTTTTTGTTTTCAGGAAGAGAATAATCTGCTACAAAGAAATATTCGTATCACATGGACGTGGCGTGCTGATTTTGATTTCGCCCTCAAACGGGGCATGACGTTCGCTTATTCCAGTAAGACTAACTATAGCGCAATACAAATTAATCGTATGGAACAAAATACCCTGCGGCCTGGAAGGTGCCGATGGAACGTGAACATTTCATTTAGAAATTATTATATTTTACGTGACGAAACCCGGAGTGAGCATGCTGAGGTCGTTTCGTTTGGAAATCTGCCCTACACAGTAAACGTTATACGGTACACATACAGGTCTTCGTACGGGTACGTCCAGAAAGCAAACATTGAAAGATTAAATTGGAATCAAGCTTTTTACATTTGTCACAGTACATGGGGTAAAAAAATCCTTAGGCAACTTATAGTCATAAGAAGTCGAGGGGAAATTGAGGTCATACATCCACTGGCCCAGGAAAATTTTGTTTTCAGAGTTATGTATGTCAATCTATTTACATCTACGCAAATATTCATTGGTTTGCAAAGACAAAAGGTGTGTATCGATTTATTGATTGTAAAATATTGATGCTAGGTGACCCACTCAACCTTCTGCTGTTGTCACGTGGCGCTTGCATTTGGTAATAGAGTCATAGAAACGTACTGTCAGGTGCAATTAAACTTCCAGTGTCAGCTATTCTGACCAATACTCAACATGTGTACAATTGCCATTTTGTATTAGGTGGTTGATTTTTACGTTATAAGAAAGGAAGAAGATACTATCTTTTCAAAATACAAGGATTAATTGTGACCTGACTAGTGAATTATGTCAAAATAGTCACCAGTCGTTCAGAATCATGGTCCACATGTTGTAACGGGGCATTTGCTTACGTTATTTCGCCGACATGTATACAGTTCCTTATCAAATTCCGCTACATGTTGTATCTGTGAACTCTTTTGGTGCCAAATACAATAAGGGTCCTAGATTCATCTTCCTTGTTAAAAGACCTTTGATTCAAGTACCAGCATGCCTGTAGTTATATCGAGTATAACAGTCCATGTCGACTGCTTTCCTTAGCGCGCATGCCCCAGAGCGCGCTGAGGAAAGCCGCTGACCTAGTCCAAAATGTGGCACAGAACGAGTTAATTTAAAAAAAAAAAAAAAATCAGTTCTGCCGTAATAGCGCAGGGGATGTACAATACACGAGCAGTAACTTAGTTATAACACGTTTGAACAAAAAACCTGTTTAAACTCGCATATTAAAAATTGGAGCCGCTTCACAAGCCTGACACTTGGCCACTTGGAGCCTAGTATACATGTATTTTGATCATATTTATCAGCATAAAGTTAGAAAAAAAAACACAACACTACCATAATCACAAATTTCAACGGAAAAATGAGAACAAAGTTAAATACAGAAGAAGGCAGGATTTCAGAATACCAAAACATCAACATTCATCTTCCAATGTCAATATGAAGAAGCAAATTTCACTCCTGACTTCAGACAGGCAGTCACCCACAAAAAGACAGCTGGTAATTTTAACCGGGTCCTTTCAGCCCTTGAAATATGTTTTATTAACTAGAGACTTTAGTCTATTCCAAAATATCTAGGCCTATAACTGCCTAAACCAAAAATATATCTCTTCCGCCAAATAGTCACGTGGGCATGTCATGTAAAATTGACGTGGACGCAATAACTGCGCAAGAATTTGACTTAAGAGGTTGAAATTTTGCATGATTATGTACCATAATATGAACTAGGTTGGGATTGTAGACGGGTGACCTTGACCTATTTTCAAGCTCAAGTGGCCACTTTTGAAAAAATCATTTCAGATGCACTCGTGAAAGATTTGACTTAAAGAGGTTGACATTTTGTGTGATTATGTTTCTATGTAAGACTTTTGTAAGACCTTGCTTGGGATTGCAGATGGGTGATCTTGACATATTTTTAAAGGTCACATGGGCATGTCATCTAAAACTGACACGCATGCATCAACTCTGCAAGGATTTGACTTAGGAGATTGAAATTTTGCATGTTTATGAACCATAATACCAATCAGTGAGGGATTGTAGATGGGTAACCTTGACCATTTTTCAAGGTCACATGACCAGTTTTTAAAAATCATTGCAAATGCACTCGAAAAAGATTTGTCTTTAAGTGGTTGACATTTTGTGTGATTATGTTTCCAAGTAAGACTTTTGTAAGACCTTGCTTGTAGCTGCGAATGTATGACCTTGACCAATTTTTCAAGGTCACATGGGCATTTCGTGAAAAATCAACGTTTTGAAATGTCAATAAAGAGTGTGCCTTCACCATATCTGTAGATCATTGGAATCGGTATGCCTATTTATAAAAATAAGGATGACAATAGTAAGGGCGCACAGGGAGACATTTGATTTTCTGTTGGAAAATCAGCCTGTTCTAGTTTAAACACGTACTTCAGCTCACTATACGGTCTGCTTTTCATATGTGAAAAGTCAGATGAATAGCAAACGTTTTCCTTTTGGCCATAAAGAAAGAACAAACAAACAACAAGAGGACTCTGTGAACAGGCCGTCCTCAGCTGACATTTGCCTGACCATTCCTAAATTTTATTTGTGCTGAAACTTCAGAATACATATCAACAATAATGTTATACAAATACCCGTCAATATCGTAGTTGAGTAACTTGTAAAATAATCCTTCGTGCCATGCTGTATCAAACGCTTGTTTGGAATCATTTTTTTTGGTTCCATTATCGCCACCAGAGAGCAGTATTGATTTTTTTTTTAACTTAGTTTGTATGAGCATTAATGCACACAGGTGCTTAATGTTCGTATATGTAGGGCACCTTTGTACTTTATTTGTGTGTATGTATGTGCTTGTATTGACAAAATGTCACATTGTATTATTTGTAATACACTCAATAAAGTTTATTATTATCATCATCATCATCATCATCATCATCATCATCATCATCATCATCATCATCATCGTTATCATTATTATTATTGTTGTTGTTGTTGTTGTTATTATTATTATCATTATCATTATCATTCAGCCTGTAATAAGTCTCACCATGGTCTGGTGGTACCCATAATTGCTCCTATACAATCCCGAAGCACCTGGGCAATCAGTTTTGCAGAACAAGACCTTCGTAGAACGTGTCTAATAATAACCAACGCCCAAAAATTCATAACAAATCTAATCACCGGTCAACCAGACTCACGACAAACTTGGTGGGGATGTGCTTTGGGTGGATCTCCACAGGTTTTTTTTGTTCGAAAATGTGAATTAACATTGCAATGCCCACAGGCGTAAAGAGTTATCAATAGGAATGCATGCATTAAACGATAAGTATTCAAATTGAAAAATGCGTTGAAAATCAAGAATCCGCGCCATCACCACCTCGTGAACAACTCTGTTTGACCCTACTGCAAGATACCGTTTATCGAATTTCAGCACAATCTAAGACACTTGTTTGGAGATGTCGAAAATTGAAAAAAAAAAAAAAAAAACGAAAAAAAACGAAAAAAAACACACACAAAAAAACAAACCAAAAAAAGCCCACCCACCCACCCACCCACACAGCCACAAAAAAATTACAGCGCCACCTGCTGAACAGATTAAGGTGAGGGAGGGGGGGCGGGGAATTCCCCAAAAGTGTCCCTATGCAACTTTGAAGCAATTGGCTTGGTGGTTTGGAGAAGATTCTGTTAGAGAGTTTTCCCAACTTATGAAGAAAAACACAAAAAAAACAAAAAAACCAAAAAAACAACAAAAAAAAAAAAACAAACACAAGAAAACACCCCCCAAAAAAACCCAAAAAACCAGAAAACCAAAAAAAAAAAAGAAAAATAAAAACAAGAAAAAAAAAAAAAAAAAAAAAAAAAAAAAAAAAAAAAACAAACAAACAAAAAAAAAAAAAAAAAAATAAGGAGTGCTTGCTGGGAAGCCACGGCACCTGGAGTGTAGCTCGCAGTCTCTCAACTTTTTGCAAGTTTTAACAGTGAGAAAAGAAGAATTCACTGAAGGAAAACAGCTCATTGCTGCATGAACATACAGAGACGAGACAGAAATAACTGAGAAAAGTGCCATCTACCAGGAATGTATATTTTTCTACATCTGAAACTAATAAACTCTATAGAACATGGACCAGAAGGGCATTGAGGTCACTACAGACCAGACAACTTTACAGTGCAGTGTTCCAGCGGGGGCAAAGCCAGTGTTTTTCACACAAAGTACAGCACTGGGCAAGGCCTCCAAGCTGACAAATGTCGAAGTGTACCTGGCAGTAGTTGAAGAAATCCCTGCCCAAGCAATTACTGGAGTACAAAGGGCCGACCGGCTCTGGCGAATCTATACAGAAAGTGATTCAGTAAGAACAGATCTACTTGCCAATGGACTGTCAATCAAAGGCGTTAGAGTTGAAATGCATGATATCAACCCATACAGACCCCAAAGAGAAGGACTGAGATTGGTCATTCATAACGTGCCTCTCTCTGCGAGTGACACAGTGATAGTAGGTGGGCTGACCAAGGCAGGACTTGTATCTACATCTACTGTTGAGAGGGAGAAGCTCAGAGTGAATGGACTTCTGACCAATTGTGCAACTGGGGGCCGTATTGTGTATGTGCAACCACCTGAAAAAAAGCATTCCCAGTAAACTCTAATGTGGTCGGTATACTGGGTCAGGGTTCTAGACAGGTCAGGTAAATAAAAACAATACAGATGATGACACTGCCACCTGTGCAAAATGTTTGCAAACAGGCCACAAAAAGATCAACTGTACAAATGACTGGGTCTGTACACAGTATAATAAATCTGGACAAAGGGAAGCTGCTTGTCCTGAAACAGACTTTGAAGTTAACTATAGTGAACCTGAAAACTGGTCAGATCATGAAGAAATACAGTCAGAAGCTGAGGGTGAGACTGAACCAGAGGGAAGTGACTTTCCTGCAGACATGGCTGTAGCAAGTCAAAGAGACAAATATCAAGATAGCGCGCGAACCAAAGACAGTGAAGCCCCACCAGGAGAAAAGAAACCACAAGGGCATGAAAGTGATAGAATTACCACAAGGTCACATACTCCAAGGGCACAAAGGATACCACCGACACCAAGAAAGAGTGCTGGTGCCCCAAAAGGCCATGTGGACAGGGTTAAATGAAACATGCTTACAAACAAAAGACAATCTGCAAGCAAATATTAAAAAGAACAGTGATATACTTCATCTTCTCACCCTCAATACTAGAGGGTTGAGAGATAAACTTAAAAGAGACACAATTTTTCAATGGTGCAAAGCCCCAAAAGCACAAATCATATTTTTTCAAGAGACACATTTTACATCAGAATATGACAATATAGTAAAATGTGAATTTAAAGAACAGTGGTTTCATACTTATGGTAGCAGTACCAGTGCTGGGGTTTTCATCCTGGTAAAAGATAATTTAGAGGGTGATGGTATAGATAATTATGATACAAATGATGGTCGCTGTGTAATGGTTAACATCAAAATACAGAAAGATATATATTATGTTGTGAATCTATATGGACCAAATGACCTACAAAAAGCAAATCCTTTTTAAAAACATCTCAGACATGGTACAAGAAAAAACCTTGGGTAAAATGGTCATCTGAGGTGATATGAATGATGTAATGAATGAAAATCATGATAGAAAGAGTAAAGGTTTAGGTAAAAAGAGAAGTAAGTCATGTTTTCGGACCTTTGCAAAGTCACTTAAGACTACTGGTATCTGGAGGTTTAAACATCCTGACCAGCAGTAATACACATGGTGCAAGATATTTAAAAATCAAGATGTGGTAGCAAGCAGAATAGATATGTGGCTTGTAGATCAGAACTTGTGTAAAGACATCTATGCATGGGACATCAGACCCGCTGTAAAAAGCGATCATCTTGCTGAGTCTCTGAAAATAATTCTAAGAAAAAATGAGAAAGGTCCAGGTTATTGGAAAATGAACAACTCTCTGCTAAGAGAAGAGGAATATAAGAATAAGATTGACGAGGTTATTAAATTACAAGTGGAGCAATCCCAATATCAAGATCTAAACAATAAGCAAATGTGGGACATGTGTATGATAAAGATTAGAGAAACTACCACAGATTATGCAAAGAAACGTAAAACAAAGCAGAATATAAAGATTACTGCTCTTGAAAATGAGTTGAATTACGTTGAGAAAGAATTGGAAAAAAAATCAGATTCACCTGATTTAGTTGAGAGAAAAGAAATCTTGCAAAAAGAAATATACCAATTTTATGAGGAAAAGGCAAAAGGAGCTTTTGTCCGCTCCAGAGCTACCTAGATTGAACAGGGAGAAAAACCAAGCAAATATTTCTTTGCATTGGAAAAAAGTAGACAATAAAAAAAAATCAATAACAAGTTTGAAGGTTGGCGATGCCATAGTATCAGATCCTGCAGAGATCCTTAGAGAGGAAGTCCGCTTTTATGAAGAGTTATATACAAGTACAGAGCCAGAGAAAAATGAAATAGAAAAAATTCTCAATGAATTACCAGTAGAAAAATCTTTAGATGAAAATGAAAAAAACATATGTGAAGGTGAACTATCACAAGAAGAATGTAAATGTGCTGCATTTACAACGAAAAAAGAAAGCACCAGGAATGGATGGGATCACTTTTGAATTCTACCAATGTTTCTACTCTCTGATTGGCAATCTAGTTGTTAAAAGTTTAAATCAAGGATATGAAAATGAAATGTTAGCTGCATCGCAAAGAAAAGCAGCCCTGTCACTAATTTATAAAAAAGGATATCCTGAATGTTCAGGGAACTGGAGACCTATTAGTCTCCTGAACAATGACATAAACATTGGTGCCTATGCATTGGTAAAACGAGTACAAAAGGTATTGAAAAAAATAGTCTCTGTTGATCAAACTGGTTACATTAAAGGCCACTATATTGTTATAATATACGCCTTATTAATGACATAATAGATTTTTCTGAGCACTTAGATATTGAAGGTGCTATTCTTTTCCTTGATTTCAAAAAGGCCTTCGATATGTTAGAATGGCTTTTTATGAAGGCAAGTCTGGCCAGATGCGGCTTCGGTGATTCATTTATAAAATGGGTGTCTACCATGTATACTGGTATAAATAGTCACATAGTTAACAATGGCTGGGTATCCAACCCCATTAATTTATATCGAGGGATAAGACAAGGTTGTCCCTTGTCTGCTTTACTCTTTATTATTTCAGCTGAATTTTTAGTCATAGCAATAAGAAAGAATGAAAATATTAAAGGTATTAATATTTCGGGAAAATAAAAATAAAAATAGGACAGTATGCTGACGACATCACTCTATTTGTAAATGATAAAAAGTCAATTGAAGAATGTTTGAACACGATAGAAGATTTTGGAAAATTAGCCGATTTAATTTTAAATGTAAATAAAACAGAGGGATTATGGGTAGGCAAAAAGCATGAAAACAAAAATAACAAATTTGGATCAATTCAATGGCCAAATAAATCCATAAAGCAATGGGAATATATTTCGGATACGATAAAAACAATGTGAGTTTTTAAATTGGCAGGTAAAATTAGAAAAATTAGCTCTGAAGTGTTGGAAAAAAAGAAATTTAAGCATATTTGGAAAGGTTCTAGTGATTAAAAGTTTGGCTATGTCACAGCTTATTTTTAATGCAAGTGTCATACCTATACCTGATAAATTCATTACAGAAGTAAATAAAGTAATATTTGAATATTTATGGAATAGTAAACGTGATAAAATAAAAAATGTTTAAGATGGTATCAAAATGATAGATACTGAAAGTTTGTTTACCTCATTGCAGATTAAATGGATGCAACGCCTCATCTCAAATGAAGAAGCATCATGGAAGATACTACCAAAGTTTTGGTTGGATAATTTTGAAAAAGATTTTCTTATGTTTAAGATGAACACTAATAACTTAAATGAACTAATAAAGGTCTGTAATATTAAAGTCCTACCAAATTTCTATAAGCAAATAATAATTTCCTGCTTTTAACTGAAAGGAACTCATAATGTATCAAATGACTTTTAAAAAATTAGAAAAGAGGTCATATGGGGGAATAATAATGTTAAGTTTAAAAATAAGTTAAGTGTATTTAAAGATTGGATTAATGATGGTATTATTTACGTAAATGACTTACTAAATGAGGATAATCAGTTTAATCAACAACATTTATATAACAGACTGACTGCGAGAGCCAAATGGGTTTCACAGCTAAGTACTTTACTTAATGCCCCCCAAAGAAATGGCAGACAGCTCTTGGTTTTGAAAAGTCAAAACTAACAAAGGTACACGTGGATACACCTGGTAATGTTAACAGTAATGGAAAACTTGTTTACATTGCTACAGTAAATACTAATATAGTTTATAAATCATTTATTCAGTACAAATTCGTTAAGCCTTATGTTGAGAATATGTGGAGTCAAAAATTTGAAGTGGATAGTGTTATTTGGAAATATATCTGGATTTTCATACACACAGGTATAAAAGAAAATAAGATAAAACAATTCCGTTATAAAATTACAAGCTTTATTTTACCGTGTGGAAGGTTACTGTGCAAGAGGAAGCTCAAAGATAATCCACATTGTTTATATTGTAATGAAGTAGATAATCACAAACATTTATTTTTTGAATGTGAAAGATTAAGTTTTTTATGAAAAAAGTTAAAGTCTTCAGTCTATTGGAATTGATGTGTGTCTGAAAACATTAATTTTGGGATATAAAATACCTAATGAAGATTATTACTGGATCATTGAGATCATAACTATAATTTGTTTTATAATTTTCAAAAGTTTTTGTTTAAAACAAGACAATGAAATTATCAATATATATACTTTATGTAAATATGAACTACAATATAGAACTGAGGTAATGAACACTATTGATTGAAACAGACATGTAAAATTCCACAAATTTTTGACACACTTATAACCTGTTTTCCTTTCTGCTGGGGGAATACAGGATCAAATGTAAAGCAGATTGTGAATAAACCAGTTTATAGTGGTTTCTAACCTTTCAAATACATTCTAATTTAAGGACCGACGGATGGACGACGGATGCCTAGCCACCACATCACTTCAACTGACTGACAAGTCAGCTGAAGCAGAAAGCTAGCAAACATAAAGCGGGTGTTTGGTTTGCAAGCGGAGAAATTTGGAAACTTTGTCGGTCTAAAAGTTTCTGGGCTGCAGCCAACACGTGCATAAAATGATGTCCCCTGTGTACTCTTAGGCCATATAATAATAATAATAATAATAATAATAATAATAATAATAATAATAATAATAATAATAATAATAATAATAATAATAATAATAATAATAATAATCTTTGTACATGTACTTGTTAGCCTGTTCAATCAAAGACTGCTCTTCCTCGCGGTGCTGCACGCATGTCTTAGCACGACGTCGATGTATATATTTCCGAAAACTAGAGAAGGCCTACTGGGAGGAGACCTACATGTAGGCCTAGATCTACCTAACCCAGCAGATGTTCCGCAACTTTGTCACGTGCGACCTGAAAAGTGAAATATTGACTCTGAGAGAAATCGGACTCAACGAAACGAAAAGGAGCTTCCTAAGACGTAGCATGCGTGCTGTGGGTGAGAGTAAAATGCGTGTTACAGTTGTGGCTATGCCAAGTCAAACCTGCAAATATCCATTCTTAGACTACAGAGAGTTTTTAACTCTCTGCAGAGAGTTTTAAATCATTGCACCATATTTAGATACACTGTAGCCTATTCAAATAGTTTTAAATATGCTGCAGACAATGTAAATACTCTGAAGTGCATTTACACTTTCTGCAAGAAAATTAAACTCTCTGCAGAGTAAACAAAACTTACTGCAGTATGTTTCATTCAAAAATACAGCGCAGTCTGATTAAAACTCGCTGAAGTCTATTCAGAGCTCTCTGGGGTAAATTAAAACACTGCATACTATTTAAAATGCTCTCCACAGTGTGTTTAAAACTCTCTGCAGTCATTCATAAATACACAGCAGCCTATTTAAAACTCTCTGACGTCTATTTAAACCTGTCTGCAGTGAATTAGAAACACTCTTCAGAGTATTAAACATCTGTACAAGTACGAGTGAAATAGACAGCACAGACTTTTAAACACACCACAGAGTTTTTAACTATGTACAGATAGTTATAAATCGTCTGCGGAGAGTTTTAAAAAGATTTCAGAGTTTTTACAAGATCGCAGTACATTTGTGGATCACATGGACTGAAGGGAGTTTTTAATTCTGCGCAGAGCTCTTAATTCACTGTAGAGATTCTTGAATAGACTTGAGACAGTTTTTTTTAGACTGCATTGCATTTATAAATGCAATACACTGAAGAGAATATCAAACTATCTGCAGAGAATTAAAAGCCCTTTGCAGTGTAAAAATTTCTGCAGTCTAATTGTCAATATTGGCACATTTGTCTTGCCACAGGTTTCGGTCAGTGCTCGGCCACCAGACCACTGAGTGCCCCAATGTATGAGATCCTTTTTTGGAGAAAACACCAAGACATTCGTTCTTTCTCTGATGAGTTGTTTGCATATGTTGGTTAGAAGTCATGATAATCGCCCAAAGACCATATAGCGACCTCTGACGTAGCCTACTGGTAACGCAACCTGCCTTTGATGTCACTGTGTGACGTGACAATTATCATTATAATAATCCAGTGCAATATTTTGAAAAATTCTTTTCTCACATGAGTTGGGTAAATTTATGGTTTTAGGGACCTGAAGCCACCAATGGCACGTTATGGTCGAAAACTGGTTACTGTCATCGATGTAAGGCTGCTTCTACAGGATCCCCCGAGATAGCTACTGTTTGTGATGTGCTCCCAACGAACGGCCTCAGAAGAGCCCAACAGCAAGTCTCGGGGATGCTTAGGAGGCAAAATAATATTCCCCTGGAAACAGGAATTCGCCAAATTGGAAGACTAGAATTGTCTGGTTACGTTATTGTAATAAATACTGGGTCGTAGAGTGATACAGTAGACCTACCGTGAAAGCCAGATTTGGGGGTTAAATATGTCAAAGCTAGCACAACCTATGTGGTATTGAAGCAGCCTTGACAGGGAAGGACGAATGTAGTCGCCAAGCCAACTTCTTTTCGAGCTGTTTATTGTAGCCCCTTTTTACATCAGGTAGCAGGTTGGTGATGGGAGAGACAGTGTGTGTGTCACAGGTGTGTCTCCCTTTTTATTACGTCTCGTTCACTAAAGGGTCAAAGTTCAGTTTCATGCTTCTAGCCAATCCCAGAAGTTGGCTGATCAGGAGGTACCGAGAAATTACGAGAGTCAGGGTGGGTATTACGAAATCTACAAGGTGACTTCCGATGTGATTGTGAGACATTACATGTGAAGTACTACATCTACTCATTTGTAGAGTTTGATTTGACCTGTGATTCAGGTTGATGGCGAAGCTTGAACACTTATAGGTAGCCATGGGTTTAGATAACACAACTGGTGGCTAGTCTGGGACCACTAGGGTGCCAACTCAAGTGGGAAGTAATTTGTACTTGATTTTTGATGGCAGGTTGTACTGCCTGAACCAAGAAGTTACATAAGGTTTTGGGAAAGAATGTTAAGGAAACTATATTACATAAGGTTTTGGGAAAGAATGTTAAGGGAACTATATTGAGATGCAGCGATACTAAATAGATGGATTCACAGTGGAAACCCCGTGGCTCTTACTTAGGATAGTTGATCCTGTTTTGTAAGGAGAGGGTCACTATAGCATTAACATTTACATAATTAGTTGTCAGAAGTTTGATTTAAGTGAAACTAGTACAGAATGCCAAATAATGTACCTGAAGTTGTTTTAGTGGTCAAAAGTAATGACAGATGAGAGATCTTTTTATTTCAAGGGTGGTTAGTTTGTGTTCAAGTTATTTCGGCTATAACCGTGAGCTAGCAGGTGGGAGGACTGGAGACACAAATGAACGAGCATACAGTTAAGACTTTTCTCATGTTTTATGGGGAATTTTCCTCGTCACATTTTGATTGCATATCACATTTTTCCTCGTCACAATGGAGTATCGTCCCGATACTCATGTTTTTGATTGTTTAGTTGTTTTTTTTTTCGTCAATTCATGTTGTCAAAAGACAAAAGTGGGAATTGTACCCGAAGAAAAAAACTAAACACCAAAGTGAGAATCCAAACATATGAAGGGGTTTGCATTAATGACACAAATAGGCCGAAGTACCCAATATCCTGTGATAAGGGGAACGAAACTGTTGGAGCACTTCACTATGTGATTTGGCCATGAGAAAAGCTAATGATAATAGTAAGCATTATAAGAAGAATGATATTAATAATATGTATGATGATAATAATAATAATGATAATAATAAGCAAGAGTTAATAAACGCAAATAAGGTGATAATAAATAAGAATAATGTCCACAGTAGTTCTCACTGCAATCGCGAATAGTCCATAGTATAGTGCATAGTATACTTCATGTAATCAATTAGAAGCAGACTTAAAATTCAACTGCTCATACCATTAGGTATGGCATTGATAAAAGTTATATAACGTAGTCAAAAAAGCAAATCATTAGAATAATGTCTGAAGGCCTTTCTCAAAACAGTTGTGCACATGAAGCACCAGGAAATAAAGTCCATACTGAAAGAAAGCCCTTTGAAATGAACGAATATAAGCATATAAATATATATATATATATATATATATATATATATATATATATATATATATATATATATATATATATATATATATATATATGGCAATCATAGACACATAATAAAGCAGCAACACCTTTATCCCTATGATACTGTGGAAGATGATCAGCAAGTTTAATGCTTCCATTCCTGTTTGACTGAAACAAGGTCCCAGCACGTGGAAGCATAAATAGGTACACTTGATTCATCTGAGTATCCGGGAAACACATTGTAGCACACACAATTCAAAACAAATATCAGGTTCCATATCCCCCAGCCAAAGGTTACAGTAGGCAAGATATATTTGCAGGTGTCCTTTGGTGATTAACTGAACAGGGGGAACTTAGGCCTCCTCGAGTGGAGGGTTGTGGGGCTTCGGCGCCTGGGTTGCAACAGGAGGGGGTGTGCCCAATGGGGTCCCAATAGGAGAGCATGCCTTACATGCAAGGGGACAAAACATTTTGTAGTAAGCCTGGTTATTATGATAGAGCACAACATGGACTGAGAGTGAGTTCTGTATGATCTTGAAAGCCAGGTAGGTCTGGTCCCATGACAGGTTAATGACTGTGGGAGGGTATAAAGTAGTCTGAGTGAGAAAGCTAAATATTTGCACATCAGGCCACAAGAAGGACATAAGAGGTATCCAACTGCCAGCTATAGTGATGTGGGACATGGTATCACTGGCAAGGAGGTGTTACGTGCGTGGACATTGAGACAGGTGGGTGAATGGAAGTAACAAACAGTGTTTGTTGTCAGTTAATTCCAGGAACAAAACTGTTGTGCGAGGAGAAAGGTATCGTGCATAACAGCGGTAAATACAGATAGCTAATTTAACAAGAGGGACAGGGAGGAGAGAACAAAAGGAAGGAGAGGAGACATGCAATAAAAGCGATGATAGATCGGAACATCGGAGGTTGAAGCAAGAAAGGTTGTGCCAAACATGGGAGGCATCGGAGGGGTTAATGCAGTAGCTGAAGTGGCACTCTGGGAGGCAACTAGTAATGAGAGTAATTTATGCTGACCGTATAAGAAGATCAGACCAACTGAAGCCAAAAAAGACAAGCCAAAACCAGCATAGGTAGCAATTAAGCCAAGTAGGGACCAGGTATCAGTGGGGGTGGGGGGATCCAAAATAAGTGTGTCTGCCAAATCTTGGAAAACACGTTTATTGTTTTGTAGTGCGTCAATTAGATGCGTTAATTTGTAGTGAACTACTTTGTTTGTAGATAATACATGATTCGTGGTGGCCCTGTGAATTTTGAATGGAGGCACATTGAGATCAGCTGGATTTGCAAACAGTGAGTCTCCCTGAATAGATGCATGTTGATCTGGTGGAAAGCAGAGCTGTACTAATGTTAAATTTAGAGGGTGCAAGAGTGTGATATCCTTTGTGATATCCTTTGTGATAGGAGTGCATTGACTTAGGTAAGCAGTAGGTGTACGGACAACACACAAGCAAAGGATTTTGATAATACAGAATTTGCAGCCAGGGACAGTTTTGGTGAAGGAGGGACAATGTAAACTAAATTAAGGCATATCTGCGACTAGTATCTGATCGGGCTGAATTGGTCGGAGCAAGGGTTTGACAGCATGGGGCACAAAGTTAAATTCGCAATGCTCCATGACAGCAGTTTTGTGTTGGCGGTAGAGAGCAGAAATGCAAGAAGATACTTCAATTGGAACAATGGGAATCTGTCTGGGACAATGTGTAGGAAATATACCTGTACACCAGGAGTACGCCGAGGCCGAAAGAGTCACATTATTGCTCTTTAGTGGGTGACAGACCAAAATATGCAGGTAGGTGTAATATCTGAGTAGCATGGTTGGTGGAGGAGTTAACAGGTACAGGGACTGCTGTGATCTTGTACATGTTAAACGAGGATGGAAAGGAGGTAATAAGGATATTTATCATGATATATAGAGAATCCTGATGGCATGAAAAAATTAAATCATTTGTTTTGTAATAGTAGGCAGGTGACTTCTGTGTCATATAAACACCATGATGGTGTTGAGATAAAGTTTGTGACACTTGCTGTTGGACCTGACTGAGAAGGTTTGGGGGGACTAACTTAGGGCTCAGTTTGTGCTGTAATAATAGACGGACACCCTCCTCAAGGTCATTTAGGCTACTGAGGAGCTGTGCACTGGCCTGAGCCTGTCTTGCTAAGTTGCGCGAAAACATAACAGAGATGGGCAGGCTTTGTTTGAGAGTCCAAACTGCATTGGTAATCTCAAGCAGTTGATTTTTATGTTGATGAATCACTTCAGCATTGTTGTGAAGTTGTTTATCCACAGCAAGTATCATAGAAGAGAACATATTTGATTGCCTACGAAAGGCGGTGCCAAATGTTCACTATGACGTGCTAGGGTTAGAATATTTTTGTACAGTTTGCGCACATCAGATGAGGTGGCGAGCCCAAAATGATTTTTAGACCATTGGCCTATGAATGGCAACAAGGCCCGTTTCCTTGTTTTATGTGCATTAGCATCAACAGATATATCACCAGGATTGCTTTTTAGCATGGTATCTATATCTAGTACTAGGGTGTTAATTTGCTATTAGCTTCAGTACGTGTGGAGGTCAGTAAGGCCATGCTGGCGTTGTAAGCATGGGCAAAGTTGTTACATAGTGCACGGTCAGAGGTACTACCATTTGTGAAAGGTGGGGGCTGCTGCACTGGGTTTATCAGTTTTAGATGGAACATATGTTCCCACATTTTGCTGCTCACTTGCATTGGTGAATTGACAGGATCCATCAAAGCACCATAGTTTACAAGGTGCACCGTAGGCAGCACAGCAGTAGCCGACACTGGGAGCATGACCATTATCCCAATCAGGATTAACACATGTAATCCCATGTCAATGGATTGGTAACATGCTGACCATTTTATAGATTGACCAGCATCTGTAAAAGAAAACAAAATTGCTAGGGAGTAGTGTAAGGAAAAAGAATAAGATGAAAAATGGTGACTGGTAACAAAGTAACTAAGTAGCATGGCCATGCTTGGAATGTTTATGGGATATCCCTAGTGATTATATATGTCAATTGTTACCGTATGAAATGAAATGTAAAGAAGATGTAAAATAGAGGAAAGCTACTGGTCAACCTAGGTCCTACTTGTCTGTGTGTTATCACACTCATTAACAATAACACACAACATACAACGTGAGTGTCTTGCACAAGGACATGTCTAGTTCTAGTCCCTGGATTGGGAAAAAAATTTGTAAGAAGGACGCTTTCTACGCTTGCCAGTTTTTGTATACTTAGAATGGTAGTCTATGAGCAGTTGGGGGGCAATATCCTGAGCAGGAAGCCAGGGGGGGGGTCATTACATAGCCATTTAACACGATAGTGTCGTATTTTGCCAATCATCTTTGTTGCCAAGATTTTGTCAATTGGTTGCCATGAGCCTTGACTATGAGCAGGAGGGGGTGATACAGGACGGGTAGGGTCAACAGGAGCATCAGGGGAAGGAGGGGGTAATTGTGATCGTAATGGATGTGAGACTGGGTCATTGTAGGGTTTAAGCCTATTGGCATTCACAGGTAAAGGATGCATTTGGTGATGAATCATGTTTCTTAGGTAGTACATATAGTTTGGGCCACATGAGCTAATGTAAAATGGTCCAACAAAACAAGCAATCAGTTTTCTTGACTTTCCTACAGGTACTCGTGGATTTTGTAATAAAACCTTGTCGCCCATTTGAAAGGTGGGCACAGCAGCTCTGCGATCATAATACAGCTTATTTTTAGCCTGTGCCTCCTCAAAGTTGGAAGTAGCAATTGTTTTCCCTACTTTAAGTGCTTCCAAGATCTGATTGAGGTGTGCCTGTACACTTGTAGGTAAAGTGGGGTGTGGTGTAAGGTGAGTGTCGAAGGGTAAATTCATTTCACGTCCAAACAGGAGGTAGTATGGGGAGTACTTGGTGCCTGCTGCAGGGCTGTGACAGTAGGCCACTAAAATACCTGCTTTCCACAGCAGAGTTGGTCTGTGGATGGTATGCACTAGTGTATGCCCTGTTTACCTTGAAGAGTTCACAAAATGCTTTTATCAGAGTAGACATAAATTTCTTTCCACGGTCCAAAATTAGAGCGCGTGGGAATCCATATATGGTAAATATGTCCCTATACAGGGCTTTGGCAATACTTGTGGCATCTTTCGTTTTCAAGGGAATAGCAAAAGGGAACCTAGTAAATGAGTCAACAATGATGAGTACATAGCGGTAGGTTGATGCAAGGGGGAGGGGACCTAAAATATCTATATGTAATCTATCAAAGGGGCCAGCAATAGGCATATTAGTTAATGGGGCCAGGTGAAAGTGATGGTGATGTTTGATTTTTTGACAGGTATCACATGACTTGACATACTCTAAGATTTCACTGTACATCTTTTTCCAGTAAAATTTGTTACGAATAGCAGAGAATGTCCTATCAAAACCTAGGTGATCACCGCCAAGTAAGCTGTCATGATAAGCCTTTAAGGCCTCCGCCCTATGTTCAGCAGGTAGAACCAACCGGATACATCTAGTTTGTTGTGGCACTCTCCTGGATCTTGGAGTATAAATATGATGCAAAATACCATCATCAAGGATATACTGATCTGATTCAGCTACTATCCTTATAGCATCAGGTTGATTGTCTGGAAGTGACCCATCTGACAAATATTTATAGATGTCACCAAAGTCAGGACTGGCTTTTTGTGCGTGGCCTAGGTCCACAGTGGACAGAGCATTGAGGGAAGGCACTGCAATATCTAGTATGGGTTGTGAGGGGGGGGGGGGTGTGGCCAGTGATTGTGTTTGGATCTGGGGAAGGCAGGGGTGTGTCTAAGTATAGAATGATTTATCGTCCAGTTCATGTGGAATACTATCCGGGGAAGGTGATTCATAAATACGTTGGCTTAGGCAATCTGCATGGGGCAAAGTAACACCACTGCGGTGTGTTATTTTAAATTGATATTCTTGCAAAAGCAGAGCACAGCAAGCCAGTCGGCCATGTGTTGGTTTGACATTATACAACCACTTTAAGGCAACATGATCAGTGACTACCTGAAAGGGTTTATGTGCCAAATATATATGATTGGCAAGTATGCCTTCTACTAGAGCAAGCAACTCTTGTTCAGTAATAGTGTAGCGAATTTCAGCCGGACGAAGAGACCTACCACCATATTGTATGGGGTGGTCATGGCCATGCAAATCTTTGTGTGAAAAATTTAACCTAGGGATGTTCCTGAACAGTCACATGAAAGTGTGAACTCCTTATCCACATCAGGAAAAGCAAGCACAGGAGGTGTGGCTAGAAGTGTTTTCAACCTGCTAAAAGCCTGTTCACAAGCAGGAGACCAAACAAAGGGGGCATCTTTTTTGAGTAAACGGGCAAAGGGTGGGCAATGCCTGCAAAGTCCTTTACAAATTTCCTATAGTATGAACATAGGCCTAAAAATGATTTGACTTGTTTCTGTGTGGTGGGGGTGGGGGTGGGGAAGGAAGTGACAGCTGATATTTTGGCTGGGTTAACAGACACACCATTTGGGGTGAACACATGGCCCAGGTATAGCAATTCCTGCTGAGCAAAAGCACATTTTGATGGCTTGAGGGAAACATTAGCAGCATGTAGCCTGTCAAATACCAAGGAAAGGTGCTTCAAATGCTGATTAAAATTAGGAGACACTATAAATAGATCATCCAGATATGAAAGTGTTATATCGAATGTTAACCACCTGAGCATAATATTCATTAATTGAGCAGCTGTCACTGGCCCACCAGTGAGGCCAAACAGAAGAAGTTTAAACTGATATGAACCACTTGCGGTGCAGAAAGCTGTTTTCTGTTTAGAGTCTGGATGCATAGGAATTTGGAAATAAAAACTATGGAGATCTAAACTGGTGATTAAAACAAGGCTTTTTTCAGCTATGAAGTCAAGCACAGTATCCCTAGTGGGTAAAGGGTAGCTCATGGGGACAGTTACTTTGTTGAGGCGGCGGTAATCAACAGCAAAGCGAAAGGTGTTAACTTTCTTACGTACTAAAACCACAGGAGCCTGCCACTGAGATGTGGACGGCTCAATAATATCATTTTGTAACATGTCCTCAATCTGCCTGTCAATTTCTGCACGAACTTTGGGGGAGGTCCTATAAAAAGTTTGACGTTTGGGTGGAGCATCACCAGTGTCAATGTGGTGATTCACAACATCTGAGCTTCCTAATTCACTTAAGTTCAGAGCAAAAATGTCACGATATTTAGCAATCAGGTCTGATAGCTCACCTTTTTGCAACTGAATTAAAGGAGACCTGGACAGGTCAATGCCCAGTTCATCTAAGATATGCATGCCAGTTGGTGGGGGAACAGTGGGGTGACTGGGGTCTGTGGAAGGGGTGAGGTCAGGGGACGGGGATAATTGTTCACCTGTGGCACAAACACTCTCAGGAGATATGGAATAAGCAACACCAATGGATTTATTGGGGTGTACAGTGACATGAAAAGTATTGGGTTTAATAAAAGGCAGGTTGTGTGACCATTTAACACAGAGTTAATGGTGTGGGACCCCAACAGGGAGAATTTGGACTGAGCAAACTTTGGCAAGAGAAGCATGGTGTGCAGTCCCCTGCAACGTGAAATCTTGACTGGACTACTATTTCTGAACCTGGTGGGAGGCAGTATTTAGCTCGCAGTCGTATTAGACCACTGACATTTGGTGGTGTGCAGCACTGAACTGACAGTCCTTTGTTAGGAAATGTAATGGTATTTGTGCCTGTGTCAATCTCAGCTGAATGTGCAACCAAAAAGTCATCACCAAGGATGAGAGAATGGTGAAGTCTGGAAAAAAATGGAATTTGTGTTCAAAAATCGTATTTCCAAGACATATTTTTAAAGTGCTTGTACCCAAAATGGAATGCGATTCACCACCGACACCATGGGCTTTGATAATTTTGGAGGGGTTGATAACTACAGTGGGACCCAGGGAGTGTAGAAATGAATGGGAAATACAGGAAATGGTGGCACCAGTATCAATCAAAGCTTTTGCAGTCACTCTGTTAAAGTTCTGAGAGGTGGGCATAGTTAGAGAAATGCTAGGGGTTGGTCCATCTAAGTCATGGGTGGTAGTAGGCCTGCCTCAAACTTGCTGGGTTGTATCGGAACCAGGCGCTAACCCCTATTGGGAGAAATTTGGATGCCGTGCTGAATGGCAGCTATGAGCTAAATGCTTCATCTTGCCACAGTTAAAACATAGTTTGCCTTTGGCTATACAAGGGGATGTAGGAAAATAGTATTTACCACACTTGTTGCACCTAGGGGCTGCAGTAGGCTGAATGACCACTTGGTGTGGGACTTGTTGCTGCTGGTACATCCACGGGAATGGTGGTGTCCATGGCCATATCTGGGGCTGTTTGGGAGTCCATTGTGGTGGTTACTGGGGTGGAGGTCGGCAGGTGGGGGTGTCCTTGGTTGCCCTGACTTCGTGGACCTCTGCGGTTAGGGATTTTAACTGGCCCTTGATGTCAGCCAGTGCCTCTGCTATTTGGGTATCCTGCTTGGGGGCAGGCCCACTGTTATTCAGGAGGCGGGCAGCATCCTCGAGCTACTGGTTTGTGGGTCCCTCTGGAGTATGAGGGGACGCACTGTAGGGTCCATGCCACTGAGTATTGCCTGGATCGTCTGGCAGTCCGGCAATTTTACCAGGGTAGCTTTGCATCTCATGGTGGTAATAAAGTCCTGCAAGCTCTTACCAGGAACCTGTTTGCGGTGAAATATGTCTGAAATGTGAGACCAGGATCGGTTGTGTTCCAGGCCATACCGTATTAAAAACAGATCCTTTAGTTCCTTGAATGAGGTGCCTGGGGTGAGGGTTGCATACCAGGTACTTGCATTTTCACGCAAAAGGAGGGGAAATGTGTTGGCCTGCTTTGCGTCCGTTAACCCTTTGTATGATGCAAAAGATTGGAACTTGGCGAGGAATTCATGTGCGTCCTCTTCTGGCAAACCTTTGAAGGGGGAGGGGCCAAGAGCACATCAGCCATATCGCTGTCTGCAAATGTCGGCAGTGGGGCTAATTCCTGTGGCTGCACAGGCGGTGAACTGGTTGGAGGTAGCGGTGGTGGTGGTGCCTGGGCTTCGGGCTCTGCAGACGGTGGTGACCAGTTGAAAGATAGAGGCTCTGGCAGTGCTGCTTCCTGAGGCTCCACAGGTGGAGGCGAGGTGCAGGAGCGGGTATAATAGGCTGTGTGGTGTCCTGAAGCAGCTGGTAGTAAGATTAGTGAATTGTCCGGGTCGTGGGTCGAGGTCATGAAGAGCCGAGATTTCTCCACCAAACTGTCAACGCTGGCCCAACCTATGTGATATTGAAGCAGCCTTGACAGGGAAAGATGAATGTAGTCGCCAAGCCAACTTCTTTTCCAGCTGTTTATTGTAGCCCCTTTTTACATCAGGTAGCAGGCTGGTGATGGGAGAGACAGTGTGTGTGTCACAGGTGTGTCTCCCTTTTTATTACGTCTCATTCACTCAAGGGTCAAAGTTCAGCTTTATGCTTCTAGCCAATCCTAGAAGTTGGCTGATCAGGAGGTACCGAAAAATTAAGAGAGTCAGGGTGGGTATTATGAAATCTACCAGGTGACTTCCAATGTTATTGTGAAAGATTACATGTGAAGTTCTACATCTATTCATTTGTAGAGTTTGCTTTGACATGTGATTCAGGTTGATGGTGAGGCTTGAACACTTATAGGTAGCCATGGGCTTAGATAACACAACGGGTAGCTAGTCTGGGACTACTAGGGTGCCAACCCAAGTGGGAAGTAATTTGTGTTAGATTTTTGATGGCAGGTTGTACTGCCTGAACCAAGAAGTTACATAAGGTTTTGGGAAAGAAAGTTAAGGGAACTATATTGAGATGCAGGCGATACTAAATACATGGATTCACAGTGGAAGCTGCGTGGCACTTACTTAAGACAGTTGATCCTGTTTTGTAAGGAGAGGATCAACATGCCATTAACATTTACATAATTAGTTGTCAGAAGTTTGATTTAAGTGAAACTAGTACAGAATGCCAAATAATGTACCTGAAGTTGTTTTAGTGGTCAAAAGTAATGACGGATGAGAGATCTTTTTATTTCAAGGGTGGTCAGTTTGTGTTCAAGTTATTTCGGCTATAACCGTGAGCTAGCAGGTGGGAGGACTGGACACTTGAATGAATAAGCATACAGTTAAGACTTTTCTCATGTTTTATGGGGAATTTTCCTCGTCACATTTTAATTGCATATCACAAATACATATACGTGAGTGGATGCTATATTGAGAATCTTACATACCAGAGAGGGAGTAACCGTTTTTTTTCTCACAAGTGGCCCTTGTTGATGTGGAAAAAACACCTTAACCCTCAGTCCTACATGTAAGATTTTATTAATTCTATGTATGAGAGGGAATTTACCTGGATTTTTGCCGTGCCCATTGCTTCAAGGGTGCCACCATTTTGAGCAACAAGCTGAAAGCTAACACAACTCTTTGATATTCATGCATAGCATGCTTAACGGCTAGTATAATTGCATCTCAATGCATCAAATATAGGGCAGGTACATTGGTGCGAGTATCACACAGTATTATTAATGTCTCATCATAGAGAGACATATTAAGGACAGCATAAAATCCAAATATTCCATGTATACTTTGCGAAAGTTGTTACAGCATTATTGCCCGACTGGTCTGTGACAGGGTAACCTATACTTTATTTATAGTATTGGTGAAAATGGTTAAGAGTTGTCACCTGTTGCACACACTTTTATCGGCAAGAAACATTTACCTGCGAATCATGCAACAAATTCAGGAAAATAACACCGCAAAATAGGATGCAAACAAGACATTATCAACACTTAATAATCCTGGGAACTGTCAATGTCACTCTCGATAATGGGAACAACTCTTCAGCGATGCGGATGCATGACAAGCGGGTTGAATGAGGAGCCTTAAAATAGTTCGTAACAGCGCACGGTCTGATTGATTGGTTTAACAATGAACCAAGTACATGGTTGACGAGAATTGACGAGATTTAGCAAGAGAAGGTTTGGTTTCTGAGCTGCCATAAATTTAGTGGAATTTTTGCAATTTTTGACAGAATTTGATCAAACTAGAAAGGGATTTGTCTTATGAATGTATAGTGATAGCGCAGGGAAGGTGTTAGTGGCAAAGAAGGGCTATTTTAAGGAATTTTGAATCAGAAAGTTGAATGGGCGAACATAGGTCAGTGAGCGTGGGGGCCGCCATTTTGAATTATATTACTGTTGAAAAAAATAAACAAACAGAAGATCTAGTATGTCAGGACGTCGATTGCCACAGAGTAGCTGGGGTACAGGGCGAGGGAAGGCAGCAGGAGGGAGGTCTTCTAGAGGGGGAGGCAGGTAGTGGGGAGACAGGTCGGGTTAGGGTGGGAGCAGACAGGAGAGGAGGATGAGCGCAGGGTAGAGCGGGGGGGGGGAGTGGTAGGGCCACATACAGTGTGAGGGGTGCTGTATATGGGTGAAGCTCAGTGCTGCAGGACTAGCCTGCTCTCTGAATGATGCAAAACAGGAAAGTTTTCAATTTAGGTGTGGGAAGTGCTGGTGGGTGCAGGTTTTTTGAGGCACAGCTGGCAGCCCTCAAGAATTAGAGGAAGCTAGGGATAGTGTTATGGCTGCAGCTGTTGTGAGGAAGGAGGTCCAGGATAGGGTGGAACAGCCTGAGGGGGGACAGGATGAGGTAGAGGTCAGAAGGGAGTTGAGGATGAGGACAGGCAGAGAGTGGTAGGGCCTAGCAGGAGGGGGGAACAGGAGGGACCTAGAGAATAGGATGGGGGGAGAGGTCAGGAGGGAGGCGAGGATGAGGAAAGGCAGAGAGTGGCAGGATCTGGCAGGAGGGGGGAAATGGAGGGGCCTAGGGAGGCAGTGGTGATAGGGAGCAGCATAGTTGGGAAGGCAGATAGAGTCTTTTGGACGATTGAAAGGGAAGATAGCAGAAATAGAAGAGGTAGCTGAAAACTAAAAGATGGATATTATAGCACTAGTAGAGACACATATTAGAAAAGAAGAAATAGGAAAGGTGACAAGCCCCGCAGGATATGATATGACAGGTAAAGAAAGAGAGAGGGGGCAAAAGAAGGGAGGAGGAGTAGGGTTTCTCATAACGAAAGAGGTGAAGTGGCATGAAATCTGGAAGGACAAATGGGAAGATGATAGTGCGATTAAAAATGAAATACAATGGATAGGAATAAAGTCAAATGGAAAAACGTAGCGATAGGTGTAGCGTATGTGGGTTGCAAGGGGTTACCCTATGAATGGAATGACCATATATATGATAGGATGAGAATGACGATTAGTGATATTCAGCAGCAAGGCTACCAGATTATGATAGCTGGGGATTTTAATGGACACATAGGAAATGGAATGAGTGGAATTGAGGGAGGGAATCAATGGAAATGAAACCAGGTTACTGAATTTCACAAGAGACTTTGGTCTGAGAAGAGTTAATAGGCATATACAATGCAAAGGAAAGTGGACATGGGCATCTCGAGAAAGGCAGACAATAATTGATTATATTCTAATAGACAGTGAAGCATTTTAAATGACACAAAGATGTAAAATAGATGAGGAAGGTAGGTTGGATAATGGCAGTGACCATAACTGGATGAAAGTTTCATTAACATGTTGTGTCAAAGATGAAGTAGAGCGGGGATTAAATGGGTGTGGGATATAAAAGAGGAAACAGACTGGACAGAGTATCAAGAAAGTCTAAAATTGGAATTACAGGAAAGGAAAAATAGATGGGAGAATGAAGGGGAAGTACAGGAAATGACTGGAGATCTGGTCAGAAGGATTCTTAGGTTACCACAGGAAAAGATAGGTAGAAAGTCCCAGTTGAAAGTCTAGGGTATAGAATAGACCTAGAGCTGAAAGGAGCCATAAACTGAAAGAAGGCTAGAAATAGAGAATGGAGACAGCACAGAATGAAATGGGGAAATAGATACTGGGAGCACCACCATGTACAGCAACAGAAGCAGTCCAATGAGAGTTAGGATGTTAGGATGGAATAAAATCACAGACAGATTTGCCAAAGCAAAGCTTAAGTACTGGGGGTATCTACAAGCACTAAATAAAACAGGTGATGCAGGAAAGTTTACAATGAAGTAGTCAAGGAACAAACATGATGGGTCAAAGACATAAATCAGTTGGTAGAAAGATATGAATTGAAAGGATAAGATGAGGTTGATGGCTGGAAAGTGTACATAGGTAGGACTGTTACAGAGGGCTGGAAGGAGGACTGGGAAAGAGGAGTCAGGGAAAACAGTACATTAAATGCGTACAAGGTACTAGAAAAGCCAAAGAAAAGCGTGTGTTGGGATAGAGGGAAGGGACCCAGGCTCTTTTTTCAAAGTAGGGCATGAGTGATCAATCTAAAAAGAGAAAACAGAAGTGGACAACAGGTAGTAATGGTAAGTGTTAGGTATGTAGACAAGAGGCAGATGAGACAGTGGATCATTGGCTGTTGTGGTGTGATGCATATAGAGAGATAAGAGAAGAATTTTTCAGAAAGTGGCACAGGGAAGATTATAATAACAAGGGTCTAGAAGAGTTTCAGTGTTAAGAGGAAGAGGAATGTGTAGCATGGGTTTTAAGTTTGAAGGGTGGCTATCTGGGAGGCAGGGAAGGTACTAAACGTGTACAGGACTGCCTGGTGGGGTGCTGGGAGAAAAAAAAGGAACTGATAGGGCTTGATAGCCACAGGGTTAATTAGAATGTCAGAGTGCAGGGAGGAGAGGGAAAGGTGGTAGTCCTTTTAAGGGCTCCCATTGGGTCCCCAATGGGAAATGCCTGAGTTTTAGAGGCGGAGGGTGTATAAGGGATTTTTTTTTTTTTTGGGGGGGGGGGGAGGACTACAAGCGATGAGTGTAGGGGGATATATCCAGGGCCCCAGCTGTGAGAGAGTGTGATGGGCCCTTTGTCTGGGCTCTGGTCCCGGAAAACATGACAGCACAAGCTGATTAGGATAACCATGGTTCCTCCACCTCATCTTTTTTCTTCCTTTCCTTTTTCCTAAGCCACCTGTGTCACACAGGACCGCAGCACACAAGCAGAGAGCCACAGCAATATTATTATTATTACGTGCTGGTGGTGGGGGGGGGGGGGGGGTAAAAACACTTTTGGGATTTCCCTTTGGGATTCTGGAATTCCCTCTCAAACATAGAATAAACAATTCTGTTTCACTGTTTTTTCCGATCATGACTTCAAGCGTCAGGCACAAAGAACTGGGTGAATGTAAGTGTTTAGAGTACAATTTCATGATTTTGTTTTTCAGCCAAAGTGAAATTTTGAATTCCGAAATTATGATATTGAAAAGAGAAACTGCATATATTTTGAACCGTTTAAGTAATTTCCAGATCTTAATCATAAAGGATGCTATGTAACACTGGTTTTTTTTATTCTAATGTTTACTTTAGGGGAATGTAAGCTGGATTGATGGTCAGCCTGTAACTTTCACTGACTGGTATGGGGGCAGTTATGCTGATATTCCAGCAATGTATGTCAGACGTCAGAATAAATCAGTAAATAAATTAACAACAGTACGCCAGTATCTTATGAAGAAGCAGCCCAGTTGGCAAGATGGCAATTGCGTAGCCATGGTGTTTATAATTCCTATAAAGAGTTCAAACTGGATTGTTATTCCATGCAATCACGCTTTCAGAGGTGCCTCATTTATTTGTGAAATAAAATGTCCACTTAAAAGTCCCAAATGGCCGTCACATCGGTTTGAACTTTGGTATATAAAGAAAGTTGAATGTTTACCGGGATGGCTTCCCATTGGACCACATTGTTTTTTTCCCATAGTAAGTGCAGTTGATCCATATACTTTGCACAAAGCATCAAATGTTTGTAGCCGTTTAGGTGGATTTATTGCTTCCATAAACTATTCGGGGATGCAGAGATTACAGCATTTTCAAATGTGGCTCCAACTGATACAACCGTGGCACATACGTAAGCATAAGGTGCCAAACTTCCAGAAGAGAATTGCACAAATTTTTGGAAAGTTTTATGCAACTCCCTTCAATAAGCTCCTGCTTACTGATGAAACATTCACATTCTTTTCCCGTCTTTTAAATGCATTTGAAATTTGTCAATTGCACCATTATCACATCTGCCTTTTCATCATATGGATCTACAGCTTAGGCTCAAATTCATCCACAGTTCTGCCTTACTCTGATTTTGATGATTACAATTATAATAAGTACAAAAATACACTTTTATTTCATGGCCTCGGTTTTTCTATTCCACCAATTATATTAAAATTGGGAACTAAACTAGAAAAGAACAACCTGACAGGAGAAGCTGTCTTGTGTTCCCGAGAGCCCACATTACTGTTCCATCAAAGTAAATATCTTTATCAATGTGACAAAGCTGATTATATACTCGTGCATCATAGATGTGACGGTCAAAATGACTGCAATGGTGGACATGACGAGGAACGCTGTCCTTTAATATGTAAACACAATAGTAACCATGTCGTAAGTGTCAAATTCTGTGCATTTGAATGTGACAAAATAGACTGTGCATGCCACTTTTTGTATTTTCATTGCAAAAGGAAGGGATGCATACCTATATCAAAAGTTTGCAAGCAACAGGCAGACTGTGTTGATAAAAGTGACGAAAGAAATTGTCCCCGGATGACACCTGTCTCTAAATGGAATGATGGAATTCCTTCCCTACGGGAACATGTTAGAAACACAGAACGGAAGTCTGTCTCTTTCTATGTGCAAGATCGTTATTTTTCTTGCGAAAATCCTAACTGGCTTCCCTGTTACGATTATATGTACAACCTGAATCAAAGCAGAATTTGTTTCCACAGATCTAAAGCATGTGTTTTTAAGCTCGATAGAAACAGGCATATAATGTACTGCCCCAATGGGCACCATTTGCAGACATGTATATATATGTCTTGTTCTGGTAGGTATAAATGTCCTAATTCATATTGTATACCCGTAGAGTACACGTGTAATCAATTCTGGGATTGCGCAGGTGGTGAAGACGAACAAAACTGTGACAATTTTCGATGTTTGAATAAATTTCACTGCAAAGGCCAAACCAAATGTTTGCATCTATTTGATGTGTGCGATGGAATCATAAACTGTCAAAAATCTGTGGATGATGAAGATTTATGCGATTTACATGAATGTTCCTCGGGCTGCAAATGTTATGGACATGCCATTGAATGTATAAGCGGGAATGTTGTATTACCCGTGACTCTGTCAGCAGTACGGGCGATTGCTGTACGAGGACAAAATGTTCGTTCATGGAGAAAAAGCTTCATTATTTGTCAAAACTATCTGCGGCGATTAGATATTTCACAAAATGCAATAGGATACCTGGAAAAACGGGTATTCTCCTGTTTAATAGGCTTAACTGATCTTTATCTACAAGATAATCTTTTGAATGCCATTCAGAGTTACCAATTTCTGGGTTTATCCAATCTTAAAAATTTAAACGTGAATGGAAATCCCATACAAGAAGTTGCATCTTCTGCATTTATAGGTGTCATATGCGTACGCGTGCTAGATCTGCACATGCTAGGTTTGAATCGGATTCACAGAGGTGCATTCAGTGGGCTGCATAATCTCGTGAGATTAGACTTATCCCATAATAATCTTGTCGTGTTGGAAAAATACAGCCTTACAGGTTTAGACAAGCTGAATTTGCTTAACCTATCAGGAAACAAAATCAACCAATTTTCGATAGACTCCTTTATACCGTTGTTACATCTGAACGTGATGGTAGCAGACACATTCCATGTTTGTTGCTTCACAAATGCAAACACCACATGTCACCACAGATCAATAACATTGTACAGCTGTAAAGGAATCCTAAATAGCGACACATTACGATTGCACTTATCAGTGTTTTCTTGCATGTGTATGTTGTGTAACTTAGGAGCACTTTCGTTCCATCTAATTAAACCAAAGTTTGAATCTAAGGGACATTTGGAATTGGCGGTGCTTTCAGCATCAGACGGGTTAATGGGGATATACGGGTTAATTTTGCTAATGGCAGATACCATTATGGGTGGTGAATTTGTTGTCATATCACTAACCTGGCATCACACCTTTCTCAGGACGCTCATGTCGTTTGTCTGCATTTATTCCTATATTTTCTCATTATATGTGATCACATTTGTAGCATTTCATAGATTTTGCGTGATTGTTCTTGTCTTTAAAGTCAAAGGATTTACCCAGGGTATTATACTTATAGTCATTGTAACGGGGGCCTGTATATATGCAATTATGTTGGTGGCCACTATGCAAGGTGCCTGGCACCCGGTTACATTTTATCTCCAGGAATCGCCTTTTGCAATGACAGCTTGGCTGTGGTCTAAAACGTGGGTTGTCTATATATTTTTGGCATTGATTGGGCTTAAAATAGTGATCATTGCAGTATGCTGTGCATGGTGTGTGCTGGCGTTACACATAAGCAGACACAGGAGTGGCAGAAAGGATAGACAGATGACCCCTGTAGCATTTATAGCTGTACAAGTGACAATATGCACAGCTGGTTACCTCATACCGATTATCATAAGGCTTACTTACACGACCATTGACTACTGTACACAATATGTAGTATCTGTAATGATAGCAACCATGCCAAGCATAGGCAATCCATTCCTGCATACCCTGTTGACTCAGTCATTCAGAGCCAAAGTAGCAAGGTTTTTTCCAATTGGCAGGTCTTGACGCATGTGCAATTCTTATGTACCAACTATATATTCATGTTAAACTTTGAATTTTCATTTTTTGTCCCTTTGTTTCTTTGCTTTTTATTTCATCGTTTGTGCAGTTGTTTATCATTTCATTTGACAAAAAAGTAGCAAGGCATTTGAAGCACATTGGCATGCCTCACTTTCAACATGCTGCCCTCCCCATTTGTCCTAAGTCTCGATTCCATTTTTTCGAACCATGTCAACTTGAACTCCAATACAACTGTGTAAAGTGCAAGTGAAATGACTCAGTTTTAACAGTTTACATGGTTTCATAACGTTTGTCGTCATAAAATACAATATTACCCACTAGTCATCAAATATGGCTATTCTGATTTCCATAAAATGTATTGAATCCACAAAAATAGCTCTAAAAATATAACTTTTCACCACAATTAGCATTTTTTTTTCATAATTTGGACAAGCTGCCTCGCATGACCTTTGATCATTATACACCTTAGCAGCCCCCGTTGTGCTAAGCCCTTCCTCTTCCAGTTAACAGCCACGCTCTAATCAAGTGTTCGGTTGAAACTTCTACAAATTTTGAAAAGGAGACTGGTCAGGCTATTGGGATACATGCTTATTTTATACATTTTTTCAGCAAGTCGCAAATTAATTATTGTCTTAAGAAATACCCCCTTTACCCATGCAGACCTGAATAATGTTACGCAGGTGGTTTTCCCGTGTAATCGATAAAAAGTACGTCAGTTGTGTGCAGAAAGGAAGACTGTCTTTACCTTGTCTGTTGTCTCCGGGGGTGAAGCCAGGTGCTTGCAGCTGGAGACCGCCTTGTTTTGCATACTGTGTACTGGTCAAAAAATGTGCAAGAGGGACATGGTTGAGAAAGATTCCCTAAGCTGAAAATGCAAATAATTTGAATTTTTAGTCTGATCCAGGAAAAGTACAGGGATTTTCATTCAGGTGTCTTAATTTCAAGGAAAAATCCGGTAAACAATTAAAATTCGGGGATATCGAGCTGAGAAATATCTGTTATCACGGGAAAATACAGGAAGTTTCATAGTATGTATGTATGTATGTATGTATGTATGTATGTATGTATGTATGTATGTATGTATGTATGCATGCATGTATATATGTATGTTTGAATGTATGTATGTTTATAGCCTCTTATACATGAATATTTAAATGATGGAATAAAACAGGAAAACAAAACATCTTCTTTGAATAATGTTTGTTGCTAGTTTTGCCTTTAAAGCTAGTCAAGAAAACTTTTTTTAATCAGGTTTCCATTATTAACACACGTAAACAAAAGATTTCGAGGCGGATGTTAACGTAAACATGGAGAACATTTGCCTTTAAAGCCAATTACATGTTGAGAAACATACTTAGCAGGTTTACATTTTTTACACTCCAGAGGGAATTTACTCGCATCATATTGTAGGCCTAGAAAGAAAACAATTTCTATCTATCTATCTATCTATCTATCTATCTATCTATCTGTCTGTCTGTCTGTCTGTCTGTCTGTCTGTCTGTCTGTCTGTCTGTCTGTTAATCTTTCTATCCATATCTATCTATCTGTCTATCTATATGAAATTGAATGATAGGCCTACGAGAGTTATCCAACTTTATCACATAATGATGAGACTAAACTCTACTCAGGCTTAATAATAAGTGCAAGCTCCTCCTTAATTGAATTATGATAGCCTCTCTCTTGTTAGGCCAATTGTTTACGGGTAGCACGTTTTTAAACAGATAGACTTAGGCCGTTTAATGAAAATGAAAAATTTATGCTTATCATGAATTCGACCTTACTGACAAATTAATTTGTCCCCTCATTATATAAAAGTTATATGGATGAAGGATTTTCACAAACTGGAATTGCCATTTGCAATAACCGAATCATGAAAAAATGGTTCAGTCTGGGCAAATAAGCTGCTTTGCTTTGGGAATGCCTTTGCCATAAAGCAAACTGATAATATTTTTGCCCTGCAATTTAATCTCCGTTCACTTTTTATTTTTAATGTATGGTAGCTTTTACCTGTGTGACATCATCTATTACAAAAATGAAAGGGTTTCTCTACATATCTCTGTAAAATCAACAGATATACGTACCAAACAGTTAAGGAGCACCTTTTTTTCTCCCTTCACATTTGTGTCTGACACATGTGACAAAAGGACTTTCCAGAGTGTCGTTCTAGAAATCATGTATAACTACCCCTTTTCAGGTGATTTTTAGTCTGCTGAGTATGAAATTAAAGTTTAAAAAAGAAAGCAACAAAGTGTTGGAACATGCTTATTTTAATATTTTCCTTCTTGTTTAAATTATTATTGATTCTCTTGTGACAGCGGTTTGGTTTATAGGATCAAAAACTCTATTTCAGTTTTCTAAATAGTATGAATGGACAAGTAAGTTGGAAGAGGAGCCCAGTAAAATGCCAACAGTACTAACCTGTGGACTACAGCAGAGAAACAGAATTGTAGAGCCCTGAATATGCATATTCATATTTTGAAAAACACAGACTCGGGTTTCTGTTTTCAATTGTCTCCCTAATAAGTTCCCGCTTGTGACAAGGGCAGTGACAGCAGCAATAAATCATCATGATTGAGCCAGCTAGAATTGACAGCAACAATAAATCATCATGATTGAGCCAGCTAGAATTTAAGCAATTTAGTGGTCTATACACCGATCTAGTACCTGGCTACTGTGTACCAGGCCTGATAGATACTCCGTCCCAAAATCTCCATAGTTGTTGTTGTTGTTGTTGTTGTTGTTGTTGTTGTTGTTGTTGTTGTTGTTGTTAATATTATTATTAATAACACGAAGTAATGGATAGCCTCCTTGCTATCATCAACGCGAATCTCCCTCCATGCCGAATCTTTGAAGAATAAAAATAAAGTAAATTATTTGTCCCAATTTGCATGCAAATATAGACTAAAACACGGTAGTTCCAACTTTTCAAGTGTCCCTAATTAGAATAAATTAAAATTCTACAACTTTTGTTTGTGGTTCATTGCATGAACTTGGATTGGTACCTGTATCTGTAATAGTTTAGAATATATTCAATATCTAAATAATGTTATGCACACTTCCCTCCTCGTAGCTTGGAACTTGAGCCAAAACCTTCCTGTCCACATGGTTGTGCGCGTACACATATATAGACTGCAATGTTAGAGATTTTCTTTCACTGTGCGCCTTAATGCAACAACATTAATTAATTTTGGCGAAATTTTGCTACAGAATCAGAATCCGACCCAGTAGTTTGCATCATGAGTACAAAACAAAAGAGTGTCACTCAAGTTCTTTTTAGACCATTATAGGCGTAAGTACAGTATGTATTCAAAGCTAATGCCACCTTGAGACACAGAAAATCGTCAGAACTGTTTAGATGGGCATTTCAATACTAATAAATGATGATGCTTTATTGAGCAACCAGGGATGGCGAAAAATAGTTACATATAACACACAACATCATAAAGTATATTTACAAAATGAGGTGATAAATAAACGTGTAGAAGTAAACCTTTCATACATTTACCAACTCGATGACGTGTACCTTTATAGTAGTCACAACGACTGCATTGAGACTACGATTTATTGGTAAATTTTTTTCAGTTATATTGTACTATTTCATTATGACATGCCACTTAAAAATTGACATCAAATGAAATAAAAAATTCCACTCGTGCCTTATGCAAGTAGCGTTAGTCTACACTTTAATTTCCAAAGTTTAGAAATCGTCGATGTCGAAGTGAACGGACATATGTTAACTTTGACAATTAGGTTTAAACTTTAGATAAACAGTTAATACGTGTACTGCGGTACCTGTTTTGATTTAGAGACTACTGATTTGGAATACTGCGTTATCTTTCTCATGTTATGGTGATGAAAAACCACCAGTTTTGAGATACATTTTGACCTGCCCTGGGGGTGGTCTCTCAGCACTAGGCCTACATGCTCCATGCTCTGAACCTTTCTTCTCACTTCAAAATCACCCGGTTAGCATGTAAGTAGACCCTACCATATTACAAAAAAAGGGACGTTAATATTCTGTCCTATCAGAATAATACATAGGAGTATATGAAAATTTCAATCTATTTCTAATGTTACATAATTTTGTTAAGGACTTATTTCTGTGAAGTCCTCCTTGTGTTTCAACAAAAATCATTGTGGATTATTTAGTTCTGATAAATGATCTAAAGACATACCCGTCATACATTGCATGACTTTTGCAATGTAGTATGGCAGATTTCGACCCTTACATGTATAACGCTACATGTCTGTTTCGATGTATAAGCACTAGCATAAGTAGTCCACAATATGTCCTTTCCTTTACAGGCAAACCCCATTTTGGTCGATTATATCCAGTACATACGTCCAATTACATTGGGGTCATTACACTGACAGCAATGGGATGAGTAACAAGGGCCAAAAATATGATGAAGAAACCCGAAACACCTTTATCGAAAATTATGGGTACGTTTTGACTTTGGTATGTTTTGACCTGGTTACGTTTTGACTTGGGTACATTTTGATCCGGGTACATTTTGATTAGTCAAAACGAACCTGGCTACGTTTTGACTTGGGTACGTTTTAACTTGGGATTTGTTTTGACCTGCCTACGTTTTGACCGGGGTACGTTTTGACTTGGGTACGTTTTGACTTGGGTACATTTTGATTGAGGTACGTGTTGACTTGGGTACGTTTTGACCGGGTTCCTTAATAAATATCATGCTCCCCAGACTAAAAATGTTTTCAGTTGTTGTCACTTGGTGGCGCGATGTGCTGGCCGAGGCAGCCAGGCTTTTTTCTTCATTGCGTCAGTGAATACTAGGTGGTGTGCGCACTGCATCATTTGTACACACTGTGTGCAGACGACAAATTAACCCTGTTGCACCCAAATAGGTCTATGTGACAACATCGAGATCGTTTATCTCCTTGTATTATGGAATCTGATTGCGCATAGCCTCCAGATTGGTAATTTGTACCCAGGTATGGAAAGATTGCGAGAGAGCTTCCGTGACTACAATTTTCAAACCTCTTGGTATATGCCCAATATTTGAGGTGACATTCTCAGCAACTGGTGAAAAGCATGAATTGGGCATTCACAAAGTGGACATGGCTCCCCGAGACACGGCAGAATTTAGTGATTCTCTCGATGAAAGTGAACTACAACAAATGGATTACTTGGCAGAGCAAGGACTTAATTTTGACAATTTGTTTGATCAAAGTGAACTACAAAAGTTTGATTAAATTTGCCAGAACGAGAACTTAATTTTCACGGTTCGTTTGATAACAGTGATTTGGCAACCATTAATCACATGGAATTTGAGGAACTAAACTTGTCAGAAAGGTTCAATGATATTGATTTGCAAATGGTTTGTGATCAATTGGGTTTCGAAACATGTAGGCTTATAACGTTACCGATTGTAACGCTCAAGGAAAATGAGTCAGAAGAGTCTATTCGACCTGGTAGGCCTAGCATCCCAGCTGAAGATCGATTTTGAAACATCACATGAGATGATCTTATGGAATTTGTGAATGAACACACACACACACACACACACACACTGTGCAGAAAACCAAAGGCCATATGTCACTCCTGCTTTAATTCAGGGAAACCCTTGAAATAAAGAGGATATAGTGCACAAAGATTTAAATGAATTGTTATCACAGTTTTTCTTGTCTGTTATGTTAGACAGGAAGAGGGGGAAGAGCCTTCAAACCTGCGGGGAATGCTCATTAATTTTGAGTGGCACCTTCGAGAAAAGTACCCAAAATAATTAATAGAGTCTTTGGAATTTGACGATTTGCGTTCCACCCTAAAGCAAAGCAGAAATATTTGAAACAACAAGGAAAAGATAACAAGCCTAAAAAATAGCAGATACTTTGATTGATGAGGATATAGAGAGGCTGTATGTCTGTGGCCTGCTAGGACCAAGCACTTCAAGGTCCATGATTAATACCCTTTGGTTCAATAACTCTATAGGGTATATTTTGGACTTCGTGGAGTTACTGAACATCCTAGCATGAAATGGGGGAGATATAGAGTTGAAAAAAAAAGATGATGAAGGCATGGAATATCAAGAATACACAGAAAGGCATACAAAAACGCGTACAGGTGAAAATTTGAAGGGCATCAGGCCAATACGCAGTATGCATATTAATTTCCCGCCACAAAACACGGGTTTGACGCCTGGCGATCACGGGAGACGTGCGGGTCACCAGGGAGGGTTCGTGCACCCCCTTTATTGTCACAGACAGGCCATATGCTCATTTTGCACAAAAATGCATTTTTTGAGAGATTTATGTTCACAAATGCCAAACTGGTATTCGTCTAGTACTCCCCAAACCATGTATAAGATAAATTTCCATATGGCTTTAATAAGTATTCTGTATTTCCAAAATATTAGTAATATCCCGCTTGTTCCCACAGGTACCGACCAGTATCTGGCCATATCTCACCAAGCGAGACAAGACAATAAGGTATGCAGTTGCGGCGGGAACTTAATATGCATATCTCCTATTAAGCCTAAAATGTGGGCCTCACCAGACCAGTCAAAAAGGTGTCCAGTGGCTGTTTACAAACGATATGCACTAAAAGGTCCCCAACAGCAAATTTGGAATAATCATCATTTTAGCTTGCATAAATTGCATTGCACACAGGATAATAGAAATGAAATGCCAGGGATGGCAGATTAAAAATATTGGAAATATCCGAGTTGAAGATATTTATTTGAGATGAAACTATAAAATTTACCGCAATTATGTGCTTGGTCAATGGTTAAATTTTGCAAAATTTTGAGTGACCATGGGGAGGGAAACCTCATCAATAAGCTGGGTTTTGCGTGAACGCTTCTCACCAAACTGAAACTGTGCTTGAGAGGGTAGAAGATATTGTGTTGAGGTCAGTCAACTGAGCTTATAGGATGGCCCATCGTCTGACTTTCGTCCATCCACTTCACATTTTCGACTTCTCCAGAACTCTCAGCCAAATTCACTTCAAACTTGGGTTGGATGTATGTTGGGTGGGTCATTACCAAGCTTGTTCAACTAGTCACGCTTCAGCAAGTTTTGGATTTTTTTAAATCAATTTTTTGTTCTTTTTGGGGGATAAATCTCAGAAAAATCGTTTTTGTCCAAAATCGGTCACCCAATTACTTTGATATCCCACAGGAACATTCCTAGGAACTCCCAGTTCTTAATTTGTTCACCAGCTGGCGCTGCATTTTTTTCTTATTTGGTATGATGTTTTTGTGGGGTTTTTTTTGCTATTTTTGACTTCTTCTCTAGAACTGTCACTCCGATTAGGCTGAGACTTGGTGGATATGTTCCCTGAGGAAGGGTCAAACAAAGTTGATCCCTAGGTGACAGTGCTGTGGATTCCTGATTTTGAAGATTTTTTTCAATTCGGATACTTGACGGTAAATGCACTTCAAATTTGGTTGCAATGTGCATTGGGTGGGTCTCTAGCAGATTTGTTCAAGTGGTCATGCTTTAGTGATTTTTAGATTTTTTATTATAATTCTTTATTTTTGGTTCTTTTTGGGGGCAATTTGAAAAAAATCTTCTCCAAAATCCCTTACCTGATTGCTTTAATATCACAGAGGGGCACTCCTAGTTCTTAATTGGTTCACCATGTGGCGCTGCAATATTCTATTTTTTTTTTTTTTTTTTTTTTTTTTTTGGTGTGTTTTCGCTATTTTCAACTTCTCCAGAACCGTCACTCAGATTAAGCTGAAACTTAATGGATATGTTCCTTGTGAAAAGGTCAACCAAAGTTGTTCACAAGGGGGGAACTGCTGTGGAATTTTTGATTTTTAACGATTTTTTCAATTCGGCTATTTATTGGTAAATGCACTTTTCCTATTGATTACTATGTAAGTCAATGGGCATTCTAATGCTAATTCACATTTTGGACTTTTCTGAAGAAACTGACAGTCAGATTGACTTCAAACTTTTTTGGTGGCAATGTACTTTGGGTGGATTTCTACCAAGTTTGTTTAAAATTTTGATCACACTCTAGTGATTTTTGGATTTTTTTATGAATTTTTGGGGAAAATATTTTAAAAGTTTTAATAGGCAAGTTTAACATGCGGATTTCTTGTAATGGTTATAACCTAAATATTTTTGGCCATATTTGTGTCAAAATTGGTAGGAATGTACCTTTAATTAGTGTCTACCTATCTATATCTACCTATCCTATTCCAAGTTCACAGAACCATAAGTGTGGTGAATCTCTAGGTCAGCTGAGCATGGGCTGTTCACACAGCACTCTTGTTATTACCATAGTGCACAATCTGGGAAGTGATATAATGTGTTCCATTAGTTTAAATGAAATACGGATGAAGGGAATTGGGCGGTAGTTCACAGGATCATAAGGATGACCTTTTAAGCTCTGCTGTCTATAGGTCACAGAGTTCATGGGATCACTCACCCGTCCATCTGTCCGTCCTTCTGTCTCTTCACTGCTTGTGATCCAAATGCAGTCCACAGTTTTTAAGATGACCCCATACAACTTTCAGGAGTCATCAAGTGTGTCAAAATCTTGGTCGAGTTCGATATTGGTGGCGCCACCTACAGCATTATATAATATGTGGGTCAAAATGTGAAATTCTTATGACCACTTAGTATCCTTAGTGATTAATAGATCTTCATGAAATTTAGTTGGATTGTGGAGAAGGTCAAAATCTCAGTTGTGTATGATACGAGTGGCAGTCCCAATAATTTGATGGAAATTATGAGCCAAATTGAAAGATATGAAATTCTATTTACATAAAATAATTGGATTAGACATACCTAATTTATTCACCATGTCCAATTCTACTCTGTTGTATACATGTAATGTAATCATGGATCTTGACATAGTTTTGTTAATTCACCAGCCACTTAGGTTAAACGAGGGGATTTGTAGTGGCAGCATGTAGCTTGGGCATCAATGGCAAAGGAAATTCAGCCTCCAGATCAAAATTGCACTGTACATTGTACATAAAACTCTACGTGGTAACCTATTTTGGGGTTCACCTTAAGCCAATGATTGTGTGACCGTGATCTATTTTTCAAGGTCATTAAGCACTTAAGAAAAGGATATTCAATTCCATAACTTGATAAAGAAGGCAGATGGTATCAAATGTACCACAAATGTGTATCATGTTGAAGTTTTATATTGCACAATATGGATGACCTTGACTAATTTTTCAAGGTCAGAGAGCAAATATATTTCAGGAAATATTTTCTATGATGGTTGGCAGCAGAGCATTAGGCCCACCGGCCTCTTATTTGAAGATTGGAGCAACTATGGCATTCCGCCAGTCTTTCGGAATTTTGGAGGTTGCCAAGGATTTATTGAAAATAGTTGTCAGTGCTGGGGCTAATGTGGGAGCAAGTCTCTTTATTACTCTTGGGGGAATACCATCAGGACCTGCAGCTTTGGTATATTTATGTGGTAGAGTAGTTTTTCAGCACCTTTTTGTGCAATTACGGGGTTGTCTATCGCAGGGTATTTTGTGCTCTTGAGTACTATGTTTTGGGATAAATGCTTTAATGTTAGCGGTTATCTTGTGTAAAGATAGACTGAAAATGATTATCTAGAATCGTGGTCTGTTGTACATGGTTAGTTATTAGCTTACACTGATCTCTGAAAAAAAAGGAGATACCATTATTGTCAGTTTTCTTATGTTTAATGGAAACGCAGAACTTTTTCGTCCTGGAAAATGTCTTGTGGGGTAAGGACCTTTGTTGGAATCGGCGTCAGTGGATTGCCAATATAATCTTGGATTGTATATAGGACTTTCATTGTTGCAACGGGGGGGGGGGGGGGGGAAGGGGGGGCAGTCGCAGAGCATGGTATGATTTTTCTGTGTAATAAGTATAAAAAGCTGTCAGTAATAATTCCATAGGGCTAATGACTTGCAACCTTGTAGTACACAATGATTTGAGTGAATAAAGATGGAGAGCTTTTGATATTTTCCACCTAGAAGAATAAGGACACTCCTACATGCCATTATACAAGGTTCATCGTTTGTGTCTGTCTTGAGGTTGTAGAAAAGAGGTTTTTTTTTCTAATGGTTTGTATCTCCAATTTTCAATATATAGGGAAATATTCACCTGATAAGCGTTTCATGTGTGTTGCATAAATAAACTGTGGAAATGAAACTGTAGTATGTACTAAATTACTTGCGCTGTTGAACTGTTCCTTGCGTCCATATATGTCCATGATGCCTTCCCCCTGTTAGCTAAAAGCCTGAGTGAAAGCGATTTTTTTGACAGCTCCTTAATAGCTTCCAGCTTTATTAATCATTCATGCCCCAGTCACAGTGAATTCGGGGGGGGGGGGGGGGCACCCATTATCATAATAATAGCCGGGAACAACTTTTTGCTTCCAATAGTAGTCTTCATCAGTGTTTTTTGTTAAGCATAGTCCCTCTTTTGGGAGAGCAACTGCCTTTTGTAACGACTTTAGCTCTGCAAAAGCACCTTCTAATGTTAATTTACCTTCTTTGGGAGACCACCTGCAGAACCTGACCAGTGACCACACAAAACCATCACAAAAGACCAACATACATGTACGCATACATGTTCAGTATGGATGGAGGTCAGTGGAGAGGTTAGTTGTTTGCCTGTTGGTGCAAGGATCAACCCTTCTTTAGGAGACCACCTGCTTTCTTGTTTTATTCAGTATTTGATCAGAAAAACAAATAAGTTTATTCTTATGTAAAA
The DNA here is from genome assembly GCA_964020975.1 of Hermodice carunculata. Taxonomy (NCBI): domain Eukaryota; kingdom Metazoa; phylum Annelida; class Polychaeta; order Eunicida; family Amphinomidae; genus Hermodice; species Hermodice carunculata. Next base: position 26,048,963 of record OZ026620.1, read on the forward strand.
ATATTTGATCAGGTGAATAAATATTTAATCAGAAGACTAAATATTTAATCACATGATCAAATCAATTTGATCGGATGAACAAATGTATCTGTTCATCCGATCAAATACAGTATATTTGTTCTTCTGACCAAATTGATTTTCAAGAGAAGAACAAACTGATTTGATCAGAAAATCAGATATCTTTGTTCAGAGGAACACATACAATGAATTTGATACCATGATTAAATGCATTTGTTCTGATGATCACACAGGATAAGGTATATCCCAATTGACCTGAACAAATATATTTGTTCCCGTGATCAAATCTATTTGACCTGCTGAATAACTGCAAGTTTGTCCACTACCAGATAATAATTACTCCCTCTTGTACCAGCGTTTCCCTCCATTTTGTACGGAACTGCGATAGTAAATGTCCGTGCATGCGTGGCACAAAATAATTTTATCCAATGAACAAGTAGTATTTGCCTATTTGTTCCCGGCATCAAATATTATTTGTTGTGCGGATCAAATACTGGAGGAAGTGATTTTTTCCGAAGTATAAATGTTTGATCCGCAGAACAAATCACACAGGTAGCGTCAATTTACAATTCGGTTAATCAGATGATCAAATACCATCTATTTATTCTTCTGATCAAATCGTTTTAATCATCTGAAGAAATATATTTTCTTCGTGTGATCAAATAAGTTTATATTTATTTCTTTGATTAAATCGATTTGATCAGAATTACAAATCGATTTAATCAGAAGGTCAAATCAATTTATTCAGAGGAACGAATAGACTGTATTTAATCACATGAACACTCACTGACATTGGCATTGTATATTAAAATGGAAAGATCCGACACTGGTGAGAAATTAAATCTGACTGATCAAAGTAAATACTTGTTGTTAATAGGGACATTTCTGTAGAAAGACATCCTTTATTGTTTGCACTGAATGAATTTGAAAAGAAACATGTAAATTTTATAACAATGGTGAGTTGCGTGCATGTATTTTGTTGGCTTACTTGACGGTGTACCAGATATGGCTCAAATTTGTGACCGGGAATTTGTCTTATGCCGTCGCAGGTAAGAACAGGACATCCAAACTTTCAAGGCGCTTCGTTATCCACGGTGTTTCTAAAGTCGTTCTTGGAAGGGCTTAGTATTGGTATGGGCCTTAAGAGAAAAAAAGATGAAGGGGAAAAATAAACAAAAAAACAAAACAAAAGCAAAAACCAAAAACAAAAACAAAAAACAAAAAACAAAAACAAAACAAAACAAAACACACAAATAAACAAACCAAAAACGAGTTTATGAAAAATTTCAAGAAAAAAAAGATAGAAAATAACTCCTCCCCCCCCCCCACACACACACACAAACACACATTTATTCTGTACACCCGGCCAGGAAAACTGCAACAAGTATGTTTTTAAGGATGGGCTGATAACTCCAATTTATCTAGGTCGACTTTTGTCAAATCAAATGGTTGAAGCTTATGTTGCATACAAAGGCTACCAGAACTATGTTCAAGTTCCTATTTTAATAAGTTAAATTCAGATGTACCTCTAGCGGTTTGGGGATGTGTATAGGCACAGACTCACCATGACTGCCACGGTGATGCCCTTGAAAGTCAAAATAATCGGGGTTATCTATAGATAGTGTAATTTCCGTATTAATTACATAATTCTACCTCTATGCACCATTGCCCAGACCTCTGTGTCTGGACATAATGCCGAAGAAATTGAGTTGAGTTCCTCTCACTTAATCCTGAAAACCTGACAGTCCGGTGGCACCATCTCTCGGTTCTTGTGGTAACTGTTGGTGACTCCTGGTGCACATGTTCTCCATCTCATCCTTCCTCTTTTGGGCGCCATTTCTGCCTTGCCTTGCCAGCTGAAGCTCCATGAACTTTCTTCACACTCACTGCAATTGTGTTTTACGCATGCCCTATTCTGCGGAAAATCTTTTCTCAGTGGATCAGGAGTCGATGGCAACCAAGATAGCTGATTTCTGTGATGGGGTATCACTGATATAGTAAGTGCAAAGTTGGTGATTTGACTTATTTGTGCTAAGATTTTTTAAGATTGCATCTTGGCAAATAGAACGCAGAGAGAGGGAAAGCAGTGCACACCAGGCTTTTGCCTCCTTTCAGAAGCAGTCCATGGGTGTTGATCCAGTCACCACTTTGTCTGCATCCTCGTCCTTATTGGATCGTGGACAAAAGTTGGACTCACGGAACCACCACATGGCAGCTCGGGATGACCATCCTCACTGCTATAGTTGTTGCCTGCAGTTGGGTCAAGTATGAGAGCAAACTTGCAGATACTGCCAGTAATGGGGAAAAGACAAATGGCTGCCCTCTCAGCAGGCACGGAGAACATCTGACCATGCAAGGTGTAGGCAGCAGGTCGCCAGAGCCACCAAACACCGAGCTGAGATGACGGACTCCCTTCGGGTTGCCACAGTCCCAGACGAAGGATGTCTCCACTTCTGGTACCCTTTTAGGAGGTGAAAAGAGGTCAGAGTAGCAAGTTGAGTAGCAAGACTGTGCCCCAAATGACCACCACATCTGCTCTTGGCACTAATCCAAAGGTTGACCATGCTTTGTGGGTGATGTCACAGAGCATGATGCAACAGGCTGAGATGTGGCGTGCATTGTGTGGCCCCTCTCAGCAGGTTGTTTCTACTTTGGTCTCTGTGCCTAATAAGTCAGCCAAGCATAGATTGCAGCTGTCAAGATCTCAGTCCTCCGTGTCTGAGTGCTTGGACAAGCAGCAGTCACACTATCTGAGGCAGGGGTGACTTCGCCCTAAGCTAGTTGTGTCCATTGGAGGTGGTACTCTGTGCCTGAGCAGATCTTCCAGTCGGGTCACTGCTGGTGGACCTAGACTGGGAGGAGTTTGATGCCCAAAGATCCATCCTTGTGGCGTCCTACTCTGACATGTCATTGGCTGCTTTGGGGTCTCTCCTGGATGACCTCAAGGGCTTTGTGCAGATCACGAAGGCAGTGCAAGACTGGTTATACCAGGTGACACATCTCTGGACTTTGTTGTCGTGGGCTGTTGATCACCAGGTGTGGACCACTTGCATGCTGAAGGTGAAAACCTTTGTTTGTTTCAGAGGGATGCCTATCTCCAGGGTCAGAAGCAGCCTGACCTGATCATTTGTAGAGCCCACACGGGGCCATGTCTACCCATCCCTTGACTTGTACTCCCTCTGGGATGGGAAGACCTTGGAGTGGTGGAGAGCGACCTGGGAAGGCAAGCCTTAGGGTAGAAGGGAGAAGTCAGGAGAGCCTTGGGGTTCTTGACTCTTATATTGCGGGATTGCAAATGGGCACCTTGTTAGATTCCACACAGTGCCCGGTCGGCAGCTGCCTCACTGCATATGGTGCACAATGGGAGTTTATGATGATGATTCATTCATTCTCAACATCCTGAGACACAGCTTCACGCTGCCTTTCAGCAAAAACAGCCCTCTATAAAGCCAAGAACCATGGTGATTTGCTCCACCCACCTCAGAACCAAAAGCTTTGGCATTCCTTGAGGCTGTTCAAACACTGCAGAGCAAGTGCCCCATAGAGCGGGCAGAGGATCAAGGTTCTCCCAGCTTCTACAACCTACTCTTCCTGGCCCTCAAGAGGGATGAAGGATGGCCTCCAGTCATACACCTGTTGATGCTGAACACCTACCTGGAAGTCCCGTCCTTTAGGATGGAGACACCCCAGTCAGTGGCAGCAGCTGTATGGCCCCTCGAGTGGACGACATCCCTGGATATCAAGGATGCTTTCTTGCATGTGGCAATTGCCGAGACTTCAAGGAAGTATCTGTGGTTCACATTTGGGGGCCATGTATACTAGTTCAGGGCACTTTCGTTCGGTCTTGCCACGACACCGCTGGTGTTTACCAGGTTTGGGCAGAGAGTTGCTATTTACCTTTACCACTCAGCCATTCGCATTCAAGTGTACCTGGGCAATTGGCTTATCTGGGCACTGATTGGCTGTGTCACACACAGACCGTTCTGGAACTGCCAATGCTTGGGCCTGATAGTGAACCTACCCAAGTCCAGTGTTTGGCCAGAGCAGATTTTTGTCTCTTTTGGCATCCAGTTTGACCCGGGTACCCTACATCTGTTGCCCTTTGGAGGACAGGTGGGACAGACTTCAGTCAATGCCCAGGCCCTTTCTGACTAGCAAGGTCCATTTGGTGTATCAATGGCTTGCCCTGTTGGGCTCCCAGTGCTTGATGGACTCCCAGGTCCAGCTCGGCCGTTGCCACTGTCACCCAATGCAGCATGCTCTGTGGGACAGATGGATGAGGGACCAGGGCTATGAAGCCCTGGTGCCAATCCTCAATTAGGATCAACTGCACTTTCAGTGGTGGACTCGGAGGGAGAACATCAAGAGAGCACAAAAGCTGGAGCCTTTTCAGGCCTAGCTGACCATTTACATGGACTCTTCTTGGTCCCGATGGGGAGCTCACATGGAGAGCCGGATGGCATCGGGCCCTTGGCTGGCATAGTTTGCAGCTCACCACATAAACTGGTTGGAACTGGAGGCGATATGCTTAGTGCTCCTCCACTTCCAAGACCTGGTGGAGCACAAACATGTCCTCATAATGTTCAACAACAGGCCTGCAGTAGCGTTCCTCAACAAGCAGGGTGGGACATGGTCAAAGAAGCTGATGGAGTTGTCTGGACACTTCATCAGATGGGGCTATGACCACAAAATCTGCAAGCATGGGAGGCATGTCCTGGGACATGCAAATGTCCTGGCCAGCCAACTCTTGGGAAGAGGTCAGCCAGTAGGAATGGAGTGGGTGGTTGAGGCCATGTGGACAAGATGGGGAACGCCACATGTGGATCTGTTTGCATCTCCCGAGAATGCAAACCTGCCAGTTTATGTCTTGCCTGTCCAAGACCAAGTCCTAGTGGTGGATGCTCTAGCCATGGACTGCAGCAACCTGTGGGTATAACCCTTTTCCCCTTGCCAGATCCTTCCAAGGGTACTGCGCAAGGTTCGACCCACAAGTGACTGCTTACTGGAATTAAGCATCGAGCCTTGGTTACAATTACCAGCATGGCTGAAGCTTCTTGTGAAGCCACGGAGGAGCATGTTCTATTGGAACCCTCAAGTGCCTAACCTCCAAACCAAAATTCACTGAAATGTGGCCATTTGAACAAAACTGGAAGAGCTCAGCCCAAAGTACATTGCCCATAGGTGTCAACCCCCAAAGACACAGGGCCAGGAGGTTCTTGTAAAATGTGTATGAAATTAAAGAAAATAGTCAATTTCACCTCAAAATCCCTGTCATTTTAAGAAATATTCGAGTCTCCAAAATGGGAGACTCCCAGTGAAAAGAGAACAATTTACAGCCTTGCCATTGCCACCAAGTTTGAAGTCAATCTAGTTGAAGGTTTCAGAGAAGAAGTCAACAATGTGAACCAGCATTAGAATGCCAATTGACTTACATCAATAGTAATCAATATAAAAGGTGCATTTATCAATTAGTATCCGAATTGAAAAAAAAATCGTTAAAAATCAGGAATCCACAGCAGTGCCATCTTGTGATCAACTTTGCTTGACTCTTTCACAAGAAACATATCCACAAAGTTTCAGCTAAATCTGAGTGATGGTTCGGGAGCAAAAATTGAAAATAGCGAACAACCACTTCTGTCATCCGAATAAGTCGGGAGATAAAGCTCTTCTGAGCTCATTCCGCTTGAAACTTGAATACTAGTATATTTTTATCATGGTAAAATCGCCTTTTGTAAATAATAATTCCTTCAGGTTTGTGAAACTACAAACCAACAAAAAAAAGCAGATGTCATGTAGCTATGTATTAATTGTTTTAGGCGGAAAGGTAGTTTGGCTGGGATGATCCAATGGCCTAAGGATGGTTTGAACAGGCAATATATTTCTTGCACAATTTAGGCTGATGCTTATTTTCCCTATGTCCTTATGACGCCCTGAATGTGCAAACTGTCCTACCCCCAGAATTCAGAAACCTACAGTCACCATATATATATGTGTGTGTGTGTGTGCGTGTGTGTGTGTATTAGGTACTGGCATGAGAATGACTGAATTGTTTTGAGCCGAATATGTTGAATTGGTTTCATCAGTTTCCACGTGATTTTGTTATCTTTCGGCCAGATTAGTTCTTGTTTATCTGAAAAAGGTCACAGACGCCTATCACCACGTTCCAGAGATTAAAACAAACAGTTTCAAGCAGTGCCATGAGCAAGGTAGATGTTACCCCAATGTTAGTATATGTTCTGAATTATAAAATCGTTCCATAATTCAATAAAAACCATTAAACAAAGTGTTTTTTGTTTATGCCAAACAATTCGTCTCGAATTTAGTTTAATATCACATGGGCTTACAGTTTGCGTGCTTAAGCATTGGACATGATGTGACAAATTAAAAATAAGTTTTTAAAATAATTGAATGAAGAAATGTGCCTGTTTTGGATACATCGATTCTGCTCTAAATTATATAATGCTAAGAATATAACAAAGTCCAAACAGCCAAGCCGCTAAGGTTTCCTGTAATTTCCTTGTTAAACTGTTTTTGCATATACCGGTTGTTTATGCAGTTGATACGTTACAACACATATTGCATCCACTTAAATGACTACGAGAACTGTCTCACTATTGTGTACACCTGACCTGCTATGTTATATCCAATCTACAGAGTAATCACCCGTCCTGATTTTTTGCTCAGCATGAGAAATCATACATGCACGTTAGTACCAACAGGGCAAAGAGCCGTGCTGTATCTTGATGAATAAAGATAAATGGGAGCTACCGTATTGGCAGAATGACTGCAACACGTTAAGACCATGTTGAAACTGATATTTTTCATAGAGAGACTATGGATGCGAGGAGATACATGTGGTCTTAATTTGGTGCTTCACGAGAAATAAAGGTCATGCTGAAGAGGTCTCCTTGGTGCACTATGTACTTAACATACCTCGAATAATATTTAGCTGTTAGCTCAGTCTGGAAATTAACACATTAAGGGTAAATAATGGTTGTGTTTAAGATATGGCAATTTAAACATCACAAAATATCTATTAAGGACAATTGCAAACTTGATCAAACTTCACTGCATTCTGCTATACAGGCCCTTTACCAGTTTTGATACAGGTACACGTGTGCAACATAGAATAGCACTTTTAAAGTTCCAGTATTCTCTGATTTATTTTTGAGTTGAGGCTAATTAAAAAAAGTGTTCATGCAAACGTTGTGTGCTGTGTGCTAGAATAGTTTATGTGTGCAAAAATGGTCTTCGTCCAGGCGAATCATGCTTGTCATGGCACTGAAGATTACGAAGGCATGCCTGATGAGGCAGGATGTCCATCTGTCGGGAGACATCCACCCATTAAGGCATTTCAATGTGTCAAGAAATGCTAGTGTTGAAAGCGCGCGTGCGTCTTCCACAATTCTAATGCAATGCACGATGATGGAATCAGAACATAGACTGTCATGATAGTACAGACGAATATAGGTGCAACTGGTGCGTTATCGTCCCAAACTACTTAATCATAGCGCAACTCTGTTCGCTTAGCAATACTTAAAGTCACAATTTATGATGTACACCTAAATTGGTTTTCTTGCCATGATTTTATGTAAACCCACGACAAAATTACAATACAAGTTGAGAGATCAAAGGTTAGCTAGACCTAGATAGGTTGGGCCTGAACATGTTTTGTCCCAACGGTCATCATTCACAATTGTGTACCTATACAGTCTTTTGGTACGTACAGGTATCTTATAATAGGTGTTTATTCTGTCTTTCTGTTGGTTTAGAAGTGCACGGAATTTCTTGACCCCCCCCCCTTCTTTGCCCTGCTTTAGCCACGCCCTTTTCTGTTTCATGCAAGAAATCCGATTTCAGTATCTGTCTCAGTCAAGTGACTAACGGTACCCTTGTTTTCTATCGATATGGATTTTTGCGGTGCGAGCGTTCGTGTTGACAGCGGGAAACCAATTAAGGAACTAAATGCTAAAAAATCTTGGGAGAAATCAAAGTTATTAATCATAACCTCCCAGTCTTAATTGATAAGGAGAATAAATACCTTTTACAAGATAAAACCTGGTGAGGAGGAACAAAAAAATTCCCCCCTCCCTTTCAGGAATATGCGTCCTGTTCAGCCTTCGGATGTAGTACTGAAGCGGGGCATTTTTCTGTTTCACCTCACCACACAGGTCGTAACTGATAGTATCTGCACCCATACAGGTCGCATACAATAATCGCTGGGATTGCAAACTTTACCCTGAAGATATTTCGTTTCAAACATTTACATGGAAGGTTTATACAGTTGCAAAAGAGAAGCCACTTGTTTGCCCATTTTTGAAGTTTTAAAATGTATATTTAATTGTGTGTCTTCCAGACAAAATGACGATCTATGCAGTATCTATTCTTGCCACACTTACTGTAGAAGTGTAAGTTGATGCCAGCAAGGAAACGTTTCAGCATTGCCACTAGTATTTTTGCTCATGTGGGCAATTTCAGTGGATCGGTATTCAACTTCCATTCTGGAGATCATGTCAAGCACTAGATATTTCCAAAAAAAAAAAAGCTTTTGCTGTTGGTTGGCTTATCACAAATGTATCTTGATATAAATTAGCCTGTAATTTGCAGCAAAACGTTTGCTGACGTATGAAAATACTGTTAGCGTCATAAAAGTACAAACTTCTTTGTCTTCATCATCTACATCCGTTGATCTTTGCAGACGTCAATTGCGTAGGTTTGTGCACAAATGTTCTTCTGCTACAAAAGATAAACGTCTTATCTATATGTTATTTTGATTTTTCTCAAAATTTCTTTCGTACGTGCATTACTGAAAGGTCTTTCACATGTATTTGATCCCTTTCAGTTTTTGATACAGGTGCGAGAGGAGTACACCTATCTATCTATCTATCTATCTATCTATCTATCTATCTATCTATCTATCTATCTATCTATCTATCTATCTATCTATCTATCTATCTATCTATCTATCTATCTATCTATCTATCTATCTATCTATCTATCTATCTATCTATCTATCTATCTATCTATCTATCTATCTATCTATCTATCTATCTATCTATCTATCTATCTATCTATCTATCTATCTATCTGTCTATCTGTCTGTCTGTCTGTCTGTCCGTCCATCCATCCATCCATAATGTCCAATTAACAGGCTGAATGCTACAGAGGGCAGGCGGGTATCACATTGACTATTTGTGACATAGGCAAGAAATGTATTTTTGTACCTACGGTTCAAACTTTGTTTTGCGTTTGGGTTTTTGAATACAGCATCTAGTGCCAGACAAAAGTGGTTACACAGGGTAAGTGGTCTTACATTGTAAGAAAGTCTAGTTTCACGAAAGAGGGACCTAAAAACTAATCTGGTCTCTCATGAGAGGTAATCTTTAGGGCAGATACCACTGTATACGTAAGGACGTTCCTTCTTATAGCATCAATGCTCACTTATTAGGGCCAAAATATTGTATTCATTTTTTCTTGTGCACCATAATAATCTTAAGGTCCAAATTATATATAAATATATCTTTGAAAATTTTTATAATTAATTGGTTAGTTCCAACATTAAAACCAAAATGAATCGTGCAATAACTGCTGATCTTAACCCTAATGTTACTATCCTGTGTGAAATAATTAATGAATCTAATGGGACACATATTCCTAAAAAAGTTTTGTAAAATTTAACACACACACACACACATATATATATATATATATATATATATATATATATATATATATATATATATATACATACATACATACACACACACACACACACACACACACACACACACACACACACACACATACACACACACACACACACACAAACCAGCAAGTGAAAAACTTAGATTTATAAAAGACAGAGACAGTCTATCTAAAAAATTTAAATCCCTATTTAGGAACTCTCCCCCTTTATTTCACCTTAAAAATCAGTCTTGCTACTTACAGCATTTTCTTGCAAAATAGTATACATACAACTAAAAAGGAATACGATGGATACTGTATTAAAATATGATATTGATCTGAAGAAGACTTAGCCAACTATTAATGAAATATTATATAAAACCACAAAACAGAAAAAAAAGTTCTTCATGGATGATTATCAACGAATTAACGAAAAATTCACTATTACCGACAAGTTCGATCAGTTTTGTTTTTTTACAATAAATATCGGACCAAAACTTGCCAGGTAGATGGCCCGCTCAAAATTACCAAAACTATGTAACATGCTGCACTCATCAACAAAACTTTAATTTCCAATTAATGAATATTACTCATGACACAACTGATAAGGATATCGAAAACCTGAAACCCAGAACCCAAAACCCAGAACCAGCTGTGGTTTGATGGTATATCCTCTAAAGTCATGAAGTTCATTAAAGTTCAAGTTCTTTATTGACTCAAAGACCCTTTGCGGGTTGCAAGAGTAGAAAATTCATCACACAAATGGTAGGCAGAAAGTTTAGTACACTTTTACATGACAGCACCAGGGAAACAATTTATCCTTCAAAAATGTAGCTCATTACCTTAATAAATTTAACTAGGTTTTTCCACACAGCAGTTCAATACACTTGCAAACATCTGAGAATTGGGCCTTGTAAAGTAATACCTTTTGAGAAATACCTTTCGCTCGGTTGTTAAGTATTCACATTTCATTAAATAATGGTACTCATCACTGATCTCATGTGCATTGCATAGTTCACATTTCTTGTCCTTCCTTGCAATATTATTGAATCTCATACTATTAACCGGAATAGCAATGTTACATGTCCTGAACTTGGTTAGAGTAATTTTGTCATTTATTGGTAAATTACAGAGATATTTCTCCATTCCAAACTGATTTTTAAATAATCTATAAATAGTACAATAGCTAAGCCCTTCAGTCTCGGCTGTCCAAGACTGGAGATATTGATCTTTCAAGCACAATTTTACTGCAGCCTTAAACCATTTTACATTAAAGTTATCATTAATCCACAAGTCAGACGTACCTAGTGAATCAAGTACATTTTTGACTTTCAGTATCCAGGGTGAAGAATATACCCCTCTGAGGTCAAGTACTTTAAGCAGCCTGTATAAAGTCACAGATATTTTGTGTGTCCTTTCACTATTACAAAGTTTACTCCAAAATCTAAGTAACTTTTGTAAAATTGACAGTAGTATTAGAAAAGTGCCTGTTTCTCCATAGATCATACAACTTGGGGTAGAACGTTTGACATGTGAAACCATCTTCATGAACTTTAAATACAATCTTTCAAGTAAAACATTATCACCGAAACCCCATACCTCAGAACCATAAGTAAGAATAGGAGTAACAAGTTTGTCAAAGAGTTCAATCATTAAATCAACAGGGAGGTACAGCTTCTTAGATTTCTGAATTACAGCAAACGTCGCTTTGTATGCTTGATCATATAGAAACTTTTTATATTTTTGTGGTTTATTATTATAATTAAATAACACACCTAAATATTTAAATCTATCAACTACATCTACTTCATCATCATTAAATATAAAAATAGGTTTATTTCTTATTTACCTCTAGAAAACATAAGTATTTTTTGTTTTATCTACATTAACTGACAATGCCCAGTTTTTGCAATATTCGCGCATTACGTCTAGGGCATGCTGCAGTTCACCAGGCGACTCTGCCATTAATATTGTATTATCAGCGTAGAGCAAAACAAATAATCTCAAAAATATCGCCACATCATCATCATGTACGTGATTATACATATGGTTCCTGAGAAATTCTGATCCTCTACATCTACTACTTAAATGAGATTCTAGGTCATTTAGGAAAACAGAAAATAACAAGGGGGGGGATTCTCTCCTTGTCATACCCCAACATTACATGGTAAACTGTCAGAATTAGCACCTTTAAATGAGACATAAGATTTTGCTCTTTTATACATATTACATATGATTTTCATTACATTACCATTGATATTATGAGCGATCATTTTCTTCCACAGTGACACTATATTAACAGAGTCAAATGCTTCGCTAAAATCTATAAATGCACAGTACAGTTCTTTCTTTTTTGAGAGATACAAATGATTGTGCTTTATGAAAATATATGATCCATTACTGAATATTCAGGTCTCAAACCTGCTTGTTCTTCGCCAAGTAGGCCATTGGTATCTATGAAATTATATAGTCTATTGTTGATTACTGATGTAAATAATTTACAGAAGCAACTGAGCAAGGTGATACCCCTGTAGTTATCAGGAGATTCAATGTTACCTTAAAGATGTTACTAGTGAACCTCTTGCCACAGTAATAAGCCAGTTACAAAATACTGGCATCGATCACGATAAATACAAAAATGCCACAGTCATTCCTATTTATGAGAAGGACGATGAGACATTACTTACAAATAACTGTCCTAAATCTATTCTTGCTTTTTCTAAAGTAATAGAAAAAATTATCTACAACCAGTTATATGCCTATTTCTAAAAACATAAACTTTTTATAATAGCCAGTATGGTTTGCGAGCAGGTCATTCTACAAAGCATGCAACGTTAGAACTTCTAGATGAAATTATCCAAGAAACGGACAAAGGCCAACTGCCAATGTGTTTATTTCTCAATTTCTCTAAAGCCCTCCATACCATAGACCACCAAATTGTATCGCACAAGTTATCCTATTATGGTATTCGAATTAAAGAATTACAACTTCTTAACAATTAACTGAACAGCCGTAAGCAATACGTCCAATTAGAAAATGAATCTTCAGACTCAATGTCATTATAACTAGAGTACCTCAAGGGTCAAGGGCATCTTCTCATTACAATCTACTTGAATGATATTGCCCAGGCTAGTAGAATTTCTGAAATTATAATGCGCGCGGGTGATTCAACGTTAACAACTACGTTAAATTTCTTCAATTTAAACCCCAATGTCAACACAAATGACAATATTAACCTAGAACGTAAAGAATGTATATGAAATGATCTTCTAGATACTTTAAATAAACTCCAACCTATATTGTGGAAACAGTGTACACTCATAGTCTTCAGGGTTTGGCCAAATATATGAAAATCCATCTTTTACAAACTTACTAAGTTATATGTTATTTAGAAAATTGTCATGTATGTCGACATCAATAGCTGATCAATGTAGTCTTTTAATTTTTTTACGAGCTATTTTCAATGGTGCTAAGTCAGTGACACATTTTCATGTTATTTTCTTCCTGTAAATGCCTTTAAGTAATCATTCATTATTAACTATTTTGGGTGGCATGAAACAGCATAAAAATGTCTTAATGGGAGTCTCCATTGCATATTCAAATGAACATCATGTAAAGCTGAATATGCTTCATTTCTATTTCCTTTTATATTAGAGAATAGTCTCAATAAAGGAAATCTGAGTTATGAGTTCTGAATTCTATCTTTGTGGATGCGATTCTGCCATATGAGGGGATGAACATGCTCAAAACTATACATATCAGGGTCATTACAAAATTTAAATCTTGAATATATTCAACAGAACTACACGTGTTATGACCGACAGACATCCTACTTTGACTTCATTACGTATTTTCGTATTCTATGCATCCAATGAATATCAAGAAAACGTTGTAGCCCTTTAAATTATGCAACTAGTGCCATTTCAAATAAGGTCCCCAACAGAAGTGGCTTAAACCAATTTTATGGGATCTCCAATCCTGCTCTTTGGAACACACATTGCAACAAGCTAGTTCATATGTATAAAAATATCTTGCACTATGATTTACATTAGCTACTTAGGCCTAAACACAGTAAATACATCCAGCTTAGAAGATAACTAAGCTTAGCACATCATCCAACAGTGAAATGTATGCACACGCAACTACATACTTTGTATACCTCACCTTTAAGGTAAGTAACACTACTAAAGAGCACACCAAAATTAAACACACTGTGTATAACACACCTAACACATATAGGCCTAACTTACAGTCTACCATTCAAATGTAAGTGTAACTAAATTTAAAGTTTGGTAAAAATCGGGAAAATTAGAACATGCATGCAAAACCGGAACTAACTTTGACACATAGACACTATAAGCTGAATTTTGTGGGCATGTTACTCGTCATATAATGCTAATTTCTATTTCAAGAAGTAATCTCTCTTATCATACACCAAAAATTAAACTCTTCATTATCATTGAAAAGAACTTATTCAAGAAAAAGATATGCTATACTAGACTGTATGACGTATTTTATTACGGATATTTGTGTGTTCATCCTATGTATTAAAAGAATTTCCGCAATAAATACAATACAATACGATACTCTGTTGTTTTCTTCAACTCCAATTTATCAGGAAAGATTGTAGAAATTTAATCTATATGACACTGTTAACAAAAGGAATGAAAATATCCATCAAATATTCAATGCCACATTTTGGGCTGAGTCAGCTTTTCTCGGCGCACGCTGGGCACATTACGCCCAAAGTATGCCAAGGAAACCTGTTGACCTGGAAAATTATGCTCTGTGTAAGTACAGGCATGATGATACTTGAGTGAAACGTCTTTTACAAGGAACATGAATCTAGCACTCTGATCATAATCCAGAGGAGTGCGGGTTAAGGAGTGTGACTTTAGTCGCAGTTGGCACTGAAAGGGTCAAACGTGAAAAATGTCAATCTAACATCTATGTAAACACTATCACCCTTTTTCACTTCTTACAAAAGTGGCTGCTTTGAAACTACGCCCATCAAATTTTAAACTTTCAATAACTTTAATCGTATATGTTATAGATTACATATTTATGTATATGATATTATTTCACACCCATGGTTTCTTCAAATTCAAGTGGGTTGTCCACAACAAATACAAGGTAAAGGCAAACAGCTGCCATAAAAAAAGCATTTCGGTGAATTTAAGGCTTCCAAACATGCCAATTAAAATTCAAATTTACCCTGAAAAAAAGTATTCCATGTATATTCATGTAGCTTCAAAGAGAGGAAAACCAAATGGACCTGACAGCCAAAGCACAGAATGCCTGTCCTGAATTTTATCTTACACAAAGGTGTCACAAATCAACCTGACCCTATGTAGGCAATTAATGAGAAACAGTGAAACTGTATTCTCCGGTTGGTTGTTCTACGTTAATTGAAGCTGTACTTTGTCAAATAACTTGCACAGTCACAGACCACAAACACAAACAAAGCAAACCCTTCATGTGCCCAACGTGAATGTATCCAAAAATGGATAATTATGTAAAGAGGCGTTTAAATTGAAGTTGTGACCTTTTGGAGTCATTATGCACGTGTGACTTTATTCTTTTCCATAAAATTCTGGCTGTATATAGCGTCCATCAAAGCAAGAGAACATTCCATATGGCTCTATAACTGGTATTCAAAATATTTATATATATGCATATGGTCAAGGAACAGATTGGATTTAGAAGTAGATTCACATATCTAAATGCGGCTGGAACCCAGCTCAAGGCTTTTTCCCAACCCACAGATAGTTTCTACACCAAACAAAGGTGCTATGAATGCACAAATTACAATTTCAAACACTTCCCCATATTTAATAACGACTGAGATAGACTATATGAGGGTTGGACTGAAAATGATGAGGCGTGCAGGAACCTAGGACTTTTCGAAGTAGGAAAGTGAAAAGGTTTATGATTCAGACCAGTTGCTGCAAGCTCTGTTTCAGTGTAGACATGGGAGACGTACTGTGCAATAATAATTTTATCTAATAGATTGAAAATGAGAATGTCAGAAATATTGTTTTCCCAAACACCCAGTGTGGCCAGAAAAAAACAACCGCTGGCCATTTCTGGAGAAATACCACACAAACACGTCTGGAAATCCCATACATCATTATTTGTTTGTATGGATGACTCAGGACAAGTTAGAAAAGGTCGGGGATCAACTTTGGTGAATTAAGTATCAAGCTGATCACTTTTATTTTAGTCCGGAATTTTACATAAATAACATGATATAGCATCTCCAAGAACATAAACGTTATCACTACAAAAAAAAAGAGATTCTTTCAATAAAAAACTCGTGCATGTATAAGACCTTGGGTACAAACTTGTACCATATAAGAAGGCATTTAAGGATGTAAAAATATAAAAGATAGCTATACTAAGTAAACTTTATTTTCGAAGTACAAAATTAAACACAAGAGAAATATACTCTGTTAACTCAGAGAGTAGACACTCTACTGTATTTAATTGGTTAATCTGCGATTTAGACATTTTTACTTTTTATTGCATTTGGCTGATGATTCCAAAGTTCCTCTCTCTGTGTCTCTCTCCCTCTCTCTCTCTCTCTCGCATGCACGCACAAACACACACACAGACACACACACACACACACACACACACACACACACACACACACACCCATGAGTGACTCGAATGAGGAATGATAAGTTTGATAACTTTGCCACCCCAGAAATTGGAAACTCTTTCAAAGGCATCTAACAAATTGTTCTCAGTATGTAGAAGTGGATAATGGGAAATCTGAATGATAACTCAAGGTTCCATTTAAGACCACTCCTTTCATTATCTACATAAATGACAGAGCTGAAGCCAGTGAAATTTTTGAAGTTATATATGCTGATGATTCCACTTTAACATCCACTGTTAATTCCCCTTTTTGACAACACTGACAGTAACCTTGATTCTCGAGTAAACCAAGCACTGATGAAAAATACTGAATGCTCAAATCCCAAAAAAATTATCATCACATGTTGAAAAAACAAATTCCTGATTTTCCATCAGCCAAATAAAATAATCAAGGTACCAAATAAATTCATTAACTCAGTTCCAGTGAAACATGTAGATTTTACTATCTTTTTGGAACAATCATAAACAAAAATTAAATTGCAATGCACATATTGCTAGATCAGACCAAGAGTACCTGGAGGTGCCCTGGCAGTAATGTGACTTTCGAAGTTGACTAGTAGAAATAATGCCACAGGAGCAAGTGCATGGTCAACGTCACTAACACAACGCATAATGTGACCAAAGTACCTTGCTCTGCAGAAGCTATCAGTCCCATTTGTTTCATTCATTTTGCTGCCACCACTTGTGCTGATGCTTGAAATGTCATTTTTCAAAGTGATTAAAACAAACGCTACAATACTGTCTTGACGTTCAGAGCTCAGGCCATACTTGTACCTTCTGGGTGGCTTCATAAATTCAAAGTAACATTTGAACTGGCAATGACAACTTAACACATTTCTGCATTTTAACTCGCTCTTTAGACTGTAACATATGCACTGAATAAAATATGAGTATAAATCTATGGACATTTTTGGTGCTAACACAAGTAGAAGAACAGTGTAGCTACTCATGTGGAGGTTGCTGTGTGTGAAGAATGTTGACATCTCAATTTGAAGGAGGGTTTCCATTTACAGTGATTTGATGTGTTAGAACAAATACCTGACCATCTAGAAGCACTGTCACAATCTGGCTCTATGGTTGATCTCTCTCTCTCATATGTATATATATATATATATATATATATATATATATATATATATATATATACATATACACATATGTATACACAAAAACAGTAGTTGGTTGCACAGTAACAAATTAAATTTTCAAAGGTGATTATTTAAATATCTCCTTCCTGAAATCGGTACATCCAACTTGGTCAAGAACTTAAATCAGAAACCCAATTTCACATCCCACACATGAAAACAACCCCATGAAAAACCTGTGCACACTAGCTTTAGATCATCCTTTTCTATCCAAGGTTGTAAAATTTCCTAAGCATAAGCATAAACAAGAAGATTGTGAAAGTCCTGTGCTCAGCTGCCCTTACATGCAGAGACTGAAGTGGTTCTGTGCATTTTAGAATGATGTCAAGGTCACTTTTCTTGGCGAAGATCAATCCCATGAACATTCCAAATAAGTTTGAAGAGGATCCGACTTACTGTGTGGGCAAAAAATGTCAAGAAAAGTGAAAATGCAAAAAAAATCTTTAAACCTTTAATAATAATCAAAATGCGACCTGTGGAACAATTCAGGGCTGGAGGACCTCAGAAGTGTCTTTATGCAATTCCAATGTAATTAGCCCAGCGGTTTTGCAAATGAAAACTTCATTAAGATTTTACTGAAAAATGAAGACGACAAAGGCGTAAAAATAGTTAAATTATTGGAGCATGACTGTTTGAACAAACTCTATAGAGATCCACCTAAGGTACATATCTACCAAGATAATCTGGTTCACAGTTTTTGTGTACAAGTCGAAAATGTTAATTTCCATTTGAATCTCCATTGGCTTGCATGGTAAACTATAGGAATGCATTAACAGACAGGTACCCCAATTCAAAATTTGTTGAAATTTAACCGATGGACAAAAGACCATAAGATAGGTTCAGCTGACTGACAAGTCAGCTGAGCTTAAAATCAAATTGAATCACCCAGGGCATTATGGTATCCATAACTAATAGGGATTGACTACACAGAGAAGTGAAAAAACCTGAAACAATTTTCATGAATATCATCAACACAAAGCAAACCTAACCACTTAAACAATATGCTCACAAAAATTTCAAACAAGCAAAGAAAACTTAGTACACAATTCCTGCTTTAATAAATACATAGGAAATATAAATGAAACATGGAGAACAGTAAGTGTTATCATTAAAAAAATTACAAACGAGTCCAATTATCCGGACTCCTTCTAAATAAATAGAGAAACAATAACAAAAAACAAACAATTGCAAATAACTTTGATAAGTAGTTCTCTGAAATGGACCTAAAAATTGCTGCTCTTGTAAATCATTTGGATGAAAACGATGTTTAAAATTAATTATAACCTCTTTGCCATTTTTAACAGACAGAGTAGAGAAGGTAACTGATTCATGAAATCCAAAGGCACGTTGTGGTTATGTACGAATTTCTGTGAATTTATTAAACATTTGGAAACTTTAAATCATGACTGTCTCACTGTTTTAATTATTAATCCGTCCTTTTCCTCCGAGTTTTTTGTGACAAACTGCACAGATGTCAAAAGCTACCCCTCTTATTAGAAGTGATGTCAATTTATTTTATAACTACTGCCCAACATACTCTTTGCCAAGTATTCTGAAGTTTTTGAAAAAGTTATGTTTAACCAATCAAATGATAGTTTCAAATACATCATTTGTGTTACCACAAGTATGGGTTGCATGAATAATATTCCACAGAATCTGCTTCCATCGAACTTAATTGACAGGATGGACAACAATGAAACTCCCATCAGTGTATTTATCGACCTGGCAAAAGCATTTGACACCCTGGACCACAAAAACACTCACACACATAAACTACAATATTGTGGTATGCGATTGACTTGCACTTAATCTTTCAAAAATTGTTTAACAAACCTCAAGCAATATGTGGAAAACAATGAAACTAGATCAAGTACATTGAACGTTCTCACTTGTGTGCCATGTGGCTCATTTTTTAGACGATTGTTATTAATAATTTGTAAAAATGGTTTACTCACAGTATCTAACCTTTCAAAACATTAAGGTGTGTCGATTCTGCAACAATATAATAATCAGCACTTTTCAAGTTATATAATGACCCGATTTTGTTGCTTGCCGCAATTCAATACATGTCACATACATGTTGTAACTATAAACCAACTAGATCAAGGTCATTCTTGGTATATTTCTTAGTCACATATGGACGTTACATGTTGTCTGCATCCGAAAATTGTGTATGTTCTTCATGTTCCAAACATAGTTTCATGCACGTTTGTATAAAAATAATATTTTTAAGTCACAAAATACGCGATATTCACATACCCACGCATGCAATTCTAGGCCCGGGGTTATGATATATGAGAAGAGTGAGAAAATACTGCCTGAGACACCAGATAAATGATACATTAAAGTTAACGATACTCCTGGTTATCTAAGTTGTAAAGGACATGCTTGTTGTGAAAGTGATTTCTCATATGCCACACGATATTGCATTAATAAACGTGTACTTGCCCCATCCCTAAAGCTGGGTTTCCATGTTCCCCTATTGCGTACTGCGTATTGCATACTGCGTAGTGCGTAATAATTGATTGACTTAAAATTAACTACCCCTTTTCCATGTATGCGTAGTGCGTACTGCGTGTTGCACATGCATTTCAATCGCTCTGTGTAGCGATGTGTACGCATCACGCAGGGTAGACGCGCGTAACAAACACAAAATGGCACCAAATCCTACCAAAGTAAACATTGTACACATACAGTATACGCCTGGTTGGCGGATACATGGAAAATGGTACACACAGTACGCAATAAGAACTGCAACTATGCAATACGTTGTGCGCAATGCGCAATACGCGCACATGGAAACCTAGTTTAACCGCCATATCTGAAATCAAAACAATGCTTAATTTTGAAGGATTTAGACAGCCTTCAAAATAAATTGAATTCTTTGCTCACGTCACGTTTTATGATAACATTACACATTTTTCAATTCTTACAAAGAAATGTCACTACTAATAAAATGATTGTATCACGTATTCGTTTGATTTATAGTCCAACATGTAAGTTTTGTATTATTCAGCATACTTATGTGGTTCTTATGCTGATAGCCTTATGGGTTTAATGAGAGTCTCTTGGTTTATGCTTTTTGAATCTACACACATGATCAAATATAAGTTCCTCCAGTCCTCAGTCTTGACTCCCTTTTACGAAGTTGGCAACTAGCAAGATGTATGTGACAAAGATCATTGATACTAAAGATGTGTGTACTATGGTTATACATAGTGGACGGCTAAACTATTCCGAGATGTTTACCCAACTACATATAAATCATGAACAATTTTGACATGCGCTTTGTTATTCACGTCATGGGAAAATTATGTTCATGATTTATACGTTCTGTGCCCATAGACATGCTGAAATCATATATCCTTTGAATTTCAAACAGAAGTGTAAACGTAAGTAACTAAAAATACCCATATGTCAGTCTTGTTCTAATCATGGTAGAATTTTTACCGCTTCAGTAATAAATCACTAGCTTTCCTCAGATGTAAAGCCAGGCTTCATCCAATTTGCAATACAAATGAAGGTAGGGATAGGCAGTTGGAAACGTCACTGAAATAAGATAAAAATGCTTCCTTAGTTAAGCCAGAGGAGACATAATACAATGTCATAGAGTGCTTTCACCACATTTGTGTTTAAGGAAGGAGGTCAGTTTGGTAGTCACAGTGTATAAAAGATAGCTACAATTGGTCCAACATGTGAACGTGTAAAAAGTATGAAAGTGTTAATAGTAATTATGTAGAGTTCACAATCTTTGAGTCCCATATCTAGCAAAGTTTATTAAAGACCAATAACATAATTGGACTGAGCAGGAAAACCTTCAAGTTTCCTGAAGGATGAGATATTTGTCACCACATTCCTTATGCGTCCAGACTTAGAGTATGCTAATGCATTCTGGTGCCCTAGCAAAGCTCAAATTGACAGAGGAACAAAAGCAGTGCCATGTTTGACAAATTTAAATCCAAATGAATGTCTAAAACACATGGTCTTACAATCCTAACATGTTGCAACTGAGTGGCAGGTAATATGATAGAAAGTGTTAGATTTTCAACGTGTACCATACAGTTCCACCTAATTCCTGCTGAACTGAAGCAGTACTAGAGGCTTTGCCATATGATTGTGAGGTCCGCATTCAACAAAGAAATCAGAAAAACAGCTTTGTTAACAGTAAACTTTTGAAATGGTTTACCGTACCTGAGAGGGTAGCAACGTTTTTCAATTGTGATGCAATTTGAAGTGAACTTGGAGTCTGGAAAATAAGAGAATATTAAATATAAGTACCATGCCAGCGCCCCCAAGTAAACCCAGTGACAGTGAAAAGAACTATGTGACAAGGTGTGGATGCAGGGGTGTTCATACCAACGTTCAGAAATGAGCTTTTACTGAACTAATGTATGTTCCTCATACTCATATTAGCACATTGTCTTACGTTTTGGGTACGGAACACCAGGAATGTGTTAAAGAAAGGTCCCTGGGTACACATATTTCCTAGTTGTTGCATGCACAAGGCGCTAATGCCTATGCCATTCAAGGACCAGCAAGTATCATGCGGCAGATTGAGAGCTGTATGTGTACCCAAAAGCTGTACAACTATGTTTTGTTCCTGGTCAAGTTCACAGGTCAGGTGATCATATCCTTTCTGTTTGACAAAGGTTTAAAGCTGAAGGAAAGGTTGCATTTTCCTTTACGTGTTCCAAAAGAGGACACTTTTAGCAACGTTATGGTGAAAAGAAAAATACGTTATCTCCTGAAATGAGCAATTAAAGTTGCTGATATCACTACTGTGCCTAGATAGAAACTTCGTCACCGACATATTGAGGGCACAGAGAAAGAGGAAACAACATAGTCTGAAGGCCCACTGGTCTGAAAGCCCATTGGTCAAAAAGCTGATTGGTCCAAAGTCCTATTTGTCCGAAGATCATTTACCAAGTTGTTTCTCTGATAATTCCCAATGAATGCCAGGGACAGCATTCAATGTATTTGCAGTAAAAATACAAAGGAGGCAGGATTTCTGTGACTCATTATTTTTAAGGGTTGCCCCACGGGGGGGGGGGGGGGGGGGCTTTCTGTTTTCAGGTTGTCTGTCTGTGTGGATGTCCTTCTAGATGAGCACATTCTCGTTACTGAGATATCTACAGAATGCCTCCTTGTATTTTGCTCAAATCTGGCAATATTCTTATCTTACCTCACAAGAAGATTTTGGTGTCACCATGACCTAATTTGAGCGATGGCAGCCTAATTACATGCTCTTCAGAGGTCGTTACCGCAATATCTCAAGAATGCTACAATGTATAAAGCTCAAATTTGGTAGTATGCTATCTAGTATGCCAAGATGAAATTAACTGATTAAATTTTAGTGTCACCCTGACCTTATTGGAGCAAATGGTAGACTCCCCAGATAATGCTTTGCATTGAAGGCATGTCTAGTTAAATCTAGTTTCATGTGAAGTGTGAAGAGTCTTGACAGATTACTAAAATATAAATCTTTAGGCTTAGGCCTATGATATGCGAGATGGGTGAATCCGTAATTTAAGCGGATGAAGCACTTTTTTTTCAGCCGTGAAGACCATGTCATGATGTAGGCCTACTACTGGGACAGCCTAAAATAAACCTTACAGTATGAAAACTTTCAAATTTCTAATAGTTTAGCCTGATCAGGAAGCTCAGTGTTTAAGTGTTAAGCCACTGGACAGACACTTCTGCAACCAGGGTTTGATTCTACCAGCGGAACTTTTTCATTCTGGGAAGCTCCCAGTCATCATTACATTGTATACGCTCTACCCGACACCTGCTGAGTTCTCTTATCTCCGCATGGTGAAAAATGAAGGAATTTCATTGGTTAGTCGGCCCTTGCATGTGTTCCCAGGCTAGAGCTGGCCTCACCACGACACCAGGGTCTTTTTTTCTGTAGCCTCTGGAGCACCCAGGGGAATTCCTCCTGACGTCATTTTAGAGCCTCGTTTTACGTTCAACCCAGACAACTTGTACATTTTGTAGTAAAAAAGTTTCCTTGTGATGGACAAAAGACCAGAAAACTGCCAAAAGGAAATATAAGCAATTTTTGGTTAAAAATGGCACACATGAAGGATTTTAAGAGATGGAAACAGCGGAATTGGGAATTTGGGTACTAATGGCTGGGACGATATTACTTTACGGCCTGAACTTTGGAAGGAGAACTTTATAAAGCATCATCTTTGGAAAATTTCCGGCATTATATCAATCGTTATATTCCGAACCCACCCATAGATCGTGATAATGATGTGGTGAAAGACTGTGACTTTCGGAGTGCAAATGACAATTTTAAAGCAGCGTTACTTGAAATTGAACTTAAACAACAAGGCAAAGGCCAAGTTGAGCACTACCCTGTCATCCCTGATGTAGACCTGGCAAAAATCTACAACTCGGATATTATAAATACCCGGTACTACGACGCCTTTTGGATTACTGCAAAAGGTACAATTTGACATTCGTTTTTACTTTTGTAGAAGAGGTGCTGACAACATGCGCAATGTGAAAAAAGATATTGGTAGAAACTGATGCTAATACAGGCAGAAAATGTGTCAAAAGAATTGACAAATTGAATGAAAATCATAACGAAAATGACAGAGAATCTTATGGTGGTTTTATACCAGAATATCAAGACCATGGAAAATATCCAGTGGCTTCATATATAGAATAGGTGTAACTTATGCTGCCGGAAAATAAAGGTAAACAGGGTACCATGTTAGGCCAATTGTATCTGTTTGCTTTTATTTTTCCGGCAGTATATAATGATAGAAGAACTAGTATGTTTCTTATCCACCAACTTATGTGTGTTATGCCTGGTGCTAGGCTATAGAGAAGGTGTAACTTTAAATGAAAGATGAACCATTATCTCTCTTATTTACCCACATGTGTGTGTTATATCTGGTGCCAAGTTATAGAATGTAGTAGAGTTGTGCTGTAGATTTTTTTTTATATCTGGTGCTGTTACTTTGTATTTGAACATTTACATAGACTTGTTTCTGTATGTGTTCATGGACGGTCAACTTAATATACTCAGGTGCCGATGGATCACCAACTTGTACTTTTGGGAACCCATCGTATAACAGTGAATTAATCAGAGTGATGTATTGTTATTGCTGTTACTCTATATTTGTATGTTTTTTTTTTATTGCTTTGTTCGGGCAAGTATTCATAGACTGCCAACATAATTCACTCAGTGTCTTATCTGGTATTAGTTTATATTTATATGTTTTCATAGACTTTTTCTGTAGTACATGCTTCATAGATACCTATTGTAAACCCAATGTAATAATGTATGACGAATGAGTCTACATAGACTCTCTTTCAGTCAATAAAATTTTACGACTACTACATATTAGCTGCTACTTTCTCACCTAAGTCCGGACTGTGGAAGCCCGTGGCAGCGCCCTAAATCTAATATCGCTGCAGAAGATGATGTGTGGTTTTATGCCGTTCCCCTGGGTAAAGACATTCTGAGTAGTTCTATTGTAAATCTTAGCAAAAGATGTGATCAGTCACAAATTTTCACAAATCGTTCACTGCGTGTCACTGCCATTACACACCAGAGTCGCAATAACTACTTTGCACTGAATCAAATTATGTCCGTATCAGGCCACAGAAGTGTCAATTCATTGGCGCTATACCAAGGCAAGGGTATCATCTGAAGAGAAAATGAAAATGGGAGACACTTTAGGAACTGCTCTTGGTGTATCCAGTAACAGTAACAGTAACACTATCGTTCCATATACGCCTGCAAATGTGGATTTTTCAACAATAAGCCCACCTCAGGCATCTTTACAATTTCCGACAATTTGCTACTACCGGTACTGTGCAATCCCACCCTACAATTGATGTTAGGCCTACTATGCCCGACACTGTGATGCCACAGTTAGGCCTACCAACGCAATCAGCTGACTGTGATGAGCCAGTAACATCACTCAGGTCCAGCTTCAGCATGCTCAGTGCCTTCTGTACCATCACATGCAGTGAAAAGCGCCAGTCCAAAACATGTTCAGAGACCTTTACAGACTATAAATACAAATAATATGAGCCCAATCCGAAGACACCTGGATCTGGACGATTTATTTTCAGATTTTGGGGGTGAAAGTAGTCCTAATGCCCATGGCAGCAGTGTAATGCCTGATCAAATTTTGTCTAGTCACACTGAAAACACTGCAAATCATGCCCATATTTCAGAAGCTGGTGTTACAAAACCAGTCAGACCAACTATGTCCCAAGGATGCTACATAAAACTTAAAAGAGTTAGATGTCCACAGGCATTCTAGCAAATAGTTTGCATTCAACAATTCATTCTGGCTGTATTTGCTTGAAAATACCTATGTAGATGTAACATTTGTGTCATTATTAACTATACTATTAAGCCAATGGCTTAAGCCTAGTTCTCTGAAATGTTAGCATTATTTATTATAAATTTAAACGCAGAAGGCATAGTCTATGCTTAATAATAATATAAAAATTATCACATTATGTATTATTAATTTAAACGCAGAAGGCATAGTCTATGCTTAATAATGATAATAATAATAATAATAATAATAATAATAATAATAATAATAATAATAATAATAATAATAATAATAATAATTGTCACATTGTATTAAATACCTGATATTGGCCTACATGACTCATGAGGGACAGTCGTCTGTCAGTGCCAGGGCAGGTTGCTGATGCCATCTTATGAACATTTTGTACTCCCGTGACTGTACGTGAACTTTAAATATCAATTCAATATGTCATTTTCATTCAAGTATACAGGCGCACCATTTAATATTCTTAGCTCTTGTCCTCCACAAGTGAAATAATCCGGCACTATGTCCTTGTCACAGACTTGTACGGCATTTGCAAAGCTTTGAAATTTTAAGTTTTATTATATTCTCTTTCGAAATAAAATTGATCACAATCGTGTTCTGCTTAATGTGTTTTTACAGTAGATAATCGGGAATTCTGATGCGTGTGGTTTTTCATCAATGGCAGAAGTTTCATCCAGTTTCTAGACATTGAAGATCTATAATAATATGCTCTGTAATCTTGAAGGGCTGGATAATTAATAACTAGGCCCCCACTGTAGTTATGAAAACATTGCAAAAAATATTATTATTAATTTCAAAATTAAATTTACAGTTAGTTATTTCTGGCATGACAATCCTTCTGAATCCCAAATGAAATTCCTTTATTTTTCATCATCCGGAGATAAAATCGTCACCCTAAGGTTGAGCCGATGATACGGCAATATGGATCACCCGATGAAAGCGTAGACCCTTAATTCAGGCAAACCATCCAAGGAAAATATCGACCCCCACTTCGCCTTCAGGGTCTACATTTTCCTTGGATAGTTTGGCTTCAGGGTCAACACTTTCATCAGGGTGCTCTGTATTGCCGTATTACCGGCTCAACCCCAGTGCAACAGATGATAGTTCCTTTTTTCCATGTTCTCCGGTCTTCCTCCTATGTTAATGGGCTAACATCTGGCCTGTTGGGGCCCTCGGAAGAACAGCTTTGCTGTGGGCTTTTGTTCTCCGACTAATAGTTATAGTGGAGGTAGAGTGTGTTTATAATGTTCCAGATTCATAAATATCACAAAAACGATGTAGGCCTACTTTACTCTTTTACTGTTAACTTAGCTGACTGACAACTCGGGAGAACTAAAAGGTGATAGGCCTAACAGGTATCTTTTTATTTTTGGCAGAAGAAATGAAATGTGTTTTGGGTGGTTAGGCCTATACATTTTGGAAAAGAACTAGTGTCTGCAGTTAATGATGAATATTTCTAAGGTTGAGAGGACCGGTTTAAAACCACCAGTTGCCTTTTATGGGTGACTGCCTGTCTCAAGTCAGGAGTGAAATTTGTTTCTTCACATTGGTACTGGAAGAGAAATGTTGATGCTTTGGCAAGTCTGGAATCTCTCTGCTGTCATTGTTGGGTTTGGAATTAATGAATATGGATCATGTGTTTCATTACTATTTGGTAGAGCTACCCAGGATAAATATATGCAATTATTAATTATTGATCCAAATTAGGGGGGAAAACATCACCTCAAGACATAAGGCGGTTACAATGAAACGCATGATCGACCGCGTTGGTAATAAATAGTGAACCTGCTTGTTATGCATTTTATGTTCGTTGCGCATGGGCGCTGGAAAATATGCAAAAGATTTCTAAAGTGGATTCATACATATATATTTATATACGATAATTATAAAAAGGATAACTTAGGAAAGACAAAAATAGGAAAAGATGAGTTTCCACCCCCTGATGTAGCGTAGGCCTAAGCTTAAAAGGTTACGTCAGGTACCGGTACCCTTTACCTTATATGTCACTTCAACCTTACGTCAGTAGTATAGGTGAAGAAGTTGGTAAGTTTTATTGTTTCCTTTTGGCCAGTTATATCAAGGGAGAAAGCTAATGTCAATAGATTACTTTATTCCCGATTGTAATAGTACAGATAGGCCTAGGTCGGGGAGAGGGGGGTGTGTGCCTCGGACATTTTTATTACAATACCCTATCTTAATCCTACACCAGATGTAAAAAGGTACCCTTTCTTAATCCTGTAATGTGTTCAAAGGAGTGCTGCATTGGTGCATCCTAATTGTTACCCCTATCCCAATCCGGTTGTGTACATTTTTTTTTGGGGGGGGGGGGGAGGAGGGGGCATTTCTAATCCTGGTAGTTATGAAAACACGGCCTTTCCCGCGGCACATACCCAGTACAATCCTACATGGACCCCCCCCCGCCTCCCGGCCTCGGTATCAACGTAATTATGTACTAAGGTAGGTCTAGGTGTATAGATAATCAGATCTATGAAACCATTTATATAGGCAAGAACATAAGCCTGAATATATTTGAGATCACTTGCTACACATAAGTTATAACTGGGGAAAGCAGGGGTTAAATAGATTAAATTAAATGCAAGTAAAATGGTACCAAGATGCTGAGGTGAAGGGCCATGTTAGGCTACGCCTTTTAAACGTAGGCCTATGCCTTATAAATAGTGGCAAAGAGACAATGAACAATCTTAGTAAAAAGTTATTCATGGTCTGCAATAGTCACAAATAAATCTCACAAGGCCTTCATGATCCGTTCATTGCAATGAATGCAATAGAATTTCATGAATGGGGTTTAAGGTCTCATTGTTTTCTGTCTACTTCTATTGCGTGAAGGTGCTGTTTCATCCCTGTAAACATACACTTTATAATAAAGGAAGTACCAAGCATAAGATGTTTAGCAAGAATGTCATTGCCTAACATAATCAATCAGTCCTAAAAGTATGCCTAATAACTTTAGAGCACGTAGATTTCATTTGAACTTCTAATTGTTCATTGAACATCAACCTACTGTCAGATTTGTTTAAAGTACCATATACCATTGCGATAATTTTATCAGCGTTTATTTTCCCCATAACTGTTAAACAGCACAGAATGAAAGCTGACGTGTGGGCTCCATTGATATATATTACCCATGTAATTATTAACTTTTTAATTGCTGAAATAACACAGTAAGGAACCTAAGCTGATTCGTTTCCTGGGTGCCAATCGCGTCTTTTACACAAAATTGACACTCAGGGAAAATGTGATTAGCACTTTAACGTTTAATTTGACAAGTTTTATTGCCCCCTTTTTAAAGGAATACAGTCACACCAGTTCTGAAATTCTCAATAACTCTGCATACTTTCAACTTGATATTAGTAAGCATTTATTCATAATGCAATAAAATTTGGCGCCAAACTGTACCCCTGCGTAGCCACTAGTTATTTTCTGCATGTTTTCATTTACCTGATGACAAACTCTATGGCTATAGCTTGTCATCAGGTAAGTTTTCATGAAAATTTAATGAAAAAGCTTTCTGCCATAGTATTTATCTCTAGTCTTTAAGGCAGGTCAGTCAAAGCTAAACATTAGACCCATTTATTTTGAAAAAAAAAATAGTTGACGGATATATTCCAAAATACTTTAATGGCCGTGGCACTATTTTGATCGCATTGTTAAAATGGGGATAACAGCAAAATATGACATATTGTTTCATACAGCAACAATAGTGGGTCCTGGGCCAATGATTACTATAAAACACTGATAGGACAAAACTTGTCGGGTTTATTTTGGTGCTGTTATTTTGACCTTGAGTGACATTGAAGGGTCAAACTGACAGATTGGATTGGCTTATATCCTGATAATTATTGCTCCTGTCACATTTCGTTTAAAAATTATGACTCGAGATTTGTATGAGTGAAGACTTTTGTGTTGCAAATAGCCATGGTGTCTCAAGGAAAAGTAAACTTGATATATTTTTATTCAGGTAAGAGGATCATTTCAATCATATGCACCCAAGGTCAGCTGAGCAAAACACAATCACAGTACTCCTTTTATTGGGTTTGAGGCATATTTTTCATGTGCTTGAAAAATAGAAAAAAGTCTCTCTCTCTCTCTCTCTCTCTCTCTCTCTCTGTGGTGTATATATATATATATATATATATATATATATGTGTATATATATACATGTATATATGTGTATGTATATATATATATATATATATATATATATATATATATATATATATATATATATATATATATATATATATATATATATATATATACAGAATAAAAGCTGACGTGTCGGCTCCATTGATATATGTTACCCATGTATTTATTAACTTTTTAATTGTTGAAATAACCCAGTAAGGAACCTAAGCTGATTCGTTTCCTGGGTGCCAATTGCGTCTTTTACACAAAATTGACACTCAGGGAAAATGTGATTAGCACTTTAACGTTTAATTTGACAAGTTTTATTGCCCCCTTTTTAAAGGAATACAGTCACACCAGTTCTGAAATTCTCAATAACTCTGCATACTTTTCACTTGATATTAGTAAGCATTTATTCATAATGCAATAAAATTTGGCGCCAAACTGTACCCCTGCGTAGCCACTAGTTGATTTCTGCATGTTTTCATTTACTAATGACAAACTCTATGGCTATAGCTTGTCATCAGGTAAGTTTTCATGAAAATTTAATGAAAAAGCTTTCTGCCATAGTATTTATCTCTAGTCTTTAAGGCAGGTCAGTCAAAGCTAAACATTAGACCCATTTATTTTGAAAAAAAAATAGTTGACGGATATATTCCAAAATACTTTGATAATGGTTAGGCCATGGCATAATTTTGATCGCATTGTTACAATGGGGATAACAGCAAACTATGACATATTGTTTCGTACCTCAGCAATAGTGGATGCTGGGCCAATGATTACTATTAAACACTGATAGGACAAAACCTGTCGGGTTTATTTTGGTGCTGTTATTTTGACCTTGAGTGACATTGAAGGGTCAAACTGACAGATTGGATTGGCTTATATCCGGATAATTATTGCTCCTGTCACATTTCATTTAAAAATGATGACTCGAGATTTGTATCAGTGAAGACTTTTATGTTGCAAATAGCCATGGTGTCTCAAGGAAAAGTAAACTTGATATATTTTTATGCAGGTAAGAGGATCATTTCAATCATATGCACCCAAGGTCAGCTGAGCAAAACACAATCACAGTACTCCTTTTATTGGGTTTGAGGCATATTTTTCATGTGCTTGATAAATAGAAAAAAGTCTCCCACACTATATATATATATATATATATATATATATATATATATATATATATATATATATGTGTGTGTGTGTGTGTGTATATGTACATATATATATGTGTATGTATGTATATATATACGTACATACATATATATGTATATATACACATATATATACATATATACATGTATATATATACATACATACATATACATACATACACACACACACACACATATATATATATATATATATATATATATATATATATATTGTGCTCTGTGTGTGTGTGTGTGACTTTTGAGATGTGAATATATTGTACTCTTTTTAAGATACTTACAGATATGGAGACTGTCTCATTCCATTACATTACAATACAATTTAAATCACTTTTTTGTTGATTGAAACATATTAATAAGCCGAATAAGAATAGAGTTTTCTTGTCACAAACTGTTGATGCAGTTTATGTTTAAAAACATATCTTTTCATGATATTTTGTCATGCCCTGAAAGTGGTGAAATAATTTTTTTTGGTGTGTGTGTTTTCATCATTCTCAGAAAGAGGGTTTCCATTGTGTTTGTTTAAATTATGCATACATGTATTGTGTTGTTTGATTTCTCTCTACAGGTCAATTATTCTTGAAGGCCGTTGAGTGAAATGTAATTGGTTCTTATATATACATGTTCTACGGAAACAAACGTTTGCCTCCCAGCACCTATACCGCTGCCACATCACTATAATTAACATGTGTTGTTACGTTCCATTAAATTATGAGTACAGTGTTGTGTTAGAGAAATGATTCCGGAGTCGTGTGAAAGGTGGGGGATATTTTGAAAGAGATGGTTAGAGTAAAACCACTAGTCGCTGGCCCGTATTTCGATTTTATTCACTATTATTTAAAGTCCTGATCCACATTTACGAGTGGTTATAGGTTAACTAATTTTTTTTTTTTGGGGGGGGGGGTTCATTTGTATTCGTTTTGTTTTATACATATCAATGTGTGTGATTATGTGTGTGTTTGTTTGAAACGGATTTTTTTTTTTTGCTTTTTTTGGGGGGGTTGTTTTTTGTGGTTTTTTTGGGGGGGTGTTTTTGGATTGTTTTTGTCTCTTTTTGGGGGTAGTGGTTGTTGTTTGTTTGTTTTTTGTTTGTTTGTTTTTTTATGTTTATGCTGCCCCTTTTTTCCAGCGTAAAATGTGTTGCTGATCTGTTAATGCCCTGATCCATATCTTCATAGGCATTGAAGAACAAAAACCAAGATTTGTGTCTGGCACAACACGATCATTAAACCATTTTTTGTATTTACACTGTAACTCTTAATCAACCAACTTTAGTTTTTTCGAAATAAATTTAATTTAAAAGCAAATAAAAAATAACCTTACTTTCATGCTTCTGTTTGCATATATCCATAGAAATCCGGATGAACGTGCCACGCATGATCATTGGTCGTTGTTATGTATAGTTTGAGCATGTTACTAAGGTAATATACACCAACTAAGAAAACATCTTGACGATGCTTAAAATGTGACGCTCAGTTCGCTCGACGAGAAAAAGAAGCTTAAATGGCTAGGTATCCATTTCTTGTTGAAGCTTTGTTGATAATGGGCCGTCACATTGTCATGCAGAAAAGTGTTCATTCACTACTCACAGACTGGTAGTTTTGCATTATTTTACATGATTTTTTGTGTTGTGTACTAATTGTTACGATAATACAAAAGGGAAGTATTGTAAACATTGCTATTTGTTAAGGACGACGGCAAACTCTACTACATGTAATATCCATATATCCCTGCTGCATTTTTCTGCCACACATGTGCTTACCTCTTGCGATTTGTGTATATGGCACTGCTTATGCAGCAGTCGTCTAAATTATCAAGCGCTTTGCTTATATAACAAATACAATCATAGTTCCCTGGATCTTGTGTCTTTAATACGACTGGAAATCCATTGTCAGCCGCAGAAAGAAAACTTTGATACACAAATTAATTTATATATGTTCATTTAGCTTTTACGATACATGATACAGACTATTGTTGTTTAATGTTTTCTGGTGTTCAAATGATTAAGAACTGACATTGTTCCTACCTGCCTTTAGTTTTACTTTTTGTTTGACAGCGTCAGTATGGTCATTCAATACATTTACATTGTTTTCATGTGCACACTCAGCACAATGCTGAAAATTGTACCATTAGCTTGTCCTTTGGAATGGTGGACATATTCCCATTTATAGATTGACAGTTGATGTTATCTCTACCGTGGATTAAGTACAACGAGTGATTCTTGTAGCCTAGAATTAAAATGTATCATTTTCGATTTTTAAGCTCAGTCGATTTCTTTACGGGAGTCACATTGACGTGGATCCTCACCAAAATATGGTTGTTTTGTAATTAGGTGGCTATATTAGCTTTCATCTTCATTATTTGTTAAAATGTGTCAGTAAAACATATATTACATGCAGAGCGAGCAGTAAGAGTATATTGTATCTGTGGAGTTTATAATTTCAAAATCAGTCAACAAATGTAAAAAATCACTTTTGAAAATTATTGTTTGGTAAGAATGACAGTGACCTGGAAATTGCACCTTTTCCTCAGCATAATTGTATTACCCAAAGTTTGTAACCTTTGGAGTGTGTAATTTGAATCTTTCTCAATGTGATTATTTTGGGTACCACACTTAATATATTTACGATGTGTATATGCAGCTACACATTTGAATGTTTTCCTTGCGTCATGTCTGAAGTTCTGTGATGTTTCTTGTGTGACAAGTAAGCCTGGTAAATATTCTTTAGTTGATCTAGAATGAATCTATAACAATTTTTTTCTGGCACAAATTCAAGAGGTAATATACTTTAATTCTACCAGCTTGTCATCTGATTTTATTTCACAATTCACTTCCCCTCAATGTTCGTTACATTTTCCTTGTGTGATTAAAATTCACATTGCAAAATGAAACTTATGTTTGACTAATACAGATGTGATGTTTCTAATGACACAGTAGGATAATGGGGTGTAACATTTTCGGTAATGTAGGTCAAAAATATTTCAGAAATATGGGCTCTTTACCACTCGTTGGTCGCGGTGCCATTGATCATTTAAAATACCAGAAAACTGTCATTTGGGATCATTTTGTTCATCCGGTGAGATTCATTTCTTAATAATTGACCCCATAAACCACAGGAGGCTTATTGCCTTAAATGATCTACTTAGCAAACATCAAAATCCTATTAAAACATTAGCATAGTATGTGTTCGACGTGAAAAAAAAATGTCCATTGCATATTTTCAGAATATATGATCTTGGAATGTAGTCTATTTTATACACACTTTACATTTTAGTGTTCTTTCTGCACCTCCCCATACCCAGCCACAAGCCTTTGCTGGCACTGCCTTAAATTGTTTGGGAATGTAATTTCTATAAGTGTCTGCCATGCTTTGCCATTATGATGGCGATCGAGGTTTGGGTTTTTAAGCAAGTTGTTGCTGTGTTGCTTTTGGTTGGGTTTGAGGAGGATCCTGGAACGCAATTCGATGTGCTGATTTTTCTATTTGGTGAGGTTCCTATATACCTACATTCTTTCCCATTAGTTATCATAACACGAGTGACGGAGTAGCATTCACTAAAAAGTTTTTGGTTTCTTTCCCATTTTGGAAGTGCTTTTGATTTTTCATTCATTATACAGGTCAAAATATATGGCTTGTACAGAGATGCATAAAAGGAATCGAGGCTATTTTCATATTCAATGCTGTGTATGGCATACCTTGAGACTCCTGACACTCAAAGTATTACAATCGGTTTTCCGAGGTTCCGTACGTTCCTCGCACGCTGGCTTAAACGGAAAGCTCTCTGAGTGATGCATCCGATCTAACTTATCAGAAATCTTGGCAAGCCACAACCTTGTCTACTATAAGCCATAGACATGACATATTATGCCGGGCTATGTTCTATGAGATTGTTAAACTTGATAACCAATTACTCTTTTACTCACCCCAAGCGATTTCTACTCACAATATCAGTAAGTAGATGTATTATCATAGCATAACTTGCTATAACCAAACCAATTCTTTAATTCTTGCACCGTTGAATAGCATAGACCAAGCAACAGGAAGTAGCAGACAACACCACTGGTCGAAAGGTATCACCTGACCTATCCTGACAATATAATTTGTGAGACTATGTCAGGTGACCTTTCTTGTACCAGTGGCACTCTGTGTCCCTTGTCTCCAGGCTAATGCCATTAATAATGAGTCAACAGCTTTTTGGCCAATAGTTTTGTATGTGTAGAGATTCTTGGCTTTTTTCAAACTACAATGCTCACCCGCCAGATTGTGGTGAATTTTGGTGATTGTTGTATTTACGCATATCTTACGTATATTATCACACAATTATTTCATCAATTATTTCTTAAATTAAGCAACAAAACATTATCTTTTGTCTCACCTCATTTCATCTCATATCATCTCATCTTGCCTCATTGCATTAAGATTGTGGTGGTTTTTAGTGATCTTTGTATGTTCACATGTGGCTGCATATCATCACATATTCAACTATTTCTTAATGTTAGCAATATAACAAATCTTGTCTCATCTCTTGTCATTGCATCTCATCTCATCTCGTTTTATTTCACAGCACTTTATCTTTATCATGGTGACGCCCAAATATCAGCTTGCAAAAACAATGGTTTTGATACATTTGTGCAATAAAGGTATTACTACTACTACTTTAAAAACACATTTTGAAACGTTTTCGCAAAGTCGGCTTATGTCACTACGGAAAGTATGTTTCTATTTGCGTGGTGTCTCGCTCTTTTCGTTGTTTTTCTGTCAGTATTTGAGTTCACAGTTGCCGCAGCTGTACATGGTTTTCAAGTACACTGTTATGGGTAATTGTGGTAAAGAAGCAAGACAATACGATTTACTAAATAAACGATGAAAGGTAACGGTTTTAAAAACATTCTTATCTTTGATTTTAAATATACACATTTCCATGACATGGACTACGAGAGTGTAATTACTCAGACATATAATTATGTTTGTTACAGAACTATTTTCTTTGAAGCACGGACGTATGTCATGTTTAGCTAATTTGTTCTTAATGCAAGTATTTATAAAGATATGATACATTTCAAATATTTTAGAGACCTCAAATGGAACGATTAATTCCCAATCACACAAACCCCCGATCAGCATTCACTAAGATCCAGAACAACAACAGAAAGCACACATCGGTCTACAGGAAATCGTATACCAAATCTATTTCTGAAAAGGTGCTTAATGTTTCTTAGTACTTAATTTCTTGAATGTATAAAGAAAGCAAAGTAAAAACCACACAACTGTAAAAATATATCACAGGCAATGCTAAAAGGTCTTCACAGTGCGGTAATAACCATATCAAAACTAAGAATACTTTTGTATGGTCATATTGCATGTCACCCCAGCACGTTGAACATATGCCCGCATAAACTGATAACATCTGAAGTGCATTGTAAGCCTATTATCTGAGAATATGACTGTCAGGTGGTAATAGTAAGTTGTCAGCTTACCTTCGTAACATACAGAAAACACAAGTCTCAGGACATAATAAACATTTATTACTAATGCCTGTCAGAAACATTATTCTTAAACGTAGCGGCACTTGCTTCATGTTTCACATGATATTTTTGAACTAATGAATGAAGCAGGATCTGTTTATTAACCAGGTGTGGCCCCATGGACACCAGGGGGAAGTTACTTGTAGTACCAGCTACGGGAATCTTGCTCCATTGATGCCATGCTTTCAGTAGAACATATCGGAATAGTTATTTCATTCATTTTTTTTTTTTTGTCGCTTCGTTTTCAGGAAAATAAATCGTCAACATGTACGTACTAGCAACAGCATGAGGTTATTAGTGGTTTCTTTAACATTTTCCATCATAGTCCATCTTTTAGGTGCAAGTTCCCATACAGGTCTACATTCACATATACTCGCATATTTCAATACAGTCACGTCTTTCTGCCTGCAACAGGTACGGCCTGACGTGACTCTTACGTCAGCAAATACAGTTAACATCATTTGTGTCCTTAACCACATGGTTACTGAAAATGCTTTCGCCCTTAAACTGAATTCAAGAGATGTTTTGTTCAAGAATGAAAATACAAAAAGAGTTGTAACGTTACACCGGCCACTGAACAGAGTGATTTTTTTTAAAGGTAAGGGGCCAAGTAAATTGACCTTTGCTATTATAGCACCTCCACCACTGCAAATAAAGGTGACTATTGTGGAAGCAAGGCTGGGAGTGTGCAAGCGTTACACGGCGTCCATACCAACAGCAACATTTTACAGATGTCACCACAGAAAAACTGTATTTTATGAATTATGTGGTAAGATTATCAAGAACAATTTTCTGTCCCCTGGTCATACTGCATGTTTCTCGTTTTATGCGCATTTCACTTCGGACAAGCTACGCATGATCTATGTCTTTGTTACATTAAATTCACAAATACGAAAAAACACGAACTGGACAGTTAGCAAAAGTATTTGGTCTATTGTGAAAGAGTGTCTTCAGCAAACATACTTACCTGTCGATAGTGAACTTGAACGTGAACGCCACATATACGTCCACATTAGTATTCCCCAAACCAAGCTAGCGAGCATTCTTAGTTTTTTCAAACAACTCCAGCAACTTGTGTTACAATACCGTGAAAGATGTAGCTTTGCCAGCAATAAACAGACCAGATGGATGTACCAAAATGTGTCCTTGTTCACCATCATCACAGTAGTTTGTGGAAAATTAAAATTTATTTCATCCTGTGCATCCGTTTGTGAGCACTCTTATTCCACGTGGACGCTCACAGGGCCTGTCAATAAAGTATTCTTGTTCTCCCAAGTAAAAGTATATACATTTTACAAGAGACATAAGTGTATTTATATGTTTTTAGACTTCAAGAATCTTTGGGATTCGAGGCGTGACAATAAGAAATTATGTGGCAATGTTACACTTAGTGACTTTATGATGTCATCTAATGAAATCAATATAATTTTGCGCTGCCACCTTCTTCGTTATGTTATGGACATGGCGGACACGAATGGTCAGGCTTACATTTTGGCTAAATTCTCCTTCCTATGGAATGCTGTGAAGCCAACTGCATCGGTGGTACTAGTAAAATATATAAAGTCTTCGGTGTCAGTATTTCCGTTGTATCAAAGCGATTTCGATGTGACACGCTATAGTTCGTCGTTTACACACACCTGGGTTTTTCTGACAAGGAAGGATTTTCACTGTCAAATACGGATCACTGGCTCGATTTTCAGTATCAAACCAATACATCTAGCATTTTTGGATGGGTTTTATCTTGTGAGTAAAGGGCTGTATTCATCCCTATTCACTGGAACAAAAATTACACTGTTCAGAAGAACACTAGAGTCTAATGGCTTTATCGTATCAGTATTTCTATGTTTACGGCCATTACCAGTAACAAAATGTGAAGTTATTGTGCACCTACTGACCTCTATTAATAAAAATGCACAGTTTACGAGTTTATACACTAGATGTCAATGCAGAATGATATCACCCATACCATTACAACAAGGCAGATTCTTCAAGAAAGTTAACACGGTAGGAATCATTTTACTGACCGCGCCCCGCTTCAAATATGTGCAGTTAAACTTTGCTGAGTTGTTTTGGACGGGACCGTCAGATTGCGCTTTTGCTGGAGTTGTATTATATGATGGGCCAGATATCACAGCTGAAAAGATAGGAACATTTTGCGCGAATGGTTCAAACTTTTTCACGGTCTCTTCCACAAACTGTTTAACTATGATTCACTACATGTTTCCCTTGCCGACTATTTATACCTTTAGATTACGTTATTCGTTTTCAGCAACCAGCTGTGTTGGTATTCAAAACGTTGCAGAGAGAAAATCTTCACGTAATGAATTGCAGGGTTTTCGAAATTCCGGACCTGCATCTGGAAGAATTATCCAAACGTATTACCTAATGAAGGACACATGTTTTATCGCCACCCAGTTTTTCTGGGACGCTGGCGTTGATATGCTATGGGGTTTAGCTATGATAGCTCTTGTTTCCCGTTTGCAGTTTATCATTAATGTAACAGCTAATTTTATAAAAACTGAGGGAAGGCGTACACCTAAGTTACAAATGTACGACGGTTTTTGCGGCCAGAAAATACAGGTGGATTATAACAACTATTTGCAGTTTCAGGCAGATAGATTCCGACTGATGTTTCGGTGGCCGTCTTGTTCCTACGCCGAGGACTATGTTCTATTTGAAATTCATCCTTTCAAAACCTGCCTCTCACATCAATTTAAAGTTTCAAATATGACGGTATGGATTCAAGATGTCAAACTAAACTGTTTCAGCTTTTTGTTTCCTGGTAACATTCAGACAGCGACACTTCGGATTTTTTCCCACTACTGTCCAAGTCGAATGCAACTGCGTATAAATTACGATGACGGCAAAATACATGAATGTAAGCCTTTTGTTGTTAAGATTTCTGAAGCAATGCCAGTTCGCCTTTATCGCGAAAATAATTCAAACATTGTTGTTCGTTCTCGGGAAGTGGAGAATCTGCTACAAAGAGATATTCGTATCATATGGACGTGGCGTGCTGAATTTGATTTCGCCCTCGAACGGGGCATGACGTTTACTTATTCCCGTGAGACTAAACATAGCGCAATACAAATTAATCGTATGGAACAAAATACCCTGCGGCCTGGAAGGTGCCGATGGAACGTGAACATTTCATTCAGAAATCATTATATTTTACGTGACGAAACCCGGAGTGAGCATGTTGAGATCGTTTCGTCTGGAATTTTGCCCTATACAGTAGACGCCATACGGTACACATATAAGTCTTCGTACAGATACGTCCAGAAAGCAAACATTGAAAGATTAAATTGGAATCAAGCTTTTTATATTTGTCAAAAAATCATTAGGCAACTTATAGTCATAAGTAGTCGAGGGGAAATTGAGGTCCTGCATCAATTGGCCCAGGAAAATTATGTTTTCAGAGTAATGTATGTCAATCTATTTACATCAACGCAAATATTCATTGGTTTGCAAAGACAAAAGGTGTGTATCGATTTATTGATTGTAAAATATTGATACTAGGTGACCCACTCAACCTTCTGCTGTTGTCACGTGGCGCTTGCATTTGGTACTGGAGTCATGGAAACGTGCTGTCAGGTGCAATTAAACTTCCAGTGTCAGCTATTCTGACCAAAACTCAACATGCGTACAATTGCCATTTTGTATTAGGTGGTTGATTTTTACGTTATAAGAAAGGAAGACGATACCATCTTTTCAAAATACAAGGATTAATTGTGACCTGACTAGTGAATTATGTCAAAATAGTCACCAGTCGTTCAGAATCATGGTCCACATGTTGTAACGAGGCATTTGCTTAACGTTTTTTCGCCGACATGTAGAGTTCCTTATCAAATTCCGCTACATGTTGTATCTGTGAACTCTTTCGGTGCCAAATCCAACTTAAGTCGAACTACTAAAAACGAACTGCTCTGAATTACAATAAGGGTCCTAGACTCATCTTCCTTGTTAAAAGACCTTTGATTCAAGTACCAGCATGCCTGTAGTTACATCGAGTGTAATAGTCCATGTCGATGGCTTTCCTCAGCGCAAAATGCCCCCAGAGCGCGCTGAGGAAAGACGCTGACCTAGTCCAAAATGTGGTAGAAAACGAGTTAACTTATTTTAAAAAATTCAGTTCTGCCGCAATAGCGCAGGGAATGTACAATACACGAGCAGTAACTTAGTTATAACACGTTTGAACAAAAAACCTGTTTAAACTCGCACATAAAAAATTGGAGCCGCTTCACTTGGCCACTTGAAACATAGTATATTTTGATCATGTTTATCAGCATAAAGTTAAAAAAACAACAAACCACTACCATAATCACAAATTTCAACGCAAAATTGAGAACAAAGTTA
Source organism: Hermodice carunculata (assembly GCA_964020975.1). Lineage (NCBI taxonomy): Eukaryota > Metazoa > Annelida > Polychaeta > Eunicida > Amphinomidae > Hermodice > Hermodice carunculata. The sequence goes on from OZ026620.1 coordinate 26,090,010, forward strand.
AATACAGAAGAAGTCAGGATATCAAGAATGCCAAAACATCAACATTCATCTTTCGATGTCAATATGAAGAAGCAAATTTCACTCCTGACTTCAGACAGGCATTCACCCACAAAAAGACAGCTGGTAATTTTAACCGGGTCCTTTCAGCCTTTGAAATATGTTTCATTAATAGAGACTTTAGTTTATTCCAAAATATCTAGGCCTATAACTGCCTAAAACCAAAAACATATGTCTTCCGCCAAATATAAAAACGGACATGGTAGGCCTTTCATTTTTGTTTGTTTGTTTTGTTTTGATTTGTTTTGTTCTTCTGGCTTGTCAGTCAGCTGAGCTGAAAATAAAAGATGTTGTGATATTTAAAAATCTGGGACATTATAAAAACGCTCTGTTTATGCCTGAACCTTACACAAATTATGTATTTGGTCTCTGTTTCTATACTTTATCAGAACATATGTCTCTGAGCACAAGTGCTGATAAGACAGTCCACTCAATATGTCTAAGAAGCCTATGCTTATGCTGTGTGAGTAAGCTGGGGAGGGGGGTTGCATTTTGCTTTTCTTTTTGTTTGTTCTTTTTTTAATTCGTTAACCGCTGTTGCCTTTAATCAACTGTGGTTCCACGTGATATATTTTTCTGGCGAATGCGCTCCTCATGCTTTTATGCCAAATGGGCAATCTGGCGACAATAAATTGAAAAATAATATGATAATGTCATGCATGTTTCTATGACAATATTGTTTGCTCTTGTACGAATATACAGATTCGTGGGACGAATGCTTTACCAAGTATTAGTATTATGTAAAATTAATTTAGATTGAAGTCATTACATTGAGACAAACGCTGAAAAATCAACCGCAAGATTTCAACTTCTAACCGATGGAAGCTCTACCCTCCTTGTTCTAACACAAAATATCTTAAGGGTACAACCAATACAAAATTAGGCCACATTATGAAAAAGTAATGCGCGTGGCCACGCAGGATTTTTTATGTCTCCCCGAGCAACGGCGGGACATCTTCTTCTTCTTCTTCTTCTTCTTCTTCTTCTTCTTCTTCTTCTTCTTCTTCTTCTTCTTCTTCTTCTTCTTCTTCTTCTTCTT